>JASEVX010000011.1:27420014-27600014 GCA_031761405.1 Serripes groenlandicus
ATTATATAAAGATGATCGATGTTTGTTTTTCACAGCTTGCATAGGAATTCTTTCCAGTTGATTTTATCTTCAAAAATGAATTATCTATAAACACAAGCTGATAATTGTTTCCCATTGAAGTAAAAAATAATGTTTTGAATGTAACAACTACTGAAGACTTGAAACATATCAAATTGAAAGGGGGTCCCTTATATTATTGTCATGGGTTTTCGTGCATTTTTAAAATCTCAATCAACATCAGTATTCCGAACACTCAAGTCATATTTGTTACTAAATCAATGTAATAGTGTATTTCCACAATATCGACAGACTAACAGATGGTGTTGAATAAAGTTTTGGGAACACCAGCAAATTATCTTTTATCTAATGCAATATATTTGTTTTCAACTTCGCTCAGAGATTTCCCATAATTATTTGAGTTAGAATAAGTTATCCAAAGGTGTATGAAATAAGAAAAGAAAACTTGGTAACAATGTTGGAAAAGAAGGAAATGGTGACTGCCCTAGTTATATCTTTATTGACTAGCTAACATGTTTTTATTGTTATCACTTTCAATGTGTATCTGCAAAAGATGTCTGAATCAGGGAAATTGTAATTTGAGGAAAGGCAACCTATAAATCTTTCTTAGAAAAGTATATTAAACTATTGATTATTATTTAAATAAGGGTCTACTTTGTAAACACATGTGGTGTCTTATGAAATGATTTATGACATGTATTAATGGAGTGGCATCCTGTGGTCTAAAATACCACTTCAGTGACTTGCAATTTGACTAATTAATTGTTATGACCTTTCCTTTGGATGTATTGGTTGACAAAAGTGACATCATCATTAGAGTTGCAATAAAATATGTAAACAAAATCAAGTAACCCTTTACTGCTGCAGAATTGTCATATAATGGCAAAGGGTGAAGGGGCAAATAAGGGTATACCTTGTAAACACATGTGGTGGTGTCTTATGAAATGATTTATGACATTAGTGAAGTGGCACCATGTGGTCTAAAATCCACTTCAGTGACTAAATTGCAATTTGACTAATTACTTTTGGTATAGGTCCAAAAAGGCCAGTCCAAAAAGGCCAATTATCGGTCCAGAAAGGCCAATTTTCAAAAAGTTATGGTCCAAAAAGGCCAATTATGAGGAAGGACCACTTTTTGAAGGAAACCAGTTTAAAGGTGTAAATATTTGGTATTTAGGTTTGTATACATGTTTGTTTGGTGTAGATTATTAATCATCCGTGTTATAATTGATAACAGTTTGCTTTTAATGTTTATTTAAACTTCCTTAATTAGATAATTTGAGAAGTTTGAGAACCATGCAGGGACGTCCCTGTGAGAACGTAATTGACGTTATTTTATTGAATTAGATAATTGAAAATTTTGAGAACATAATTGCCGTTAATTTAATTTATCAGTATAAAAAGACCATCATTGTATAAATTGATTCTTGCAAAGGGTGAAATTCGATTTACTAAATGAGAGGAGGCTAATGATTGGCTTATCAAAACATTTGGTCGGACTCGGCTTTTTCATTTCAATCAAGCTTGATTGAGAGGGGAGAGGCGAGCTTGACCAAAAAAACGGATTGAAATTGAGCCAATCAGAGACCCCCTATCAAACCATTGTTGGACCATTCATTTTCAAACAAAATATTTTCTATATAAATATAGCGACATACACTTATTAATCTTTCGAGGAAAGCAATTGATATACATACAGTTATTTTAATGAAACAATATTTTTAAACATTAGTCTTATGTACAATTATTAAAACAGAAAACGGGAGAAATGTTAAGCAATTGGAAAGTAAATATCGAAAGTCGGAAATAGAAGTAAATAATAGAAAATTATAGAAATCCTGAAATAATAGTCCCTATAAAAATGTTGAAAGGAGATAACGATGGCAGCTCGCCAAATGGCTTTATGCCGAAAGGCGAGGGTAAATAAACCCAATATGATGATGAATTGATTCTTACAATAATTTATAAATGCATTAGATTTGATCTCATGCTGTTTGAATACAATACTTTACTGCATTAATAGTTTGTGAGTGTATTAAATCTGTCTGTTTAAGAAGTAATAATATTTATTTTTTTATTCTGGAATTTGTGACATTGTACATTCTGTGTTTGTGGTTTTATAAAAACATTTCTGTTTACATATATTGGGAATTTGTATACCGAAGAAACGGTCATTGACGATATGCGGATACATGATATTTGTGAACGAGTGTATGTCAAAATCCCCTCAGTCAAAATCCCCTCACTCTGAAAATGACATAGTAGTCAAAATCCCCTGGACCAAAATGATAGGGTAGTCAAAATCCCCTCGACCAAAATGATAGAGTAGTCAAAATCCCCTCGATGGGTATTCATAATCCGCTCAATCTAAGATCATATATTTTAATTACCATTTTATTACAGTTGATGAAAATGTTTGTGTCAAAACCCATACGGTCCATTTTTGTCATAGTTGTCAAAACCAATATGATTGAAAACAAATGGGTAGTCAAAACTCGTTGAAAATGCATAGTATTCAAAACCCATATGATTGAAAATGCAGGGTATCCAAACCCATATGACTGAACATGTAGAGTAGACAAAATCCTTCTTTGAAAATGCAGAGTAGACAAAACCGTACTGATTAAAAATGAAGAGTAAACAAAACGCCAATGATTGGTGATAATTCAGTCACATGTTATAAATGAATTAAGGTGATAACTGCTTTAATCCTGTTTGTCACAACCATTGATTGTGTTAATCATTATTAATATGATGGTAATATGAACAGAACAGAACATACTTAATAACTTAAGAAGCCTTTGTCTTTTTGTCTTTTTAGTGCAATCTTATTTTAGCCTTAGACACCTTGGATGTCTCCTAATGTCATACATTATGATTAATCCCATCGAGGGGATTTTGACTACCCTAACATTTTGGTCGAGGGGATTTTGACTACCCTAACATTTTGGTCGAGGGGATTTTGACTACCCTATCATTTTCAGGGTGAGGGGATTTTGACTGAGGGGATTTTGAGTGTCTCCCTTGTGAACAGGTATAGTTTGAATTGATAATTTTAGGGAAATAAATGATATCTTCATGAATAAAGCGGATTCGAATCCGATGATAAGCGGTAAATATTTTAAACCAAATAATGGAATATTTGCACATTATAGAAAATAGGCATATTCCGGTAAGCAGTATATTTATGTGGCGATCTGAAACAACTGATCTATTTCTATATAGTATTTTCATTTAATTATAAATTCATATTGAACTAGGTACCGACAGAGAATCCTACATGGTCAGATGAACCCCTAGATTTAGCGACTCCTCGATCGCGGTGTGGTCTGGATGCATATGTATAAATATATGTGTATATTAACTTTATACATGTATCTTTTTTGTGTGCAACTAAACACTCTCAACCCTTAAATAGGAAAATATACAACAACGCATATTTCATCAGACGTTATTTATTCATAAGCACGCTGAGATACAATTACATGCAAATCAAAAAAATAGCGTCTGCTTAATGTCTTATCAGGGACGAGTAAAAACTCGTAAATAGCATGAACTAAACTTTAATACGTGGTTAATCAAACACAAACTAAAAACATTAGAAACACGTAATTCATTTCATATGCACCATTGCCCCGCATTGTTCTGGCGAATTTCCCGGCGACGGCACAGTTTTACAAATGGTGTACATTTATTCATCTATATCATAATGTGTGTCGAAATAGAGAGAGAAAGAGAGAGAGAGAGAGAGAGAGAGAGAGAGAGAGAGAGAGAGAGAGAGAGAGAGAGAGAGAGAGAGAGAGAGAGAGAGAGGAGAGAGAGAGAGAAGAGAGAGAGAGAGAGAGAGAGAGAGAGAGAGAGAGGGGGGGGGGGATAACACAATATCTCCGAGGAAGCATGGATAAGCGCACTGTCTCCGTCTTTTCGAAAAACTGGAATTGCTAAAATACTGTGGAAAACGACGGGTCCAAGTGGCTAAAAGTCGATTCAACGCTTTTTGCAAAAAGAATAAAAATAAGCATAGATCAACCAATGATTTCCTATGAAATGCCCAAAACCGTAAGATTAGCAAATGGATGCAAATGACCCTTAACATTTCCCCGCGTATGACCAAAAAAGCAGCAGACGACTTTGCAAACATCTAGTTAAAGAGATATGCTAAACCTCTATTAATGAAGGTGTACTCGTTAAATAGAGTTGAAAACATTGTGACAAAGGGAGAAGTTGCTCGTTATGACTGTTGACAGGTTGACTGTATATACTCCAATTTCAAGAGTACAAGTGGGAACACATTATTGAAGATAGGCTCGGCTGGTTAAACATATGATAGGATGGTGAAATAACGAAATAATTACATATACGATCAAGAGTCATTGATAGTTTATCAATCTGAGATTGAAAAAAAGAAATGTTTCTTGTTACTGCCGGGTAAAGAGGTATTATTCCTACTAAACACCAATTTCGCATAAGTTTTTTTCAAAATGCGCCTAACATAAACTCCAACAATAAAGCAGAAATGGGATTTATCCCGTACCTGATATGGCGAGTATCACATGTGACTGGCTTATCGCTTTGTTTCTAGCCTCAACGCATGTGACTCATGATATAGAGAGCCGATAGTGGTGTGAAAAGAAATCTGTCTTACAACAGCCGTATTGGGACGTCATGAACGTTACTAAGCACTTGTCGTATTGTAGAGGTTGAAGGCTCGTGAGTACGTCACATTTTCACATATTTTTTAAATAAAATTTAAAATCATGTTTTCTTTGACTTAACACGACTATCTTCTGCCGCTAGATACGTACACGTATTTTCAAAGCAGTATGCATTTATTCTATGCCATGAAACATACGTAAATTGGAACTGATTTCTTATGATGTATAATGCTCAGTTCACACCAACGGCGCTTTGATGGCGCTTTAAAGCGGCGAGCAAAGCAGCACCAAAGCGTAACAAAGCTCGACTAAAGCGTCAGGGTCGTAATAGATCGTTGGAAAGCTTTGAGCAAAGCGGGACATTCGGCAAGAGCGCCAATTTTTTTAAAATCTGTTTAAAAATTTGGGGCGCTCTGTCACGAATTGATTAAAGCGCCGAGAGCGTATCAAAGCTTAACAAAGCGTAACAAAGTTCAGCAAAGCTTGACTCAAAGCGTAGGAAAGCTTAAATGTCACCACTTGACACGCTTTGTTAAGATGTCTCAAGATTTGCTACGATCTGGCATGAAGATCTGACACGCTTTGTTACGCTTTCCCACGAATTGAGACGCTTTGATCAAGGATTGGCACGCTTTGTTAGGCTTTGTGACGCTTGGCAAGCTTCCTCACGCTCGTTCACGCTCTCCTACGATACCCAAGCTCTGTATCCAGCGCTGCGACTTGAGTACCACTCATACGTGACTACGAACTCCATAGGTACTCATTGCTTCAGATATATTATGATCTGGTACATCTGGAACTTCTGGATCTTGTAGTTCTGCCATCGTGTTGTGGAGTCAAAGATGCAATGATTTTGTGGATCTGCTCTGGATCAAAAGCGGCATGAAATCGGCGATCTCGAAATTTTCCAATGCGTAACACAGCTTAACAATGCACAACAGAGCTTGAGAATCGTATCAGAGCGTGATTTAAGGCGTCATAATCGCATCAAAGCGTAATAAAGCTTATCAACGCGTGATTTAAAGTGTAACAAAGCTTAACAAGGCCTGATCAAATAGGGAAATAATTCGTCCCAAAGCGTAACCAATTCGTATCAGAGCTTATCAGAGCGTAACATTACTTAGGAGATCGTGATATTTTTGGAAAAGTAAACAAAAGTGATGGCGCTTTGCTCGCCGATTTAAAGCGCGGCATTCGCCGTTGGTGTGAACTGAGCATAAGGGAATTACATTGAAACAGAAATATATCCCAAAACTACCGTGACCATCTGCTAAACCGTAAACTTCGAGTATCTACTTTCGTTTTCAAAATGTATGTCTTACTGTTGCTAAGATAAGTATTATTAAGCATTCAACACAAAATTAATTGTTTTGATATAATTATTTTCCTTCAAATTTAACTGTCAATATGTTATTAGCGATTGAACGGTATTATGTTTCTTTTTACTAAATATTTAAGATTTGATTTGTCAAGTCAAGTTGTTTGTTGATAATAAATGGCCGCCTCTTAAATTACTTCCGCCTTGCCAAAGCATTTTGCTATTAAAATAATCAGAGTATTACAAACCGTTGAAACGTGGTGACGGTAACACTATTCTCAATACTTATCATTATTATTATTAGTAGTAAAACGATTTATTATTATAGTTACTATTATTAGTATTAATTATTATTTTTTATAGTACTACTTGTCAGTGCTGTAGATAAGGAGCGTTAAATCCTAATTTTATCCGCTAACCCTATGTTGTGGGTAATCAAAAGAATCGTCTCATTGAGACGATTCTTTTGAGTACACACAGCATAGGGTTTGGTTGGATAATACGAGAGCCATTTTGGGGATAAGAGCTGTACACGCCTCCCTATCTGGACCTCTGACTTGTTCTTTGCATTCAGTGTCCAATCTAGGAATGAGTGTCGTGCTTATTCTCACACGACCCCTGGTGGTCATGTCTTTCAAGGGAACATCATAATTTCAACAATCTGTGTAAAGTGTCACCAATGGAACATTTGTGCCAAATAATTTTTCCATTCGGGTCTATGCCATTTTTTCGGCGATAGCTGATTAACCTGGGGTTTGACCTAGATGTTAAACGCGTGATCTAGATTGTAGCCCAACGAAATGTTGTATTTAATGAATAAGTCGAAGAAATGAAGGAAATGAAACGTTTTGATTGGTTCATAGTTAAGTCGGCGATCCTACGAGAGGCACTAATAAGGTGAAGTTATTAAATGAAATGTTCTGCATACTAACGTTTAATTGTTTTCCTCAAAATATAAATTTCAGTGAAAAAAATCAGTGAAAACGTATGAAATATAATATTTAAGAGCAAAATATTAATTATTTTTGAAACATGATAAGTTTTCAGTTATTTATCGTCAATTGAAATGATTACACCTCTTGGGAGCCTCGCGTAATATCCAGTAATGTGACGGGGTATTCTCTGCCTTGGTAATCTATTTATAGAAACTGAAGCCGGATGGAGATTGCCGATTAGCCTTTGGTAAACACATAGCTATTTTGCCTTTTATGGCTAAAGTAAAAACTTAAAAAAGATCTCCTCCAAAAGTGTCAGGCCGATTTTCAAATAATTTTGTAGAAATGTTCCTTGGGTAGCCCTCTATCAGATTCCTTCAAACCATGTTGATTGCTGGAAAACTATGGCCGCCAGGGGGCGGGGCTATTTTACATTATATTTGCTATAGTGAAAACTTAAAAAATCTTCTCCTCCTCAAGTGTCAGGCCGATTTTCAAATAATTTTGTAGAAATGTTCCTTAAAGCCATTTTGATTGATTGAAAAACATAACCGGGGGGCGGGGGGTTGAGGGCTGTTAGCCTTATATTGGCTTAAGTGAAAACTTTAACAATCTTCTCTACCCAAACTATTTGGCGGATATTCAAATAATGTTGCAGAAATGTTCCTTGAATGAAACTCTACGAGATTTCTTCAAGCCATGGTGATTGGTCGAAAAACATGGCCACCAGGGGGCGGGGCTGTTTGGAGATTTTGGAGATGTAACTTTTGCCTCATAGAAGTGGAGAGATACTGGCCTTAGTAGGCATCTTGTTTTCTTCTTCTTCTTGAAAAACGGAAAGAGGAAAATTAAAACGAAATTTCTTAAAAAAAAAAATGAAACTTAATGATATTTGGTTTATTTTTGTTACAGAATAAAACAAAAATGGCGGGGAACCGCGACAACACAACAGCGGCGAATAAGATACTAAAGATCCTGAAGCAGATATCCGAACATCTCTCCCAGGATGAAATAATCATAATACGCTCGAATGTTACAAAGGCACTTGCACTGTCAAGAGAAGATGATAACAAGGCCAAAGTGATGGAATTCTTACGAGTCCATGTGCAAACGTTACATTTTCGCTCGGGTATATCTGTCTACTTGCTGAAACAGTTTATTCGATCACTTCTGATGATCATCGACAACGAAGCACTGGGAAAAGATGTATACGAGAGGTTTACCGAATACATTGTCAGAGAACACCCGTCGATCACCATTGGAATGGAACTGGATGACGAGTTACTCAAGGTTTATTTTAAAGCGTTAGAAAGTGGACATGAATATGCAAAACACATTCGGCTAATGATCGTTGGGATGTATCATGTTGGCAAAACAACATTAGTACAAAAATTGCTTAACAAACCTGATGCAGAAGAGGAACACTTGAGTACTGTTGGTATTGACATATCTGTTGATGCGTGTGAGATAGACGAGAATGGTACATGGGAAATTACAGAATTTCAGGATAAAGAAAAGGGGTATATTCTCCGCCTTCAAGAGCTGTTTAAATTGGATAAAACGGCCCCCAAAGCGCAAAATGACGTTATGGAATCAAAGGAAAATCCAGCTGATAAAATCAAATCAAGACGAACAGAAAACGTTATAGATAGATGTAAGAATGAGTTTAAAGAAGAAGCAGAGAAAAAAAAGCTTACAGGGAGGACTCCATATTATAACGACATCGAACAAGCAAACAGAAATGCTCTTCAGCCGAATGTCGCAATTAAACGACCGACAATATCTATGTGGGATTTTGCCGGACAATCTGTCTATTATTCAACGCACCACTTTTTTCTAAATCCACGGGCTATTTATCTTCTCGTTTTGGATCTCAGCAAAGAATTAAACGAAGAATTGAATGAAGAAACACTTGGGAGTGGTACCAAGAACTTGCATCTAGGAAGTTCAACTACCAAACGCTTCACGCAGCTGGATGCGTTTCAGTTTTGGATGCGAAGTATTTATATATACACAAAGCAAAAGCAATTTCTCACTTCAAATGATAACACACACTATCAACCAACAATTATTCTGATAGGCACTCACAAAGACAAAGTTGAGAAAGAAGACCCCGACGCTTATGCGCAGGAATACTTCAAGAAAGCACTTGATTCTGTAGAGTGCATACCAGGATTAAAGGATCTGATTTGCGAAGCTAAATTCTTTTTTGGCAAAGGCGAGTCTTTAGACAAAATTGATGCACTTCGGTCGAAGATATATGAAGTTGCCAAGGAGCAACCTTTTTGGAATGAAAAGATACCCGGAAAATTCATACCCCTTGAAAGGCATGTTGTGAAAATGAAAAGTGACACATGTCCGACAATGAGGTTTCAAGAGTTAGAAGAAGTAAGTAAAGGCAGCCACTATCCTCTAGAGAAAGACGAAATTCAACTGTTCTTGAAATTTCAGCATGCATTTGGAAACATACTTCATTATGCCAAGGCAAATCCGGATATGGTTATACTGAATCCACAATGGCTTATCGATGCATTCAAGCTCTTTGTCACACACAACAGTAAACGAGAATCAGAAGATTTGAAAGAACTCTATACACATGCCAAACTATCAGATCGTTTAGTCGATATCCTGCTCAAATCCGAAGGAAACTGGATTGGTTACAAGGAAGAAATTCTTAAGTACATGGAATATTTAGACATCATTGCGAAACCCGTTATGTTCAAAGGTCATAAACCCGACGAAGGCGCAGCACTCGCTACGCCGTCTCAGTTGAAAGTTAAAGAAGAATTAGATACTTATAGATGGCCCATAACTGTAACGACATGCGAGACAACAGAAAGTGGGGACTTCCATTTCATGCCCTGTATGCTTCCAACAAGACCACGCGCTGACGAAATAAAGAATCAGTTAACACAGGTTGCAGGGGAAAGTAGTCCCGTCCTGTGCATGTATATTGGAGGTGTATTCCTTCCCCCTTTCATCTTCCATCGTATTCTGGCCACATGTATAAAGAAAATGCCAGTATTGGTGCGCAATAAAACGTATGTACTATACAATGGTCTCGGTGCGTTTAAGATTGACAAAACAACCAGTCTGACAATATGGTCATTGGACAATATGATATATCTGAAGGTCACATCTTGTGACAGTGATAAAAGCACCAAAGATGGAAAAAGGAGAATGCCTAATGCTGACCTCACAGAAGTGCGGAAATATTTCGATTCTTTGGTTAGAAAATTGTTCCACATAGGTGGCCATGAACTATCTGACGAATTTAACATTGCGTACTACATAACATGCCCAGGTTGTCCAGAGATGTTTCCTTATGACAGGACAGCTGACGGCAATAAATATCCTATTGATCCGTTATGTGAACTGTTCGAGGTGGAGGAGGCTCTTCAAACGAAGAACATGGCGTGTAATTCAAACGAACACAATGTTACTCAAAATGAATGTTTAAGTCAATGGTTCGATACGATAACTGAATTGAAGGAAATAGACCCTGCCCTCTCGGAGCGCCTCTTGAAGAAACCTGACAGTTTATTTCTAGCCGATATGGCAGACGAAATAGACGCAGACCGTATAGATTATCTTGCGGAACGGCTAGACATATCGTGCAGTCAACAACGTATAATAAAGTCGGATCACGGGCAGCCAACATTGTGTTACATCTTTCATATCCTCTATACGTGGAGTGAAAGGAAACGCAACTCTGTTCGACTGCTTGCTGTAGCTACACATCTAGGATGCAGTAAACAAAACTTCATCCGAATGCTCGATGGAACCGATAGCGACCGTGTCAAAGAGGATATTGAAAGATTAAGAGAGGAAATAAGCCTCGGGAAGTTAGATGAAATTGTGCTTAATGAGGATAACTGTACGCAAATAGCTGCGACTATTGGAAACGAATATTGGATGCTTTGTATACGACTTGGCTTGGAAGAAAGGTTTTTACAAAGGGCATTCTGTCCACATCCTGATAACATAGAAAAAATCATTGGTATAATTCTAATGAAATGGCTGTAAGAATCTGACCCATCGACACGAAACAAAGAACTGATAAGAGCTATGGTAAAATGTAAATGTAGCATGGACGCACTTCTTAAAATATTTAATTAATAATGTACCATGTGTGACCAGGCAGTTTACAGATACGTGTTGTATTGAAAGTGCCGTATACCAACAATGACAATCAGACCAAACTATTTGAATGACGACTCACACGTAACCCAGCAGGACAATTAGGTAGTTGTAGCAGCAATTGAGATAATATATCCATACAATATATATTAAACACTGATTAAACATTAGTGGACTTTCACGGGAAGATATATATTTGCCCGTTTAAAAACTTATACGTGTGTAAACAAGGCGAACGTTGCTAGATGCATTGCAACGTCATGTTATTTTAAAGAACACTACTGAAATATGTGCGGTTGCATGTATTAAAACAGATTACGAATACGTGTGACGAATTCTATTTAGTGAACTTCCATAACAATGTTATGGAGAACAATGCGTATCATATGAACTGTGTTTCTATACTTGGATATATAATGTAATTAAATGGCATGTAAAGCAAAATTGAGCCTGTGCATGAGAAAATGCACAGGTTGGTTTTTGTGAACAGTAAACCCAGATCCGCATGTGCATCCGCACAGTATGATCAGGATCTGCACAGATTACAAACACAAACTTGTTATAATTTTCTGATGAGACTGTAAGTGAACGAGATGATACGAAGCTAGACTGTTCCGCGGAGCTCTAGAGCTCCAGATAAGGTGGCTTTTTCACAATCCAAATTTCTTATTTTACACCCAAACCTTATGTTGTGGGTACTCAAAAGAATCGTCTCAGTGCGTACCCACAACATAGGGTTTGGTTTAGTAATAAGAGAGATATGATAGTTCAGGGAAACGAACAGTTTGCTCTCCTTTTATCTAGAAATCTGGTTCAGAAATGCCAACTTGTATCTTTGATCATTCACTGGCCCATCTCATTTATTTCATCCTCGATTCCGTTAATTAAATTACAAATCTTTTACTAGCAACGATCTACCACGTAATGTGTTAGGTAAATCTTAATACGATCCTAATATTCGCTAATTAGTGTGCTTACTTAACTGTTCATTTTCGTTCATATTAGACTTGCGCACGTGCGCGCGTGTGTGTGTGTGTGTGTGTGTGTGTGTCTGTGTGTGTGTGAGTGAGTGTATATCATATATATTGTTGAATTAATCCGGTAAAAGTTGAAATTAGAACAATGCCGTTTTATAGATCAGATGATGTACAATACATACTACTATAATTGCAATCATGTACATACAGTACAAATAGCAAAGTACAAAAGAACAAAGAATGTATAATTATATGTATCAAGTTACAAGTTGTAACCCCTAATCGGTGTCGTGACAAAACTTTTTTTTTCAAGAGTTGAAATGATAGAAGGGACGTCACTCTGGACATTTCTGTAGAAGTTAACTATTAGAGTTATAGTTATTGATTAACCCTTCTATTCTTTACACACACACGATTGAAATAAATTGAATAGGTTATGCTTAAGAAACAAACTATTTTAATATGATGGTTTTGGTTTTAAATTATTCTAATCTAAAATAGCTTTTAGATAGAGATTGAAGATTATATGAATAATGTGCCTCTTTTCTTCTGCTTATTCCAACGTTATTATATATGCAAATTTATAAATAAAAATTATTCTGATTTTATGGAAAGTTTTGTTTTGTTTTGTTTATTGGAGTTTTACGCCGTTTACAACAATTGTTCAGGTATACATCACGGCAACAGATCCCTTTATTCATGATCCCTGGGTAAACAAACCAGTGCTAGGCTAGGAAATGTGCATTGCCCAAGGGTACTCCACATTGACCGTCGCTACGCGACTTGGGATCGAAATAGGGACGCCCGGTTCCAAATCCTCGACGCTAAACCATTCGGCCACGGCGAATTCCTTTTATAATGTAGCACTTTCTCACTTAGTGATACGTCGGCTGCCAGGTAGCATAGTATGGCTTTTAATGAATGTCTGATGTGTTGGCTATGGAGAGCCAGTGGCGTAAATGAACTGTTTCTTCTATCTAATCCTCTGAACACCCACGATGGTGAAGTGGTAGAGCGTCCGTCTCGGGTGCGGGAGGTCGCGGGTTCTATCCCCGACCGGGTCTTACACAATACTTTAAAATTGATAGTAATAGCTTCCCTCCTTGCCTCTCAGGGTTGCGGGTTTAGTATAACGACTGACTGCCTGGAGTCAGGATAAATGGACCAGTAGTACTAGTAACTTACCCAGAAAACGCCGTGATATAACCGAAACATTGTTGAAAGCGTCGTAAAACACAAAACAATCAATCAACTGAACATCTTACACAGTTTACCCTTTCCCACATACAGACGCTTTCTGAAGCCTCTTCAGCAGACAACTTTTAAAAAAATATATTTTCTTTTTGCCACAATGTTTTCAGTTCCATTCAATAACTTAACTTTGATTCATAGAGATTTTCCATAGTTTTGTCTAAAGGTTTTCAAATTCGCCTACTGCATATTTGTTGCATGTGGGAAAAGGGTTGAGAGCATAAACAACATTCTGAAAAAATTGACTTCGAATGTTTTGAAACAAGCGACATCATGTTCTTCAATCAGATGTATGCATAACTCACAATTACCTCGATCACATTCATTATTTTCTTTTTGCTCACCTCAGCACGAAGTGCTCAAGTTGAGTTATTGTGAGCGCCCTTTGTCCGTCGAGCGCTCGTCATCATCTTTTCCAAGAGATTACTTCAAGCCATATCCATTGGTAAAGAAAATACTATATTGGTTGGCATGACGACTTACATTGTATTACTTAGGTGAGAGATGCAGGGCCCTCTTGTTTTATTTGGGTCATACCAAAGACTTTGAAAATGGTAGTAATGGCTACCTTTCTTATCGCTCAGGATTGTTGGTAAGCATTAGGACTAACTGGCTGGTGTCAGGATAAACAGACCAGTAGAGGACACGCCGAGATATAACTGAACAAATGTTGAAAACGGTGTAAAACAATGGACAGTCAATAGTGAAATTACCAAGATAATGACGCCAAGAAAACAACCACACTAATAAAATCCCTTCAATGATATAATTAAGAAATTAACTTTTTTACAATGAGTGATGATTACACAGGAAATTACCGTGATTGTTTATCATCTAGGGACGAACCAGGATGATTCCAATGTTTACATTTTTCAACATATAGACGCATTTTGATGCCACTGCAACAGACGAATTTTGAAAACAATGTGTTCATGATGAGCATATTCTCCTTTTGTCAAACTTCTTTCAACTCGATTCATAATTATACTTTTGTTTATAGAAATCTTCTATAATTTTAACTTATTGTTTTCAAAGTCGAGTGCTGCAGATTTTGCAGTATGTGAGAAGGAGTCAATATCATATATTCAAATGTTTACTTTTTGTCTTTTATTAAGTCTATGTTAGCCGTTCCGCGAGAAAACCAACATTATGGCCTCTGCGTAATACATCGACAGATCAGCCTTCGCAGTCCGCGCAGACTGATCCGGGCCGACACATTCCGTCTCAGGGAGATAGAGGTATAGAGTAATGATTCCTGAAACAGAAAATCCACAGGAGGCGAAAAGTGTCTATCCGGGTTAGCCTGCATGGCATGCTTAGGCTGATCCGGATCGATACTTTACGCAGAGGCCATAATGTTGGTTTTCGCGCGGGACGGCTCATGTATGGAACGCATATTGTTGTGGTAGTTAAGATAATACGAAAAAATAAAAGTTTGATCACAAAAATCGTTTTAAAGACCATAAAGCTGAGAAATTGCTTAAACTAGAATAATTGGCAATATTACGTTCAAATTGTATTCATTATGCACGTTCCAAAGATGATAACGGTTAATGTATGAGTGCAGCAGACAAGTACAGAGATTGCTACAGAATGCAGCAAACAAAAAACACAACAGGAAACGCGGTGGAGCGAAACGTCTTTAGACGAAATTAAATCGATTCGCTAATTCCAGACTATTGCAAAACGGATACTTCGTTAATGTGTATTTGAAAGTTAATATAAAGAGTATTCTACAAAAAAAATGCGTTAACCCTTTCCCACATACAGACGCTTGTGCAGTAGGCGACTTTTGAACTCATTGTGGCAAAAGGAAAACATTCTCATAAGAGCAACTCCTTTTACTGCAATGTTTTCAGATTTCAACTCTATACGATTATTATACTATCATTTATAGTTATTTTCCATATATGTTTCCAAAGTCGCGTGTAGCAGAAATGCTGTTTGTGAGTAAGAGTTAATTTATGCACGTTACTTAAATTATTGAAGTTGATGAGCTAGTAAACAACTGCGAGGCATATAAGAAAATCGAAATCCAAGTTAACACAATTACTAGAGAAAGTTGATGCATGGCATCAATGTCGTCGGAAAAGACTGCATTTTATTATTTTTTACCACACATACATGCGTGACAATCACTAGTCTTAATTTGCACATAGTGCTTTAATTAGGGACTAATTCCAGGATTTTTGAAACTCCATATACAAATATCTGGATTTCTTTTATCAGAATTTTGGAATTTGGCCGAAGACACGAAGTTCTTCCTTTTCTTAAAATGATATACATTTTGCATCATAATTCATAATCATTTGTTAAAATTTATCCTCATATGTTTGAAAAGAAGACAACCCTTGATATACTATATCAGCTAAACAGTTCATTTACATATTAATTGTTGTATACATGTTATTTCAAACTTAACTTCAAACATAAAAAATGTCATACCATGTACATATATATATATTTCTTTATTTCCTCCATAAATTCAAGATTTAACAAAAGCAAATACATGAAATTCACAATTAAGTGGTTATGAAAATAATATTATCATTCATACACAATCACATATACAATCACATTTCCACACATCAACCTCTCACATGGAACATAACTGTCAGAAATGTATATTATTTACATATAAAACGTTCCATGGCGAATCCAACTACCAAAATAGTAATTGCAGCGGATTAATTGAGAAAAATACTCACATTAGCCGCTGCATACTTACAGCGAAAGTATTTTTGAATAATTTATGGAACGTGTCAGTGCTATGGAAAACAAAATTCATATTTGATTACGAGTATAAAGTTTCCACGCATGGCGGACAAATCTGAAGCAGAGCTTCATGAAAACATCGTATCGATCTCCAAGAACAGAGTAAAGCGGATTACAAGGGGTACCGAGCAGAATACTGACATAATTATAACCATCAAGGTTATACAATATACGTGGGATATCACGACCAAAATGTGCCGTAATGATGCTATTAAATTTAAATCTGGCTGTGTTAATAACATGACAGTCCAATATTACGTGAAAAGTAAGATTTGGCTGTATGTTTGTAATTCTGCATTTCAAAAATTCCGTCTGATAATACATAAGGTTAGCGACTAGATTAGCTACAGATGAACAGTATTTTAGCATGCTTTGATATTTCAATGCGAAATTCAGTATGACCGACGAGTGAAAACGAGGTTGGATTTGTCTGTACAGTACGAAGTCTACGTCAGCAGTATTTCTTTCCCACTCAGTTACATAGTAATTATTAATTTAGTTTAAATAGAACCTTTGCACATCAACAATGCACCCTAGATGGTATTTGTGCAAAATTGTAAAAATGTCAACATCGAATATAATTGTCGGTGCACCTGACATATAGGAACACAGGCGATTTAAAAAACATGGTGTTTTGCAGCTGAGCCATTAACCAGTGTACCAAACTGCCCAAATAAGTTTATGTTCCGCTTTTCTATTTCAGTTTCGATTGGCAGGCATGAAATGAGACCCACGACAACGTTTGTCCTGTGGATCTCAAGTCAAAGCCCTGAATATGTTTCAAAAACAGGCGTTTTGAACGACGCTCTAAAAGTATCATAGCATTGTTTGAAAAGGGAATCAATTCAGTCCCAAAAAGTGCTTTTGGTAGAACAACTGCTTTATATATCTTCTTACTAGTGATTGGGTTAAATCCAATCTCATTAAAATCAGACAAAAAAAACCTTCTATGTACGTATATATATGAGTGTGCGAGTTAAGATCTGGTTAAGAGGAATTTGGGACTATGGACTTTGAATCACAATATTTATTGCTTAATATCCCAAAAAGAACAATTTCTGTGGTTTCGTTGATGACATAATTTCCCATGTACCAGGATCTGTTGCTTTTTCAACTCGTGTCAAGTTCAAATGTCATCGTAACGTCTTATAAATTAGAAAAGAAATCAAGCAAAGTTTTCATCTGACTACAAATTAAGACATGTCTGTGAACTTCAAAAGAACGTTCAGTAATAAGGTGCTACTACTCAAAAGAGAACATTACGTAATTTAATGCCGATAATGTAATGGTTCTTTAATATTAGCGTCTGCTTAATGTCTAATCAGGGACGAGTAAATAGTATGAACTTAACTGTAATACGAGGTTAATCAAACACAAACCTAAAACATTGAAAACTATTTTTCTTATCATATGTATCATAACTAAGTGTTTTTAAACAATCGCACACATAATTATTTTCGCGGCTTTTTACATTTAGATTATCCTAGTAGCAACTTGTCCTCACATGTGAAATACAAAAAACAATTAAAAATTACCGGCTACTAATAAACACAAATATAAAAAAACCAACAACAACAAAATACACACATACACGTATTTATTTTACATCGATTGCGAAACAAGCGTTAAGCTTATATTAATTACGCTCGATGTCTGCTTCCTGGAGATAAAACCAGAGCTCGCATCGTTTGTGTTGAACAATCTCAAAGACAGAACACGCTATTCACGGGAAGAATCCAAGTGGCTAAAATTCGATTCAACGCTTTCTGCAAGAAAAATAAAAATAAACATGTATTAACCAATGATTTCCTCTGGAGTGCCCAAAACCGTAAGATTAGCAAATGGTGACCCTTAACATTACTCCACGTATGACAAATCTGCAGCAGACGACTTTGAAAACATCTAGTTAAAGACATATGCTAAACCTCTATTTATGAAGGTTTAATCGTTAAATAGAGTTGAAAATATTGTGACAAACGGAGAAATTGCTCATTATGACTGTTGACAGTTTGATTGTTTATACTCCGATTTCAAGAGTACAAGTGGGAACATATTATTGAAGAATGGCCCGGCTGATTAAAAATATGATAGGGTGAAATAACGAAATAATTACATATATACGATCAAGAGTGTGTCATTTATAGTTAATAAATCTGAGATTGAGAAGGAAATCTTTCGTGTTTGAAAGAGGAATTAGGCCTACTAAAAATATGTAGCCAAATACTTATTTTCGCATAAGTTTTTTTTAAAAATGCACCTCACATAAACCTCAACGATAAAGCAGAAACGGGATTTATCCCGTACCTGATATGGCGAGTATCAAAGTTCTGTATCAAGACATCGAGTCGTTCCTTACACTCATGATTGCCAATACTAGTGTAACAAGAAGTATGTCTTACAACAGCCGTATTGGTACGTCATGAACTTTATTGAGCCCTTGTGGTATTCGTATTGTAGAGGTTGAAGGCTCGTGAGTACGTCGTTGTTTGTTTTCACATAAATACAATTTAAAATGTTTTCTTTGGCTTAACACGACTATCTGTCGATATTTTCAAAGCAATGTGTATTTATTCTGTGCCATGAAATATACGTAAAACAGAACTGTTTTCTAATAATGTTTAAGGGAATTACATTGACACAAAAATATATCCCAAAACTACCGTGACCTGCTGCTAAACCGTAAACTTCGAGTTTCTACTTTCGTTTTCAAAATGTATGTCTTACTGTTAAGATAAGTATTGTTAAGCATTGAATACAATATTAATTGTTTTGATATAATTATTTTCTTTCAAATTTAACTATGTTCAATATTGTATTAGCGATTGAACGGAAATCATGTTTCTTTTTACTTCAAACATTGATTTGTCTAGTGACATACATGTAATCAAGTTGTCTGTTGATACAAAATGGCCGCCTCTTAAATTACTTCCGACTTACCATAGCATTTGCTATTAAAATAGTCAAGTGTATTACAAAAGTGGTGACGATAACACTATTCTCAATACTTCCGTTTATCATTATTAGTATTAGTAGTAGTAGTAAAACGATTTATTATTATAGTTACTATTATTAGTATTAATTATTATTATTTATAGTTTTAGTATTTATTGTACTACTTGTCAGTGTTCTAGATAAGGGGCGTTTTGCTTGTTCTAAAATCCTTATTTTATCGGCTAATCCTGTGTTGTGGATACTCGAAAGAATCGTCTCATTGAGACGATTCTCTTGAGTACCCACAGCGTAGGGTTTGGTTGGAAAATACGAGACATATTGTGGGGAAAAGAGCTGTACACGCCTCCCTATCTGGACCTCTAACTTGTTCTTTGTATTCAGTGTCCAATGAATGAGAGTCATTCTCTTGAGTACCCACAGCGTAGGGTTTGGTTGGAAAATACGAGACATATTGTGGGGAAAAGAGCTGTACACGCCTCCCTATCTGGACCTCTAACTTGTTCTTTGTATTCAGTGTCCAATGAATGAGAGTCGTGTTAATTCTCACAATGTTTTAAATATTCACCCTTAAATTTGTTTGAAATAGGGGAGGGGGTAATTTTTGTTCATAGACACAGAAGGAAAATGCCTCAATTTGTTAATAAAAATAAATTCCCTCCCTTGTTTTCGAGTTTTCGAATCCTAGATAAATCACTATCTGTTTATTATACGTCTTATGAAAGTAATTTGTATTATACGTTTCTTATCATTTGGGTTAATGTAGAGGCTGGAGGCTCCGAGTACATAGTTTTGTTTAACATATAGATAAAGTTATAAATTTTAATTTACATGTAGCAAAATTACTTGTTACTATGCATTTTTATAGTATATAAGATATGCTACTAGAGACACTTTTCAAGATTTATTCAAGCCTTGTTGATTGGTAACCCCCCATGCTTTTTCATTGTGTTATAAATCTGTGATAAAACAATATTTCTGAGAGAAGATTAAATGTTTTAAACCAAATAATGGAATATTTGCACATTATAGAAAATAGGCATATTCCGGTAAGCAGTATATTTATGTGGCGATCTGAAACAACTGATCTATTTCTATATAGTATTTTCATTTAATTATAAATTCATATTGAACTAGGTACCGACAGAGAATCCTACATGGTCAGATGAACCCCTAGATTTAGCGACTCCTCGATCGCGGTGTGGTCTGGATGCATATGTATAAATATATGTGTATATTAACTTTATACATGTATCTTTTTTGTGTGCAACTAAACACTCTCAACCCTTAAATAGGAAAATATACAACAACGCATATTTCATCAGACGTTATTTATTCATAAGCACGCTGAGATACAATTACATGCAAATCAAAAAAATAATATGTAAATTCTCCATTATAAAAATATGACCTTCCCTTTGGATGTATTTGTTGACAAAAGTGACATCATCAATAGAGTTGCAATAAAATCTGTAAAAAATTCATGTAACCTTGTACTCCATATGCTTTTTTTTAAAAAAAAGGTTGAAACAAAAACTGATTGATTTTCGAATTATTAGCTTTTTCCCTTTTCTGCAATGTTTTTAAAATAAAAATTGTATTGGTTACAATGGAAAGTTAGCTTACTGTGTATGGATTAACATGTTTCGAGGAGTACAAGATTATTAAATGATTTGAGGGTATGGAAGATTGTCTAACAAAGTAACTACAATGATAGCTTTAAAATATAGTTATTGTACATGTATTGTAAATTGCCATATCCTGTCTTGTGTGTTTTATACCTTAATGCATTGTTCAAAGAAATTGAGTCGGATTAAACTATTTACAAATCTACAATAATATATGTAACTCATTTTAAAGTGCTAATATTTGTTTCACTTTGCAATGTTATTTTACGTATTATGTGAAGATCTGTGTGAAGATGTTGTGGGAGAAGAGACATTGCTCATAATTAGCAATTTCTCCCTTTCCACAGGGAGAGTGTATACACTCACCCTGCTTTCCAGAATGATATATTCTGTCAACAATTATTACAAATATTAAATTTGTTTCTCGTATCTTACACACAGCACATGATGGCAGAACTACCCGAACATCTTTCCCCAAAAATCCCCAGCACCATCTTGCCAACTGTCTGTAGGCTGTGAATCGCTTCTTTCTGGAAATACAATTGGATAATTTGCTTAAAAAATTGGAATTGCCAGTAACATGCCTGTCCATGTGTTGTGAAAATTAATTTCTCATGTAATGCACATATATCATTTGGCCCATTACACTGGAGAATATGTGCAACATATATAGGTAAACAACCAATTAAAAATTTCAACAACTTTCAATTTCTAGATGGTTCATATATTATGATACTTACTTATTTTCATCAATATCATTCTCTCCATACTGCTGTCTATACTGCAAGTAGGCTATTTGAAGAACATATCTGTCAAGGCAGGCACTGGCAAAACCTGGATGCTCTGTAATACAGGATACATCAGTGTTACTTTCCTCAATATACTCATCCAATATAGCAGTTATTTGTGGAATGTTTCTGCAACACCTACATTCTGTGGCTGTAGCCATTGGCAAACAATTTGTACAACTGCACCTGTAAATTATCATAATTAGTTCACCAGTATTATTTGTATTAACCGGTATTATGCGGCTTTAAGAGTAACCCCTGTCAGCTTACATAGAAGTACAGTAAGATAATATGCTTTTTATTTTGCTGTGTGTAAGCCAAGGGTTTGTATTACAAGTACTCAAGTTACTCAACCACCTACTAAATATGAAGAGGTGCATTCATATTATTATGTATTAGTTGGGAATGTTTCTGGAAACTTCTATAAGTAATAATAATGATCATTTGAGACACATTGTTGACATGTACAGATTACAATAAATGCAATAGTTCGATGGTAGCGCACATCTAAGATAAACAGATCTTAACCCATTGTTAGATTAAATTATATATAATATACAGTCATCAAAAGTGAAAATTAAAAATAACTGGGTGGGGACCGGCCTCGTCTATCGTTATTTCGTATTGATATTTGTTTTTCATTTGTCAGAAAGTCATAGAACTGTATCATGTTGTGTCTGATTTTATTTACATCGAAATAAACACTTTCGGAGTATTCGTACATGGTTCAAACAGGTACGTATGTGGAAAAAAATATTCCCCGTCAAAATGAACAGAAATCGAACTAAAAGTAGATCTAGATCTAAATAATCAAGTTTAAAATGCTTCTTAAAAGAATCTTTTATAAACATTATTATATATTCACGCATATTATCTATACTTTTTTACTGAAAATAGAACGAACCATTCATCACCAACAATTTCTCGTCTTGCTTCGTCGTCTTCAGACTCGCTGCTCGTTTCAGACTGTTTAACTGGCTCAAACTGGTATGGCCTGATTCCTAAAGGTACTAGATCGTTGCCTAGGTCATCTGTATCACTGTAAATTGATGAATCATCACTGTTTTCTTCGAAAGAAGACGATGAACAGTATAATTCTTCGTTTAAAGCTCCGTAGTTTAACTCATCCGCCATTATTGAAACTGAAACGACTCTCCCCTCTGACGTCATCATTGTAAAACCGGAAGTGAAATTGTTTTTTACATTTCGCACTCGGAATTTTCCGCGAAAGCGTAATTTTATTACACAAAATTAATTTTTGTCATACTAAAAAACCTATTTTTTTTCTTTTTTTTTTGTCTTGCGTTATTATTCAAACATTATTTTTTTGATAGTCAAATTTTTGTTTTTGACTCTTGGTAATCTTTAAATGTTATAAATTTTGTGGTAATACTTGGAATTGCAATGTGTGATATAATTGTTGTAGTGACAGTTTCTCTCTATTTTAAAATTAAAATTTAAAACTTAATTTCAGAAAAATATTTGTTTTTTCGGTATAATAAAATAAATATCACATTCCCGTGAGGGCGCTATTTAAAATTGTAAATCTTCGAAAAATGATGACATTTCAAGGATCCAGTTTTTCTGTCTTGGTAAGACGACATTGATTTAGATTTGTTGTTAGGTGAATACACAGATGACGGTACGGGAAAAATTTGCATCGTATAAAAGCACCATTCCCATTTAATTGTTTTTGTAATGCTTGATGTGGGGTTAGCACTACGACGACTTGCTGGTGTCAGGATAAATGGACCGGTAGTACTGGTTAAGTACCCAGGTAACAGTTATATAACTGAAACATTGTTGAAAGCGGCGTGAAATACCAAATAATCTTGATCAATACCTGTACACAGGTGAAGTGAAATACAGGAGACATACACCAAAACAAATTTAAATTAGTCAACTTTTAACAGCAACATTTAATCTAATAGTATGCAAATATATTACAAAGATGCAGACAAACCAACTTTTAAATTACAATTGTAATATACACTTTCATAAATAAATACAATTGCATGATTATGCATTTTGTCAATACATTTGTACAAATGTATGGTATGTATTTTGTAAATACAGCTGTATGATATGCACTTTGTCAATACATTTGTACTGTATGCATTTTGTCAATACATTTGTACAAATGTATGGTATGCATTTTGTAAATACAACTGTATGATATGCACTTTGTCAATACAACTGTATCATATATGCACTTTAATACAACTTAACAATGTACACTTTATAAATAAGACTTAATGACTTCTCTGCCCTTCCTAAAATTGTGGTAAAAGGATGAATTGCTTATAACGAGCAAATTATCTCCTGTTGTCACAATGTTTCAATTTTATTCCATAATTGTTCTTTCAGTTGTAAAGAGTTTCCATAGTTTCAAAGTCATCTCCTTTAGATCGGTTTCAATACGGTAGCCGGACATTATCCCCTCTTGACATTATCCCCTTCGTTAAAAACTGCATATGCGGACATTATCCCCTTCATCATTTTCACATGGCGGACATTATCCCTTTCGTCTTTTTGTGCACTGCGGACATAAGCCCCTTCACATGCGTGCATATCCCCTTCATCATTTATAAGTTGACGGACATAAGACCTTTCACATAGCGGACATTAACCCCCTCAACAGTTTGCCTATAATTACTCGAATAAAATCAAATTATATATTTTCTTAATTGAACAATTATCGGATTTTCATGACAAATATGTAATCCGAAAAGATTGTTTAACAGTTTGCCTATAATTACGTATATTGGACGTAATAAAACAATCATTAAACAATTCTTAAACACTATTGGTTCTAACATTATACTTATGAAGTAACGTAAGCATGTGTTATTGTATAGATATGTGTACTAGTGTTAGTCCCCATTAGGGACGTAGATAAGATCTGTTCTATGTCCCTGTCCCCATTAAGATCTTTTCTATGTCCCTGTCCCCATTAAGCATTGTGTGTCATACTGTCTTGTTATCTTAGAGATATACCACTGTCAACTGTTTTGTTTTACAACAGTCTTTACCCCTCCCCCAGTCCTTTAATATTTTCATAGTAGTGAATGTTAAGAGCTTAAAACATTCAAAGTAGGAGGAATTTACACTTTTTAGTTGTTTTAAAAATAAAACAATTTTTTGTTCTCTTCTTTCAATTATGAACAAAATGTATAGCAGTAACACATAGATTAATGTTTGTTCTAAATTAAATCATTAACTGTTTAATATAATAAAAACCCATAGTTTACAATGAATGTTTTTTATCTTAGGCATCGCAAATAAGTTTAAGCAAATTAAATTGACATTTTTGTGATTATCAAAAATATTTTTTAGTAAATAGTCGTTCGTTAGGCCTTTGTATATTGGGTCTATATAGAGAGAATTAAAGAATGAAACAACATACGATATATGATTACGAAAGCAAATAGAAAGCTGATTTTAAAAACACTGTTCACGCCATCAAGAGATAAAAAGAAAAGAAAAATGGATTGATGTCAGCACCGAGAAAAATCAAAGCGCTGAAAGCGCTGATGGTATAGGGGGCATATGTAAGTTGAAAACATATGGCATAGATCATATGGACAAACATTGTTGAAACAATGAAACAATGACCTTTAAACAAACCAAACCAAAAATGTTTGAAGCAACACATATTGCCTGCCAATAACATATACCTCATTTGTCAAAGTTTTACCCTTTTCTTGTATAAACAAAATATCGAAGGACAAAAGATTGACAAAAAAAACCCGAGCAGCTACCCTTAATTAAAATATTTCTAGTTCAGAAATCACTAAAGATCCACAATGTATATTGTAATCATGCTGATAAATGAAAGACCCTCTATTATACTAGATATATATGTTTCTTTTGCACTGCACAATTGCAGCTCTGAGTTTCCTATACACCAAGTCTTAAATTGATATATTGGACATATATTGAGACAATAACCGAAGAAATGAAAAAATTGAGTTTACACCTAAAAAACAGATTAGATTTGACGAAGTACAAATCTTGGGGAAGCACTCGTTAACGAAAAAGGGAATTTCACGGAACGCATGTGTTGCATATAATAAGGGAGAACATTGAAAGACAAAACGCAGCATGCTAAATTTATGGTAATGGTGCACTGCAAATCTGTAGGTCATAAGTTACCTACAAACCAAGTTTGAAATTGATACAATGAAAGTTAATTGAGACAATCGCTGAACTAAATAAGGAAAAATGGAGATAACTGAAAAAACAGACCAGAGTTATGTACCTAGTACTTTGCCGTTCTCCTGATCACACGGGTATAATTGTGACCACTTTGAAATAAATCTGCCATACAGAAACAACGTGTTAACCAATACATGCAATCCATGACGGACGGACGAATGCACATTCAGGCAGACAGCCGGCCGGACGCCGGATTATACCTCCAAGATTTACAGACGGAGACAACTCAAGTATTGATTACAGAAGACTGGTTCGATGCGTCAAAACACGTCAGCTTAGATTATGGTATTTGTAAAGTATTTGCAATTTAATTGTATCTCCGAAACGGGACCGGACCGTCAAGGTTAATTTTCAAAAACCTATTTAGACTACATTTCTAGTTTATTTGTCAACAGATACATCTAGGACTATATTACACGTTGATGAACGTTGAGTCTTAAATTAACGCAAATGCATATACATTATGATTTTAGTCCGAAAATCGCTAGAAGCTTCTCAATAATAAAATAAATAATGACCTTGCGGTTATAACTCGGATGTGTTGACAAATTCGGCCAAATTTCTTTCCGACGTTTGACAAAAGTCAATGCGACATGCGTCATTCGTCTTTCACCAATGGCTAAGTCTATGTGGAAACGCAGCCAGTTGCTTGAGAAGATTGTTGTGAGGAGTACTGGTTTGAGAAAACCAGGAAATACATTTGTAGGTGAACTGGCCGCCGTGATATGACTGAAGAAATGTTAAAAACGGCGTTAAATCCCAATCAATCAATGTTGAAATTAACTTATCTATAATTTGTAGATTTAATTTCTATTTCCGAGTAGGGTCTACATACAGCAACACATGAGAATATTCAACACAAAACGCGACCTGTTTTACCAACAATTCCCCAGTAGCGGTGAGACCGTTTGTAACATTATTTCATGGCATGTATACACAGTAGGACCTCTCTCTTTGGACGAATTATGTTGTAACAAGTTTGTTTACAGTATTCCTTAACATTGACCACATAGACTAAATATACAGCAAACAACATTGAACTAAGGCATAACTATTGACCTGAATTAATAAAAGTATGATTTTGAATAGTGATGAAAACATTGTGGAAAAAGACAAACTTGTTGATTATCATTCATCTGTTAAGGTTAGTCAAATGTGTCTAAAAGGGGCAAAGGTTAAATTAATAACTGTAGACAAATGTTTTCGTTATCTAGGTTATAGAAACAAATTGATTCATGTTTCAAAGCATTGTTTGAAAAGGAGGAATTGCTCATTGTCAGCAATTGCTCCGTTTGCAAATATACTTTCAACATTTGTTTGTAACTAAGTAGCTATAACGGGAACGGTTCAACCCTTTCCCGCTTACAGTCGCGTTTTGACGCATGTGCAGCAGACGGCTGCAGAATTGTTTATCATGACCCATTTCCTCTTTTTCCACAAAGGTTTCAACTATATATTTTTCCCCTTGATGTAAGGCAAAATTGCTCGTAATCATTCATCTCTAGCATGTTATTCAAAATATGTCCGGAAGGGAGAAAGAGGGAAAGAACGTCCATAGTAAAACGTTTAAATATGAAAAGAATTAATTTGAAACGTGTTTGAAAGCATTGTGTGAAAAGGAGGAATTGCTCATTGTCAGCAATAGCTCCATTTTCAACAATATTTTTTAAATATTCGAACTGTTATAGTATCACGGAAAGGGTTCCGCTTCCATGGGAAGGATGTAACCATTTTCCGCCTACAGACGCTTACAGACGCATGTGCAGCAGACGACAATCGAAAACATTGTGACAAAAGGGGAAATTGCCACAATGGTTTCAACTCCTTTCAATAATTGTATTTACAGTGCTTTGCACATTTCTCTATAAGTCGACTGTTGTAAACTAATGGGGTCACAGAACGGTCGACGTTACCTCACACTACTGACATTGAGGTCAACCATAGTTCAGAGTGAGTTTCATTCATAGAAACTATTTTGTCTCATAAATTTATGCAAGCGGAGGGTTTCGTGATTCGGTCGAACCAATGAAATCGTTGAAAAGGCAGATTATAACCAATCAAAACTCGATTTTGGTGTAGGTATACACATGTGGACTGCGGTTGCAGCTTTAATCCGACTTTTCGAAAGCAGCTTCGCTATGAGATAGTGGCGAAACGCCCCTATCCCAAAAACCACATCCTACTACACAGAAAGCAGCTTTAGCTCAGTTAAATAATTATATTTCATAATACCCCACACACTAACCTCGAGACCACAATTGTCTAACCATTGTATTTGGAAATTAATGTTTCTTATCAAATTAACATCGACTGATATGAATGATAACAATAATAAAAACACCAATTCGTGTCTTTCTGTCATCAAATCTTTAAATTTGTTGAGTAGTTACAAATGGTTGCCGATTCTATTTTGCAAATCTCACGTAATCTACGTCTTATAAATGTAATTTTTAATATTAGAGGCTCCGAGTTCATAAATTTGTTTTACCTTTAGATACAGTTATACATTTTATTTACATGTAGCAAAATTACTTGTTACTATGCAGTTTTACAGAATATATAACATATGCTCCTAGAGACACTTTTCAAGATTTCTTCAAGCCATGTTGATTGGTAACCCCCCACCCCCTCCCCCTAAAAAAAAGATAATCTCATCGTGTGACGATATGAAGGCTAATGTAACACGTAGAGGCCCAAGGTCATTTGAGTATATTTAAGAATTTTTTTGAAAACCTCGCCCCACATTTTCACCATATTGAAACAATGATTTAATATATGTTATTTAGTTTTCAATGTTCTTATACTAAACATATAAAGAAAACTAGCAACACCCCCTGGTGGCCATTTTAGCAAATCATTTTCCAATCGGGTCTATGCTGTTTTTTCCCCATTTTATGTACATACAAGAGGACCATGATGATCCTATATCAATCACCTGATTTAATAGAAAGTTTAAACTATATAAACATATATGGAAAACAAGCCCCGACGCCTGGCGGCCATGTTTTTTAACAGATCGTTTTTGAGTATAACCCAAGGAACATTTGTGCCAAATAATGTTCAATTTAGATCAGTAGTTTTGGACATGAAGATTTGTTATAGTTTTGTTAATTTTCCCTCTTTCTGATGCCGTAGCAACCAAGCTTTTATTTTAAATTATATCATTTAAATAACTTTGAAAGAGGAGAACCTAGGAGCATTCATTTGAAATTATTTTAAAATCGGTCCATTGGTTTTTGGAGAAGTTGTTTGATTAAAAATGCGAACTGACAGACAATCAACGACAACGGACGCCGGGCGGTTAGGGATCACAAGAGTTCACCCTGCACTTCATGCTCTAATAACTGTTTCATTATGACAATTCCATTTAGTTCCACAAATTAAAGCTTAATTGTGACGAAAAGAAATAGTTTTGGGCTAAGTCAAGTTGACTTAACTTTATCTTAGCATTTTTACAAAGTTATTAAAAAAGCAAACAGTTTATTTATATAAAACTTTATCTTAGCATTTTTACAAAGTTATCAAAAAAGCAAACAGTTTATTTATATAAAAAGGACAACCTAAACATTTCTAAATATATCGTATCACTTTTATCTGTACGATTCAATAGCGATCGATTTCCACGAAGAGGCCCAGTTACCCCATCTTCGCAAGCCAAGGGTTATTTGTCCATTACATTACCATAAGTATTTATGGGAATGCTAATGTACGAAGTAGCCTTGGCTAGCGAAGATGCAGTTACCCATACATGTCCAAATTACATATGGTCATTCTCGTAATTAGCGCTTACATTTTACCTACGTTTTAATAAGTATTATTTTTCCGTTAGACGCAGATATGACTTTATAACTGTATATTTTGAGTTTGTTCCTTTTATTTCCCATAAGAAGGAAGGCTGGAGAAAATGTCTTTCATTTTTTAGCTCCTCTGGCTGAAAGCGAGTCGAGCTTATGACATGGCGAATTGTCCGCCGTGCGTCCGTACGTCAACTTTTTGCTTCAAACGACTCCTCCCTAACCACTTGGACAATTGGGATGAAACTTCATAGGAAGCATCCTATCAATGTCCTCTCCTAAATTCCTTCAACCCTTTTGGATCAGAGCAAAGTTCTCCTCTTAAACTGGTTGGCCGATTTTCAAATAATGTTGTAGAAATGTTCCTTGGATGACCCTCTATCAGATTCCTACAAGCCACGTTGATTGGTCGAAAAACATAGCCGCCAGGGGCCGGTGCTATTTTGCCGTATATGGCTATAATGAAAACTTAAAAAATCTTCTCCCCCGATAGTGTCTGGCCGATTTTCAAATAATTTTGTAGAAATGTTCCTTGGGTGACGCTCTATCAGATTCCTTAAAGCCATGTTGATAGGTTAAAAAAAACATGGCCGCCAGGGGACAGGGCTGTTTCGCTTTATATGGCTATAGTGAAAACTTAAAAAATCTTCTCGGACGAAAGTATATGGCCGATTTTCAAATAATTTTGTAGAAATGTTCCTTGGGTGTCTCTCTTTTAGTTTCCATCAAGCCATGGTGATTGGTCTTAAAATATGGCTTTAGTGAAAAAACCGAAAGTGTCAGGCCGAATTTCAAATAATTTGGCAGAAATGTGCCTTGGTTGACACTCCACGAGATGCCTTCAAGCCATGGTGATTGGTCTAAAAACATGGCCACTAGGGGAAAGGGCTGTTTGATTTTTGCCTAATGGCAGTGGAGCGATACTGGCCCTCTTGGGCTTCTTGTCTTTTTCTTCTTCTTCTTGAAAAACGGAAAGAGGAAAAATTAAAAAGCAATTTCTTAAAAATAAATAAATAATCTTAAAAGATATTTGGTAATTTTTGTTACAGAATGAAAAAATTGCTGGGAGCCGCGACAACACAAAAGCGGCGAATAAGACACTAACTGTCCTGAAGCAGATATCCGAACATCTCTCCCAGGATGAAATAATCACAATACGCTCGAATGTTACAAAGGCACTTGAACTCTCAAGAGAAGATGATAACAATGCCAACGTGAATGATTTCTTACGAGTCCATGTGAAAACGTTACAAGTTCGCTCGGGTATGTTTGTATACTTACTGAAACAGTCTATTCAAGAGGTTTACTGAATACATTGTCAGAGAGCACCCGTCGATCACCATTGGTATGGAACTGGATGAAGAGTTACTCAAGGTTTATTTTAAAGCGTTAGAAAGTGGACATGAATATGCAAAACACATTCGGCTAATGGTCGTTGGAATGTATCATGTTGGCAAAACAACATTAGTACACAAATTGCTTAACAAACCTGATGCAGAAAAGGAACATCCGAGTACTGTTGGTATTGACATATCTGTTGATGCGTGTGAGATAGACGAGAAAGGTGAATGGGAAATAACAGAATTTCAGGATAAAGAAAAGGGGTATATATTGCGCCTTCAAGAGCTGTTTGCTCAGAAAGACAGGAAATCTGCACCCACAGAAACCATTTACGATAGGAATGAAAAACATCAAGCGGAAGAGGTCGTTTTGAAATTAAAGGAAACTCCAGCTGATGAAGAAAAATCAAGACGGACAGAAAACGTTATAGATAGATGTAAGAAAGAGTTAAAAGAAGAAGCAGAAAACAAGAAGCTTACAGGGAGCACTCCATACTACATCGAGATTGAACAAGCAAACAGAAATGCTCTTCAGCCGAATGTCGCAACTAAACGACCGACAATTTCTAGTGGGATTTTGCCGGACAATCTATCTATTATTTAACGCACCACTTTTTTCTAAATCCACGAGCTATTTATCTTCTCGTTTTGGATCTGAGCAAAGAATTAAACGAAGAATTGAATGAAGAAACACTTGTGAGTGGTTCCAAGAACTTGCATCTAGGAAGTTCAACTACCGAACACTTCACGCAGCTGGATGCGTTTCAATTTTGGATGCGAAGTATTTATATAAACACAAAGCAAAAGCAACCCCTCACTTCAACTGATAACACACACTACCAACCAACAATTATTCTGATAGGCACTCACAAAGACAAAGTTGAGACAGAAGACCCCGACACTTATGCAACGGAATACTTTAAGACAGCACTGAATTCTGTAAAGGACATACCAGGATTAAAGGATCTGATTTGCGAAGCTAAATTCTTTTTCGGCAAAGGCGAGTCTTTAGACAAAATTGATGCACTTCGGTCGAAGATATATCAAGTTGCCAAGGACCAACCTTTTTGGAATGAAAAGATACCCGGAAAATTTATACCCCTTGAAAGGCATGTTGTGAAAATTAAAAGTGACAAATGTCAGGCAATGAGGTTTCAAGCGTTAGAAGAAGTAAGTAAATGCAGCCACTATCCTCTAGAGAAAGACGAAATTCAACTTTTCTTGGAATTTCAGCATGCATTTGGAAACATACTTTATTATGATAGGGCAAATCCAGATATGGTTATACTGAAGCCACAATGGCTTATCGATGCATTCAAGCTATTCGTCACACACAAAAGTAAACAAGATTCAGAAGATTTAAAAATGTTTTATACATATGGAAAACTATCAGATCGTTTAATCGATATCCTGCTCAAATCAGAGGGAAACTGGATTGATTACAAGGAAGAAATTCTTATATACATGGACTTTTTTGACATAATTGCAAAACCCGTTATGTTCAAAGGTTATAAGCCCGACGAAGACGCAGCACACGCTACGACGTCTCAGTTGAAAGTTAAAAAAGCTAAGTATAGATGGCCCATAACTATATCGACAATTGAGTACACAGAAATTGAGGACTTCTATTTCATGCCCTGTATGCTATCACCAAGACCACACGCTGACGATATAAAGAATCAGTTGAAACTTGATGCAGCAGAAAGTAGTCCCGTCCTGTGCATGTATATTGGAGGGGATTTCCTACCCCCTTTCATCTTCCATCGTATTCTGGTCACATGCATAAAGAAAATGCCATTATTGGTGCACAAGCAAACCTATGTACTGTACAATAGTCTCGGTGCGTTTTGGATTGACAACACAATCATTCTGACAATATGGTCATTGGACGATATGATATATCTGAAGGTCACATCATGTCACAGAGATAGTAAAACCAAAGATGGCAAAAAGAGAATTGTTAATGCTGAACTCACACAAGTGCAGAAATATTTCGATTCTATGGTTAGACAATTGTTCCAAATAGGGGACAATGAACAATCTGACAAGTTCAACATTTCGTACTACATAACATGCCCTGAATGTCCAGAGCTGTTTCCCTTTGACAGGACAGTTGACGACAACTCATTCCCTATTGATCCGTTAGGTGAAATGTTCGAGGTGGAGGAAGTACTTCAAGTAAAAGCCACGTCGTGCATTTTCAACCAACACCATGTTACTCAACATGAGTTATTAACTCAATGGTTCGATAACAAAACTGCAGTAGAGATATTAGAACCTGTCATCTTGGGGCGCCTCTTGAAGAAGAAACCTGACAGTTTATTTCTAGCCGATATGGCTGACGAAATAGACCCAGAACGTATAGATGTTCTTGCGGAACGGCTACACATATTTCACAAACAATTATGGAAAATAAAGTTAGATTATGGGAAGCCAACATTATGTTACATCTTTCATATCCTGTATATGTGGAGTCAAAGGAAACGCAACTGTGTTCAACTGTTTGCAGTAGCTACACAACTAGGATGCAGTAAACAAGACTTCAACCGATTGCTCGATGGAACCGATAGCGACCGTGTCAAAGAGGATATTAAAAGACTAAGAGACGAAATTAGCCTAGAGAAGTTAGATGAAATTGTGCTAGATGAGGGTTACTGTACGCAAATAGCTTCGTCTATTGGACAAGAATATTGGCTGCTTGGTATAAGACTTGGCTTGGAAGAAACGTTTTTACAACGGGAATCCTGTACACATTTTGGTAATACAGAACAAATCATTCGTATAATTATAATGAAATGGCTGAAAGAATCTGAACTATCGAACACAGAACGGAACGAAAAACTGATAAAAGCTATGGTAAAATGTGAATGTAGCATGAACGCACTTCGTGAAATATTTAAGTAATAATGTATCATGTGTATGACACGGACATCAATCCATTTGGTGTGCTTTCACGTTGACAAACATCTAGACTAGACACAATTATTAATCTGACCAAGCAGTTTACAAATACGTGTTGTATTGGAAGTGCCGTTTACCAATAATGACTATCAGACTAAACTATTTGAATGACTGTGTTACCCAGCAGGACAATTAGGTATGTGTAGCAGCAATTGAGATAGTATATCCTGTATAAACCCATACAATATATATTAAACACTGATTAAACATAAGTGGACTTTCACGGGAAGATATATATTTGGCCGTTTAATTTTTTTCGAAGCGTGTAATAAATGAAGCGAAATTTGCCATATGCAACGTCATGATATTCAGAACATTACTGAAATATGTTCGAGTGCATATATATAAAGTTAATTTAAAACAGATTACCAATACGTTTGACGAATTCTATTAAGTGAACATCTTCATGATATTTCCATAAACATGATATGGAGAACAATGCGTATCATATGAACTGTGTTTCTATAATTGGATATGTAATGTAATTAAATGGCATGTAAAGTCAATTTGAGCCTGTGCATAAGAACATGCACAAGTTGGTTTTTGTGAACAATAAACCCAGATCAGCCTGTGCATCCGCACAGTATGATCAAGATCTGCACATATTACAAACACACACACGTGTTAGAATTTTCTGATGATACTGTGTAGTAGGTGAACGAGATGATAGAGATGATACGAAGCTAAACTGTTCAGCAGAGCTCCAGATGATGTGCCTTTTTCACATTCCATATTTCTTATTTGACACCCAAACCTAATGTTGTGGGTACTCAACAGTCGTCTCTGTGAGAACCCATAACATAGGGTTTGGTTTAGTCATACGAGAGATATTTCATGGAAACGACCCATTTACTACCCCTTTATCTAGAAATCTGGTTCAGAAATGCCAACTTGTGCCTTTGTTCATTCACTGGCTCCTTTCATTTATTTCATCCTCGATTCCGCAAATTAAATTACAGCTGCCAAGTAATGTGTGAGGTAAATCTGAATACGATCGTACTATTTGCTAATTAGTGTGCTTACTATACTGTTCATTTTCGTTCATATTAGACTTGCGCGTGTGTGCACACGTGTGTATATATCTATATTGTTGAATTAATCCGGTAAAAGATGAAATTAGAACAATGCCGTTTTTATAGATAAGATTTACAATACGTACAATACATAATACTATAATTGCAATCATGTACATACAGTAAAAATAGTACAAAGAATATTTAAATATATATAAGATAATAGCACAGCACAAAGAATATTTAAATATATATAAGATACAAGTTGTAACCCCTAATCGGTTGCAATATTATATCTTTAACATATATGTCCTATATTCTATATATTTATTCAATCTTGTAATATATTTGTTGTATGATAATATATTTGTTGTATAATGAAATATGTATTGTTTGTTACAAAATATTTGTTAAATAATTATTTATATCGGTTCAATGTTTTCCATATATTGATTCAATCCACAAATATAGTTATTGTTAAAAGCAAATCTTTGTTCTTAATAAATATATATTTCTATTCACTGTTTTGAAATATTTTTTCTATCAACAATATGTTTGTGCAAAAATCATATATCTACATATATCATACTGAAATATTTGTTCTATAATTTGCATTATGGGAAAATTCTTTTTTTGATACGATGGATTTCATTGGTTAATTAAAAACGTCCAGATATTGAGGAAATGCATGGGGGAGGGGTGAATCATGCAATATGCAAGAACGATTTCACCAGGCGAAAATGGTAACCAAATCGGGCACTGACAAAACCGGTGTTTAGCATTCTCTACTTTCACTTTCAAACAAGGTCAAAATACTAAAAGTGATCAAACCGATAATTGCCAGTGCATCCTATACACATTTACAATGGATTTATCATCAATGCCATATAGTCAATCCATTCTGGTGATGGTATAAACTCATTTATATGCAAACAAAGTTGTTTTTTTATGTACTACATGTTGGTGTGGATCAACATGACAGCAGATGTTTTTGGCGTAATTTGACCTATACAGTATGTAACTTAGCCCCACATTTCCCAAGAATTCCTAGAAATTGGCGATCTGTTTATATCAGCAGGGTCTGTAATTATCACCCTGGTGTGACCATTGATGGCCCTTTTAATTCTTCATGGCGTGTTGACTGATATCATACCGTTATGAAGCCTAGAGAAGAGAGTTCTCAATCTACCTTGATAGGGATAGTGGAGATAGTGGAAATATTATAAATTCGAGCAGTTGTATTAATTAATATGTTTTATTAATCATTCATTCGACATGAGAATATTCTGATCGATAAACAGAATAATTTATCAAAAAGAATAATGTTATCATGGTTACTTATCCATTTCCCTCATAAAAACCCTTTCTGGTAGGCTGCAGCAGACAACCTTGTGGCAAAAAAAGATACTGCTCAAAATAAGCAATTTCTCCTTTTGCCACAATGTTTTCAATTTATTCAAAAAGTTTTCTTTCATTTGTTGAGAGTTTCCATATTTTTGGCTAATTGTTTTCAAATTCAGAATTGTTTTATGTAGGAAACGGTTGTTTGTAAACATGCAGTAAATATTCTTGCCTCTAAATTCTTGTTTATATACATGATTATATATGTTTGACTGAATGTCATACAGTCAGAGTTTAATTATGTCTTGAGCCAATTGTATACAGATTGTTGAACAAATGCTTTGACTTAATTTATCCAAAATGGATATTGATTGGTCAATATATTCAACAATTATTGCTACTGTATAACCACTATTTCATTAATTGTGAAAGGTAGCCTGTGGTAAAATTAACAAGACATTTCAATTGGCTGCAGATACTATTCTTGTATGACAATATTCCCCATTTGTTAAAATTCATACATGTACAATCTCATGTATATACTGGAGATATAATTTTATCCAGCACCGGAATAACAATAAATATCAGACTTAAGTTGATGATATTAAATGTCATTGAAATTGAAGCAAAATTTAAGCAAATACAATGAAGATATATAACTGATAACACTTAACAAAAGTCACATACTACTTCGGTATACATGTATTAAATTAACACTTTTAAATTGTTGTCAATAAAGACAACCCTGTGTCACATATTCTACGTTATTTTATATACAAGTACATATGTGTATAAAGTTATGATGCTGGAAATTCTTATCTGGACGCGATCATCTTAGTTTTGAGTCTGCCAGTGAAATCCTTCGTAACAAAACAACAGTTTTCCCAGAATGCTAATTATTGAACAAATATATTTCAGTCAGATAGAATGAATATATTTTTTTCTACACACAATTATTTTCACTTCAAACAAATATTTTCCAATATTGAATATAAATATACACATTTTCGAATAAATATATTCATTTTTAAGAACAAATATTTTCTTTTTACAATAAATATATTTATGGATTGAATCAATATATAAAAACATTGAACAAATATATATAATTATTCTATACCTAATTTATACGTCGAATCGTAGACGCTCATTCGAATCATGTGACCGTACAATATATTTCCGTATCGGGACGCACGCGCGTACAAAATAACCCGTATTTTTTTCGTATTGTACGATTCACAGGTCCCATGTTAAACCTATGATAAAGACCGAAACACGTGAAAAGGTTCCGAATGAAAGTCTGAATCGACAGGCGCTCTAGATAAAGCGTTACGATAAAGCTGCTGTTGTCACGGGATCATTATTGTCGTTTGCAAACAAGGAGTAACACTGAAACTAAAATGTTATCCGATTCTGAAATAGATGACTTTGTAATTGAACAGAAACCAAAAAACACTGTGAAAAAACCTAAAAGTGATGTAGCAATATTCAAAAGGTGGTTAGCGCAGGCCGTGCCGACAGAAACAAGGGAACTGGAAGAAATAAGTGCTGTTCAACTTAACAGTTATCTCCGGAGTTTTTACTTGACAGTTAAAAAAAGGGATGGCGAAAACTATGAGCCTGACAGTCTCATGTTAAGGTCATTTAACATTATTCTGCACAATACAAAATATATTTTGGGGAAAAAGTCGAGGTATAGAATAAAAAGATCATTTAACAGTGTTCTGTACAATACGGAATATATTTGGCTAGTCCAATATGATTCTCCAAGCTGTGTACTCGTCCAAATATATATCCGTATTGTACAGAACACTGTTAAATAACCTATACTTATTGAACAAATATTTTGTGACATACAATAAATATTTTGTGACATACAATAAATATTTTATTATACAACAAATATATTACAAGATTTAATACATATATAGAAGATAGAACATATATTTAAAAGATATAATATTGCAACCGATTACGCGCCATAATCGGTGTCGTGACAAAACGTCTTTTTCCAAGAGTTGAAATGATAAAAAAAGGGGCGTCACTCTGGACATTTCTGTAGAAGTTAACTATTAGAGTTGTAGTTATTGATTAACACTTCTATTCTTTACACACACACGCACGCACGCACGCACGCACGCACACATACGTGTATTGATGTAGTTCTGAGGACGTTGACAGAGTTCTGCACTTAGAGGACCAACAAGAAGGAAAACGTTAAGGCTTTCAGAATTTTCACAGATTGCTCCTCTGTAGGCCTAATTATGAGCCTCACAGGTAGAATCTATGTCATCCCAACCGTTTCTTTAAAACTCCTTTATGACATTTGGTCTATACTGCCCTACAGTCTGAGGACTTTCAGAGTATACCATCTGTGCGAGGACAGTGTCTTTTTTGTCTATGTATAGCATCTTTAGGAGGACATGGAAACGCTGTTCTTACTCATTTGATATTATGAGAAATTGAAGTACTTTATGTTGACACCGGTATATATATATATATATATATTTGATTGGTCAATGGAAATCTTTATGACGAATTTTGATTGAACAAACATACACACACGGAGTAAATTGTGTATGACAGAAATACACAAATCACATCGCACAAACATTACGAGGACAACCATGTTTCTTAATGTTTAGAACGTAGTCCCCATAATGGTGATTTATATCATAAAAACTTTCCGAGGACCTGAGTGTAAGTCCTCAGAATGTAAAAAGTCCTCTGACCGTTGATATGTATCCAATGTTCAGTCCTCACAACGTAGGCCATACACACGCACACACACATACACACACAGACTTAACAATAGAAAACTCAGCTTCAATTCGTTTAAACCACACATTAGTTTGATTAGGTTTGATGGGATATGATTTGCGAAATAGTGAATTTAGTGTTATTCAAGGCTTGTTAGATCCAGAGAAGATTTAAAGGTAATTCATTGTTATAGATAAATTCCCTCTCCCCCCCCCCCCCCCCGTCTTTGTTTGTCTGTCTGTATATATGTAAGTTGTTTTAGTTCACTAGTTGGTTTTGCATGTACAAAAAGTGATATATGTATATCAAAAATGAATCGAGTTGTTCATTGCATAAATATCACACTTATAATCTCATCTGTGCTTTGATGATTTAGATAAGGTGACTTTACACCACCATATCCTGGTTCTTGAGACTCGATAAAACATATGAGATTGAAGATGACCAAGACAATGACAAATAATTATTGCAAATATTTAGGCCACTGGCCCAAATACAAAATATTCGATTTTATTAACATTATTAACCTGAATAGGATGTCCTCGTACATTTGCGTTAGCATATTTGAAATAAGTATCTTTATTACATCAGGTTTGTCTGTATAGAAATACTGTGGAAATCGATATAAAACACAATTCGTCGTAAGAAAACTGATATATATTGTTAAACGCAGCATTAAATACTACTCGCCTAGATAACACTAATGTTGTTGAAGGCAGGTTAAAACACAATGTACCGTGATATAACTTTAACAAGTAAATAACCTTGTGGCATGATATACTATACAAATATTGAAAGCATTTGAAAACAGTACGTGCTCTCATTTGACTTTGAAAGCAATTTTAAACACCAAGTGTGGCAATACAGCTCGATTGCTTAGAGCTGAGTAAAACTATTTGATAACAAATATGTTATCATTGAAAGCATTATATAACAGCTTGTGCCTTGATATAACATTGACACTTTCTAAAACATCGTACAACACAATGTGCTGTGATATAACTATAAAACAATTGAAATCATCGTACAACACCATGTTCTGTGGTATGACTATGAAATTGTTGAAAACATCGTTCAGCACCATGTGACTTGATATAACTACATAACTATAAAAAACATCGTACATATCATGTTCCTTGATACAACATTGACACTGTTGAAAACATAGTTAAACAACATGTCCTGTGATTTAAATATAAAACTGTTGAAAGTCGAGTGAAACACTATATGCACAGAAACATCTATAGACATTGTTATAAATAAAATATAATAATTTTAGCCGTGACTTAGATATACAATTGTTGAAATTAAAGTTAAACACTAGGCTAATTGAACACGTCCAATTGTAGTCAAAACCCGAGTTTAAACTCAAGTTTAACGGCTGTTGTTTGTATAATCAAAGATTAAATAGTCTCAGGCAAAGTATTAAACCTGACGGATTGCATAAATGTAGTTAAGACTATCCAAGTTAAGTTATCACCGAACCCCATTAATCTTTTAAACCTGACAAAGAGGTTGGTGAGAGTCTCCTTTATATCATTTACAGCGAGTTCTTAAAGTTATATTCGCACACTACTTACATTTGATTAATTCGCATAAAATCCTCAACAATTATCAAAGGGAACGCAATTTAAGAGAGCAATGGATCTAGTGGAAATTTATGATGAGGATGAATAGTACATTTTCTGTTTTTTGTCAGTGAAACGTAAATCAGTTAACAAGATGTCAAAGTTTGTGCGATTTAAAAATAATAAGCACACAAGTATGTTGTTTAACCTTGATCTACATCATTTGCTAATGATTTGTCAATATGACGCAAATACTATTAAAGTACATTACTTGTCAAGATCCAATAGCGGTGTTACAAGTCACCTGGGTTTAGCAGGATAAGTATTTAAATATACAAACTAAACTCTCCTTCTCTCTAAATGCCTTGAAGCTTATCTTATCCGGCTAAAATAAAGCAACTGCTATTGCAGTCTTTGATTTGTGATAACTTCGTTTTTCAAATTGTATATTATACAGTAATAGACAGGGATCTAATCGGACACAACAAAAAAATGCACCTACCAATGTGACAAAGTCAGTCCTAGATTATTCACTTTTAGAAATGAATGCAAAGTATTATTTATCGATGTGTGCTTTACAAAACGTAGATAAATATGGTTAATGTTATTTGATTAATAGTTTCAAAATGTTTTTTTCAAATACAAAACAATATATTTTAATACATTAAGGCAAATGTGTCTATAGTAGACAGCAAACAAGTATGTACAATTAACCAAGCGTAATCACATACGAAAAGTTAAAGTAAAGTAAATAATGAATATTAACTAATTGTTCAGAACATATATACAATGACTTTAACAATTGAGATTAAAACTCACAAATACAGAATTATAACCAATACAAAACATGAAACAACGCTGTGTAAGAAGTAACTGACATAATCGCATGCTTGATATTCACACGTATGATAGAGAGAACAAAAAAAAGGCATTGCCCTAAACAAACTAAAATCTTCAAATTCCAGGGATTATTTGAAAAAGATTAAGTCAATAAACATAAATGATAACAATGTTAAAGCTAATCAAGAAGATCTACAAATCTGTTTCTATATTTAAGATATAAATCTACACTGTTTACAGATTATTTACTTAAACTTGTTAGAAGATTCTTATTAGACTAAACAGGCGGACAAGCTGACTTAAACCACCACAGATCGGAAATGCCAACTTTTAGCTTTTCTGAAGAACATACTTGGCATATCGAATCATGGTCACGTAATGCTGAGCTTTCTACTGAGGTAGCACATTCCTCATTATATTTAAGCTCATATGTGCTTGCCACGGGAACGCCTTAGATAACATTATCATGAATAATTATCTATTAGCACTCATGTCTGGTGCATATATAATGTTAACCCCTTCTAACTGAATGTTTTAAATTGACTTGTCCAGCTTTAAATTCGGAAGAGTTCATAGTCAGTTATATGGATGTCAAGATAAACCTATTGAGGTGAGCAGCCACTAACAGTAAGGATGACGGCACGTGCACGCTAGCAAGCCATGATCTATTCTGGTGGAACAGGCTTCACACTATTGGTAGACTTTCATTAAAAAAAAAGTTCGCTTAATTCGACAGCATTTCAAGAATTAACCCTTTCCAATATACCAAAGATCCCAGGTTCGAATCCTTCGATGAGCGGTTGCTGCCTTTGGGATTATTTTCATATAAACGACGAGAGTACTTCCTTAGTTTACGGGATGCAGAAATCGAACTTGATTAATATAACCCTTTCCCTCATATAGACGCTTTCTGACGTCTTCTGAAATCATTGTGATAACATGAGAAATTGCTCAAAACCATCAATTTCTCCTTTTGCCACAATGTTTTCAACTTGTTTTAATGAGTGTACTCTTATTTAATTGAGATATTCCACGAGTTTGCGAATAATAAGTGTTCAAAGTCGTCTGCTGCAGCTTTGTTGTATGTGGGAAAGGGAAAGCTTAATACTTGTTTTGTAATAAATGTGAAATAAACAAGTTTAAACTATTTATAGATTCGCCACTGATAACGACATGTATTGCGTATTGAATTTTACTTCCTAGTGGACATGAGATGATATTGTGTAACGTTTATTCACGTAAGGTCTGCTTTTTTTATAAATCATTTCTCTTTAATAACGATTAATTGTATACATAGACTATTAGCAGCTAACTTCTAGCATTTTTGAGGGCAACTACTTTCGCCCTAACTATACTCATATGTCAAGGTACACCAGCTCTAGCAAAACACCTTTGTCTCCCTTTGAACAAGGTGTGTGAATGTGTGATTGTGTGTGGGGGGGGGGGGGGGGGGGGGCGCATGTATTTGCCTATTTTAGTTTAATGTGGCAAAAGAAGACATTGCTCAATATGTGCATTTTCTCATTTTGCCACAGATTGTTTTAAACATTCTTTGTTAACTTAACGTTTCTTTATAGAGACTTTTCTGCTGCAATTGTGTGTATGTGGGAAAGGGTTCAATTGAAAGATTGTCGGAGACAAAAGACAATTAAATATATTTTAAAGACAATACAAACAACAGTTTTCTGGGAAATAGTTATACCATTTGTTACAGACGACTTTTGAAAACATTGTAGCAAAAGTTGAAACATATCATGAGCAGTTTCACCCTTTTCCACCAAGTTTCCAACTCTTTTTAATAATAACAATTTAATTTATAGAAAGTCGTGTGCTACATATGCGTTGACATCTGCAGGTGGGAAAGTGTTTAGGGAAAAGAAACAAATCGAACCAGGATACCAAATGTCACGTATAATTACATGTGTATAATATCATTATGTTCATGCATATTGAAATTGAATGAGTTAACATTGACCTCGAAAACACACTACAGGCCACATCTTTCATCTTATCTTTATGAAAGTTCATCTGCAAATGTATCCAGTTAGAAACTAGATCATGTGGCGTCTAAAACTAAGTCACTATGTCATTTTTTAAGAAACCACAACCTTGTGCACACTCTTAAAGCCATGATCATGTTCATGGCATCATATTATAGTAGCAAATTGGTAAAGTTTGCGAGGAATGACAGAAACTAGATCACTGGAATAGAGGAAAAGTAAAATGACGTGCTATTGCATGCAAATCAAATATTCTGACAAACATCTTGAAAAGTGTATGTCGAATTTACAAATCTTATAACTATTCCTTAATGAAAGCACTGTATACATACTAAGATGGCAAGATCATTCACTTCGTTGACAAAACAATGCAAGTTATGATACAATTTCACCTGACCCCACCCCTGATGTTCCAATATGCCCCTCAGTTGATAACTGTTTATTCAACTACTATAATGTTAGTGTTATAATGCATAACTGCAGTATGGATTTCCGGCGACATTGATGCGTTGCATCAACTTTCTCTTGTAGTTTGACAGACACAGGTAAAGTACCGATAAATTGCTACAAGTAAGTAACGACCAGTGCATTATAGCTTGACAAACACAGGTAAAGTACCGAATAATTGTTACAGGTAAATAAGTGATTAGTTATTGGGCCTCCACTCGCCCCTTGTTAAAAATATATTAAATGTATTAAATTGTAAATAGGGCTAGGGTTTGATTAAGAAACGCTTATTTTAAAGTAAAACGTTTTACACGAAGCATCGACCAGGAAGTTACCACCGGACTTTCATGTGTATTTTATACCCATATCTAGATAAGGAGGCGTAAATTGACATTTTTCCACCAATATTTATTTTATGACTCAACCTAACCTTCTGCTTAGGGAACTCAAAACATAGTGTGTAAAATAAGGATTCTCAATGTAAAAAACGTGCAGAGGTCTAAATAAAAAGGAGTAAAGTGGCCATGTCCCACCTTTATCTCTCTTATGATTTAACCAAACCATATAATATGGGTAATAAACACATAGGGTAAGAGTGTCAAATACGGATTTGGTATTCAACAACCGCCTCTTATCTAGGGATCTGGTATGTACATATGCTTTTTTTTTAAATCCCTTATTCTGAATGTTATCAATGTATACTATTTCCACTTTAATTCTTTTCCTTTTTTTACATATTATATTACATATATCTTTACTTTGATTTTCGGAACTCTTTCCACGCTTACTAACTTTATTGCATGTGCTGAAGACGAGTTTTGATATTTTGATAATGGAAAATTACCTTTTTCATATTTTTCCCTGGTGTTTTCAAAGTCGTCTGCACTTATATTCTTGAATTTGGATGGTGGTTTTATATCTTATGATGTATGCAGGTGTCATTTAATACTTGTTTATTCGTCTTCCACAAGAGGTTCACGAAGTAAACGCGTACGGTACTATCTTCGAATAACACACTATATGCCGTCTTCAATCATAAAACAATGGCTTTAACTACAAACAGAAGCTAAACATAAGCAGAATTGCTTTGGATCAATATTTAAAATGTAGGATTCATTACATGTATTTTCGTGTCATTTGGATAGCCAGTAATGTTCATACCGATCAGCAGGAAGTTGTACCTTAATTGCTTCATCAACAAGTTAGCTTGTCCAATACAAAACCAAACCCATTTAAATAAAGTTATTTCTAATATGAGTTACCAAATGTTTGTGTCCGATGTTATCGTAAAACATTAGCATTTTACAACATATTCAGATATATGTGTTTTTGCATACTCAACAAAGGTGTCCAATGTCTCATGCAACGTTTGGCAGCATACAACTACATTAGTAGTCTACTAATATCGACTGAAACTGCATCATTTCGCACTTTAGGTGCTACCTTATGAAATCGTTTAGATGCTAAACTGTAAACACTTTCAATTTGGATGAATATTTTTTAACTTAAACTTTTTACTAAACCGTGTATTTAAGTCACATAAAGTGTCCTGACTTGAACGTTGTTCACTTCATTTTAAAACCGAAATAATATTATAAGAAATACCCCTAACGTAAAATCACTGTTAATACGTGCCTGTTTATGTTTTGTAAAAAAACAACAACACAGTTACGCTAAATTTAGTTAGATTTAAAAGACCCATGTCGGTAACCCTTTGACTGGTAGAACTGCCTTTGCAAAACCTGTGCCAGATTTATAGAACCGTGTGACGAGGCTCTAAACTGTTTGCTGAAATTTTGGTATTCCTAGAATTTGGATATGACCACTTCAACAGGCAAAGCTGGAAAAATTTACTTGAGAAAGTCATCATTAAAACGGTTAATATGTAATGGCATGTCGTTTTGTTTGATATTCGCTAAGTCGATGTCACCGCCTTTAAACAGACCCGTCAAAATAATTGTGAGTCATCTACATTTACAGATAAGGATTGTATTTTTTTTGTGGATGCACCCCTCCAGAAAAAGGGGGTATATTTCTTTGCACATGTCCGTCTGTCGGTTGGTCGGTGTGTCGGTCCCTCTATGGACAATTATTATCCGATTAATAAATGGATAACATAAGACCTATAAAGCTCAAACTTAGCAGTATGGTCAGGCATGACTAGTCAATGACCGCTATTGATCGTGATTACATCCGTTTGAAGGTACATGTCACAGTGACCTTAAATACAAAATGGGATGCTATACGCTTGAAAAACATCTCTTGTCTTAAGTCCTTTTTTTGGCATTCACACTTGAAGTTGTCAGAAAACACATGCTTGCCAGTGTTCATTTAAATTATATTTCTTCAAACTTATGAAGTTGGCTTCCGTATATAATAGCTTAAATGGAGTGTGGGCAAGTATTTCGATACTGATAATGAATCATAAACAAAACGTTGTGTCAGGTGACGAGTTTAATAATATTGCATAGCATCATAATGCTACACTTTTCTGATTAGACAACAGTATACGGATGTTTTAATATGCCCAACATAATTATACGCGAAACTGTAAAGGTACCACCGGTCTGAGTGTTGTAAATACAATACTGATGAAAGCAGAATAAACACCACTTGGCCTTAATATAACTATATAACTATTTAAAGCAGAATACACTTTATTACCATGATATAACTGTAATATGTAGAAAGCAAAATAAACATCATTACCGTGATAAAACATAATACTCTTGTTGAAAGCAGAACAAAAACCCTGATTTACATGAAGTTTTTCGAGTTTAAATAATACTACCGACGAAATCAGAGTACAACTTCAATTGTAATGACATAAAATTAAGACAGATACAGAAAAATCTAGACATGGAGAAACAGTTATATGAAAAGAAACATAGACAGAGAGAGTGAATTAGACAGTGAGAGAGAGAGCTAAATATATAAAATGAAAAAGGGAATGAAAAGGGAAACAAGGAGAGAGATGAAGAGAAAGAGACAGTGAGAAAGTTAGAGAAAAAGTGAGAGAGTGCGGGTGATATAGCGCGAGAAATTAAGAGAGAAAAACACACAGCGAGAGCAAGAGAGAGAGAGAGAGAGAGAGAGAAAGAGAGAGAGAGAGAGAGAGAGAGAGAGAGAGAGAGAGAGAGAGAGAGAGAGAGAGAGAGAGAGAGAGAGAGAGAGGAGAGAGAGAGAGAGAGAGAGAGAGAGAGAGTTTCAGAGGGATTCATACTGAGTGTGAAATAGAGAAAAATTCGGAGAGAGCGAGAGAAAGAGAATGTGAGAGGGATATAGAAAGGGAAACGGAGAGAGATATATAAGGAGAAAGAATAAAATAAAGGGAAAGATAGAGATGGAGAGAGAGAGAGAGAGAGATAGACAGAGAGAGAGAGAGAAAGAGAGAGAGAGAGAGAGAGAGAAAGGTAGAGAGAGAGAGAGAGAGAGAGAGAGAGAGAGAGAGGGAGAGAGGGAGAGAGAGAGATATTAGGTGAGGCACAGATAGAGGGAACGAGGGAGAGAAGATGGATTTTGAATGATGTAACTATAATACTGTTGAAACAAAGGAAATACGTTTCTGAGAGGAGTAAATATAATACTTTTTGAGGCATAATAAATACCATTATGAGTGATGTAACTATAACACTGTTGAAAGCAGAGAATACATCATTCTGAGTGGTGTAACCATAATATGGTTGAAAGCTGGGTAAACACCATTATAAATGGTGTTACTAAAAAACTGTTTGAGGCCAAGTAATTACATTCTGAATGGTGTAGCTATAATACTTCTGAAATCAAAGTATATACCATCCTGAGTCAGTGGTGTTATTATACTGTTATGGAAGTTAGAGTATACGTAATTACTTGTGGAAGGCAGAGTATACGCAACTATTTGTGGAAGGCAGAGTATACGCAATTATTTGTGGTATAACTATTATACTGTTGAAAACAGAATACCCATATTTATGAGAGGCATAAGTTTGAACATGTTGAAAGTAGACTAAATACTATTCTGAGAGGAGCAGTTAAAAGGCTGTTGAACACCTTTCAAACTGATGCAAATATATTACTGTTGGAAGCAAAGCAAAGACCATTCGCTTTGATAACACTGAAACGATATGGAAAATTGAGGAAAAATACTAATCGTCCTGAGATAGCTAAAATATTGTTGAAAGCAGGGTGAATAAATACTCGCCCGATTAAACTATAACAGTGTAAAAAAATGAATATACACATTTGTTCTTTATATATTAACTATATTGTTAAAAAGCAGAGCATACTTTCATGCGCCGTTACAGAAATATGAAAGTACTGAAAGCATAGTAAAACTCGGTATAACTATACATATTTTGATAGCAGATTAAAACATAATTCGCATGTAGAGTTAAACATGTGCTATAACATTAATACTGTTAATAATAGACTTTGCAATTTAAAATCATTCTTATCGCAACCTAGAAGAATATCTATATTTGATATGTCTAAATTTGGATATATTACATTAATATTCAATTGAATTCTTTGGATTAATGGTTTAACTTTATCGCAAAGAATACATAAATGGTTAAAGTGTTCTCTTGTGTTACACAGAAATTACAAAACAAATACAAATTTATCTACTAATTTTATATAACAATGAATTAATTGGTAATATCCTATGTATTTTTGGGGTCTGTAACCTTTGTATATATGTATCATTTGTACATTTGAAAACACTGCAATATTTAGTTTTCCAGTTCATGTTTTCATTTGGAAACTCACTATTATATGTTAATGTATTATAGACAAATTTGTTCGAGTCTTTTTTTATTAAAATACCATGGAAAAAGAAGTTAATACATAGCTTATGGGCTATATATAACGGGAAATCAGTTTTTGCAATAGAGTTCTTTGATATAAAGGATTTTATGGAATTTCTCAGACTCTGTACTACTAGCCAATTAACTCTTGATCCCATAATGCTTTCAATATTATCCAAGGTTAGGACGTATCCATTTACATCCAGCATATTCTTTACAAGCTTTATACCTCGGTTATAGAACTCCACGATGAAAATATGCTTTGAATTAGTAAGAAAATGTTCATTATAGAATAAAGGCATGTGTAGAACTTTATACGAATCATTACAACGTACCTTTTCTATAAAGGTTACATATGCCTTCAATACATCTTTCAACAATTCATTTTATATATTTTTTGATACGTTTTCACAGTATATTTTGTCCCATATTAAAAAAAATATTGAAAGCAGAGATAATCAACATGTGCCGTGATATTACTAAAACAATCTGTGATTGGTGTTGTACGCCGCTTTCATCACATGTTTATGTTTTTTCAAGGTGTTTTCTGCGTAAGCTTTCAGTACATCTACTGCATTTATCCTGACATAAGTCAGTCAGTCGTAATGCTAAATATAGATGTACAGGTAGAACAATATATAGGGAGAAACAGAGACAGTAGGGGACAGCGATAGAGAGAGAGAGAGAGAGAGAGAGAGAGAGAGAGAGAGAGAGAGAGAGAGAGAGAGAGAGAGAGAGAGAGAGAGAGAGAGAGAGAGAGAGCGCGCGAGAGAGAGAAAGAGAGAGTGAGAGAGAAAGATAAAGAAATATAGAGATATAGAGAGAGTGGGGAGTGGGAGAGGAAAAGAGAAACACAGAAGAAGGAGAAAGAGAGAGAGAGAGAGAGATAGAGATATATGGAAAGAACGAGAGGAGTGATAAGAAAAAGGAAAAGAGAGACCAGAAAAAAAGAAGAGATATTGAGCGAGTGGGAGAAAGAGAGAGAGAGAGAAAAAATAGAGAGAGACAGAGAGACAGAGAGACAGAGAGACAGAGAGAGAGAGAGAGAGAGAGAGAGAGACAGACAGACAGACAGACAGAGAGATAATAAAGACAGAGATCAGAAATATATATATATATATTGAGAGAGATATTCAGAGAGAAGAAGAGAGCGAGAGGGAGATAGATATATACATATATATATATATACAGTGTATATATATATATAAAGAGAATGGAGAGAGAGAGAGGGGAGAGAGATATATAGAGAAAGAGATAGAGAATGAGAAAAAGGGTAATATAAGGGAGAGATGGATATAGATATGCAGAGAAATAGACACACAGGCGTTAAGATAAAACATTGCTTTGAGAGAGAGAGGCAGAGAAATAGCCATATGGTATTTTGTATCCATTTTATAATAACATCTAATATGAAATCATTTGTGCCAATATTAAGCCAGAAAGTTAAATCTTTGTTAAGTCTTGCCTGTACAATCATATGTTTTTTTTTATCTTTCTCGTGATCATCACCGGAGACCATTTAAAAAACTTCTAGTTATACACACCAATTCAACTTTCATGACAAAATATAACTCATACACGTCAGTGCAGTCCAACTGTCCAAACCTGAAAGACTGGACACGAGTACTTTCTTCGTGCAATTTCCTTCATAACAACGCCACCTAGCATTCATTGCTTTCAAACAGGGGTAAATTAATTTCTCCTTATTTGATTTTCTCAAACGTAGAACAAACATTACATTTCTCTTGTAGATTTGGCCATTATATGTGTCAGGAACATACAAAATAAGCAATCTGACTAAAGTACACGATCTGACCAAATGTAAAATCTGATAGCGATTCATTCGAATTCATCTTCTTGTTTTATCAGATTTCCAATATTTTTATTTTTAGATCCACCAGGCTATTTCTATTTGAACCAATCAAAGACTCGTTTCAACAAACGTTTGACGAAGTTGAGCAAATTTAAAATAGACCATTTAAAACCAGAGCAAAGAACATCTTTGGATGTTGTATGGTCAGTGAAAGACTGTATCGATGTTTTGCCTCATTTTCGCATTTGTAGCCATGGTGCGGTTGTCATAAGAACTATACACGCGTGTAAATCACTATGCGAAAATTGGGATCCCATGCTAAATATATATTTTTTTGGTATATATTGACTTTTATTTTCATTTTCAAAAAATTGAAAACAAGGTTCTGATTTGCTGGCGGAAAGGTCGTCTGAACGTGAACCTTTATCGGTTGTCCTTAGATACTATGCGTAGCGTTAACAGGAGATTTACAAAATAAGATGTGCAGAAGTCATTTCAAATGATTGATTAATTGTTTGGTGTTTTACGCCGCTTTCAAATTATATCACTTATATCAGATATATCAGGGCGATTATTATATAAGTCACCAGCATTACTTGGTCATTTATCCTAACACTAGTCAGTCAGACGTAATTAGAACCCCGCAACTTCAAGCAGCAACGAGTGCTGCTATCACATCCAATTTTAAAGTCTTTGGTATGAGCCGACTGAGCCCGCACCTAAGTACATCTCTGTGATTTAACAAGTCATTTCGAGTGTCGTCTTATATTACTGTCATAACGGTAAATTGTGATGGCATTGAATTAATACAACTGTACGTCTTCAATATACTTTATTAATTTACATTATATTTATTACAGATAGACGAGACATGGACAATGCAAATGAAGAGTTGTCTAAACGTCTACATACAATACTTGATGCTGTAGGCGCATCTGAGTACACCAGGAAGAAGTACTGGGAGGTTTCTATGTTTCAGGAGATAACAGATACGTTTTACAGTCAATTGTATGACAACGAGTCCATCAAAAGATCATTTTATACAGTTGGGAGTTCTTGCGAAGGAACTACTACACCCGGTTTATATTCGGATATCGATATAATAAATTGTTACGAAGACAGTCCTGTCGTAGAAAATTTATTCGAGGCTAAACAACAGGGAAAGTCTTACCTTATATTAACTGATGAATTCACTAATCCTGGATATGTTCGTCTTCAGATTATTAAAGATCGACTTCCGCTTTTAGTTGGAATGTGCGATGTATCAGAAGACAGGGGGTTAAAAATCGATCGGAAGGGTAAAATATGTTTTACACATTTCGAATTGACTTTTGGACAAACCAACTTTCGGAACGGTCCAGCGAACACGTTTCCGTGTGGAATTGGTTATTATCAAACGGATGTCGTGTATGCCTTAAGGTGTCGACAAATACCGAGATCGGCCAATCACTGGTTACACAAGAAACGGAAATACGACTGGCCATCAGAGAAACAACTTAGGAAAATGGGTTCATACGGTTGTTTCCTTGTTGGTGTTGGACATCCTCATAGTGACAACAAGTCTATCGAATGGAGAATTTCCTTCTCACTTCAAGAACGGTACCTCATGTCAAGTATTAACGAAACACAACACAAGTGTTACATTCTCCTCAAGATGATTAAGAAAGATCTCATCGAATCAAACGCCGGCGAATCAATCTCATCCTACCATTGTAAAACAAGTTTGTTCTATACAATTGAAAATTCCGAAGGACATATGTGGAAGGATGGCAACCTTATACTTTGTGTGCGGCTTTGTCTTAAACGTATACTTAATTGGGTGAAGGCAAAAAAGTGTCCCAATTATTTCATTCCAGAAGAAAATATGTTCGATAAGCTCAGCCCCATAACCTTAAAAACGATAGAAAATATCTTAATCGACATTATCGATAATGGTGTCAACTTTCTATATACACTTACTTGTGAAAGTTTAGGTGAACTACTTAAATCTGAAATGTGTGGTTTTGAACTGGTATGTAGTCTGAATAAAACAATTACCAAACGTAAACTAAAGGTTTTCGTCTATGGGTTTTTTACAAAGGCAATCTACGCAGTTAGGAACATCTTCTTGTTACAAATTCATTTATCGTATGACACACATACCAGTTATGTGAAGGGGGTGATGCAAATTTTGCTCTATCTACAAAATACGAACCATGTCACTGAACATACGACGAGAGAAGTAAAAATGGCATTTGATTCTTTAATTCCACATATAAAATTACAATATGAACAATGTATGTTTGCCCAGTACTTGTCACGAGGAGATTTGTCCTGTCTGTGGTTGAAAACATTTCAAAATGTAGTCTCAAAATCCATTTCAGATCATGACCTGATATCGTCAAAGTTGTCGTTAGCATCTTTATATATTCAATATGAACAGCTTCAGGAGGAATGTCAGTGTATTCTTATGTCTTGCGAAAATAATTTAAAACCATATGTTATATCTATGTGTGCATGTCACCAACTTGGATTGCATTCAAATCCCGCTGTCCTTGAAAAATTACGATATATTGACATGACAAGCAATTACTTCAGACGTCACTGTACCACTGGCTGTATGGTATTTCATCCATCTCAAGTCGTTCTTGTACATGACGCACTTAAATACGAGTTGTTCCGTACTGTGTATACAGAACCGGTCTCAGAAATATATACGTTTCTAGATTACTGGTGTAACTGGATTACTATAGATTCCCAAATATATCTGTATTTTTTACAGTATTTACTTTATTCCAAAGCACAGAAAAAGACAGAAACGGAAACAGCTGGGCGGAAACTTTGGCACGTTCTCAAAATAGACCACAATCTCGGACACAAAGAGACAGCATTGAACATCTGGGGATGGATATGTTTACAGGAAAATGAATTACAAGTAGCATGGTCATGTTTTTGTCAATCCTGGAAAGTAAGGCCATTTAAAAACGCAGCAAAATGGCATATGTTAAATTTACTGTATGAAGTGATCAATTGAGCATATGATTAGCATGATGGATACCAACATGACGGCATAGTTTATTTATCTATTGAGGTTAAACTGATGTCCATTGACGATTAGGGTCATCGTGACATGTATATAAAGCATCTGTTTAAAGTTAAAACTTAAATGTGGAATCAGCCGTAGCTGAGTGGTTAGTGTCAGGGATTTGAATCCAGGCAAAATTTCTAATCTAGTTTGGGTTTGTCAACACAGTGAACATGCTTACGTGAACCGTCGACGTGTTGTTACATAACTGAAAAGTTAAAACCCAATATAAGAATGTATGTGCAGCGTATGGTGATTAAATGTCTTAGGGCATCATCGTATAGACAATGATTAGGCGAGTCAGCGCACATGCTCAGTCTCACCAGGGTATGCACTGTCCGCGTATAATTGTTTTATAGATTTCATGGTATATACTGATAAAAAACCAAGAGGTGTAGCCTCAATAGTTGAACATCAATGTTTACTGTAAATGATGCCAGACTGGTGAAGCAAAACGATTCAAAATTGTTTTAAAGTGTATTCCTTACTTGACTTGAGTGGCTTAGCAAATTTCAAAGATAGCAGCACACTCGCCAATATTTGGATGTGTTATCTACAAAGTCATTTTACTCATCACTACTTTTATCCAATGTTAATGTTTCTACTGTATCTATTTGCTTTGTTTGTTTTCAGAGCCGGTCAATGTTTGAACACAGGAACTTAACCCGGGTGCATGCTACTTTCTTGACCAATGGAACTCCATTTGTAATTGGGATCCATTAGTTATACCGTGTAAATTAATTTAACAAGGATATCTAAATGCATAAGTCGGATGACTGCACTAGAAAATACTTAACTTTATTCATTAATTGAAAAGTGATATTATAGTAATTGAGATTGATGTACACATCACTGAAAAGTGCGACACTAAAATACAGGAATATTCAATAATCTATTTTCGAGGGATATGGTCTGAATTATTAATGTATACATGTGTTTAAGTTTAATTAATGTTTACGATATATGTTTGATCAATACTATTTAATACGTGTTTACAAATAATACGATAAGACGATACTTGTATATTAGTTTGCTTTGTGTTTGTTTGTTTGGTAATTTACGCTGCTTTCAAATATGTTGCAGTTATATCACGGCGGTTCATGGATAGGTTGCATATATTCCTGGTCCATTGACCTTGACACGAGCAAGTCAGTCGTAATACTAACACCACAACCCTGAGCAAACACGGATGGAAAGTCATATCTACCACCTTTCAAAGTCCTTCGTATAACCTAGCCGGGAATGGAACCCGCGCTCTCCCGCATTACATGAATCTGACAGCCACGTATTCATTATATATGATCCGTGTCTTGCGATATACGGTCTCATTGTCTGACAATTAATGGGATAGTTCTGAGGTAACTTTGCGTAAAAGTAATGGGGCTACATTTTTTTAGATTTTGACAAATATTCATCTAGGAGTAAAGTACATGTGGACGGAAAGTATCTGATACTTCACTGTACGCAGATGTATTAAGACACAAAAGCGCTAGACGGGATTGACTCTAATACAAACAATGGGACTTATTACATCCCGCCTATTTAAATCGGCCAAATTCTTATTACAGTTAAAATTATATCTAGCTTTTTGATCAAACTTCAACTCATCTTTTAAAGCGGACATGAAAAGCCAAGGCTCGGCTTTACGTAGAGCTTTTCAAGATGGCATGGAGATCTACCGGCACGGTCGACGTTTATTAGCATGCATAGGCTGGACGATTTTCGTACAAGGTCGGCATTAAATAACAGTATGATGTCTCGGCGATTTACGACCGAAGTCGTATATGAACAGTATTTGAACAATAACGGTTGTAATGTCTTTAAACAGTCCTAATTATATGTCATTACAATTGAAGTTGTACTCTGATTTCGTCGGTAGTATTCTTTAAACGCGAAAAACTTTATGTAAATCAGGGTTTGTGTTCTGCTTCTGACAGGAGTATTATAGAGAGAGGGGGTCAGAGATAGAAAAAGATAGACACACACACACACACACACACACACACACACACACACACACACACACACACACACACACACACACACACACACACACACACACACACACACACACACACATACGTGTATTGATGTAGTTCTGAGGACGTTGACAGAGTTCTGCACTTAGAGGACCAACAAGAAGGAAAGCGTTAAGGCTTTCAGAAATTTCACAGATTGCTCCTCTGTAGGCCTTATTATGAGCCTCACAGGTAGAATCTATGTCATCCCAACCGTTTCTTTAAAACTCCTTTATGACATTTGGTCTATACTGCCCTACAGTCTGAGGACTTTCAGAGTATACCATCTGTGCGAGGACAGTGTCTTTTTTGTCTATGTATAGCATCTTTAGGAGGACATGGAAACGCTGTTCTTACTCATTTGATATTATGAGAAATTGAAGTACTTTATGTTGACACCGGTATATATATATATATATATATATATTTGATTGGTCAATGGAAATCTTTATGACGAATTTTGATTGAACAAACATACACACACGGAGTAAATTGTGTATGACAGAAATACACAAATCACATCGCACAAACATTACGAGGACAACCATGTTTCTTAATGTTTAGAACGTAGTCCCCATAATGGTGATTTATATCAAGAAAACTTTCCGAGGACCTGAGTGTAAGTCCTCAGAATGTAAAAAGTCCTCTGACCGTTGATATGTATCCAATGTTCAGTCCTCACAACGTAGGCCATACACACGCACACACACACACACACACACACACACACACACACACACACACACACACACACACACACACACACACACACACACACACACACACACACACACACACACACACACACACACACACACACACACACACACACACACACACACACACACACACACACACACACACCACACACACACACACACACACACACACACACACACACAATATATATATATATGACAGAATGCAATAATTTAGGTTATGCATAAGAAACAAAATATTTTAATACGATGGTTTTTGTTTTAAATTATCTTAATCTAAAAGAGTTATATGAATAATACCTCTTTAGTTCTGCTTATTCATGATCCCTAGGTAAACAAACCAGTACTAGGCTAGGAAATGTGCATTGTCCAAGGATAATCCATCATGACCGTCGCTACGCGACTTAGGATCGAACCCGGGACGCCCGGTTCCAAATTCCCGACGCTAACCACTCGGCCACGGCGGATTCCTTGTGGAATGTAGCTCTTGCACACTGTGTGATACGTCGGCTGACAGGTAGCATAGTATGGCTGTTAATGAATGACAGATGTATTGGCTATGAAGAGTAACGCAATGGCGTAAAGAACTGTTTCTCCTATCTTATCTTCTGAACATCCTCAATGGTGTAGTTGTAGAGCGTCCGCCTCGGGTTCGGGAGGTCACGGGTTCAATCCCTGGCCGGGTTATATCAAAGACTTTAAAATGGTGTTAATGGCTTCACTCTTTGGCGCCCAGGATTACGGGGTTAGCATAACGACTGACTGTCAGGATAAATGGACCAGTAATACTGATAACTTAACCAGGAAACGCCGTGATTTAACCAAACAAATGTTGAAAGCGGCATAAAATCAATCAACTGAACATCCTACACAGTTTACCCTTTACCACATACCGACGCTTACTGAAGCCTCTTCAGCAGACGACTTTTAAAAATATATTTTCCTTTTGCCACAATGTCTTCAATTCCATTCAATAACTTAACTTTGATTCATAGAGATTTTCCATAGTTTTGTCTAAAAGTTTTCAAATTCGCCTACTGCATATTTGTTGTATGTGGGAAAAGGGTTGAAGAGCATAAACAACATTCTGAAAATTTGACTTCGAATGTTTTGCCACAAGCGACATCATGTTCTTCAATCAGATGTGTGCATAACTCACAATTACTTTGATCACATTCATTATTTTCATTTTGCTCACCTCAGCACGAAGTGCTCAAGTTGAGTTATTGTGAGCGCCCTTTTTCCGTCGTGCGCTCGATAACATCTTCTCTAAGAGATTACTTCAAGCCATGTCCATTGGTAAAGAATATATTATATTGGTTGGCATGACGACTTAAATTGTATAACTCAGGTGAGCGATGCAGGCCCCTCTTGTTTCATTTTGATATTCTTTTTGCAAACATTTTGCCATTATCATTATTATATTTTTAACTTTTTCCACACATATAGACGCTTTCGGACGCCTTTGAAGCAGACGATTTTTCTTAAAATATTATGACAAAAGCAACAAGAAATATCTTTAAAAAAGATAAACGGTGATCAATATGAGAAAACACTAAGAAATCGAACATGCGCATTTTATTTTACTTGAATATCAGAAAGGTTATATGTGTTTACCAAAGGCTAATCGGCCATCTCCATGCAGCTTCAGTTTCTATAAATAGTTTATCGTGATATAACCTGACCGCCTCGTTGGTGTAGTGGTGGAGCGTCCGCCTCGGACGCGGGAGGTCGTCGGTTGGGATCCTGGACGGGTCATACCAAAGACTTTAATGGTAGTAATGGCTACCTTTCTTATCGCTCAGGATTGTTGGTTAGCATTACGACTAACTGGCTGGTGTCAGGATAAACAGACCAGTAGTACTGGTAACTTATACAGGAATCAGAATATTTTATTGACTCAAACTTTACAAAGTTTATGGTCATTTACAAATATACAAGAATTTTTTTATATATGTGTGTATCAAGGAAAGAATGGTCTCAATATAGTTTTGGAGGACAAACTGCTTTGTCATATTAGAAGCTTTAAAAAGGTAATAGCCAACTATACCATGCAGATGAATATGTAGTAAAAGACATATGGCATATCATATCACTTTATTTACATACACATATGCATGCTGCCACATATCGTATTATCATATCCAAACAATGTCAAAGACGTACAGGAACTAAAGTATGCCATGTACATACGTTTCTATATTTCATCGTGTATAGTTTGGTAAAGAAAGGAAATTAAACATATCAACATACATACAATACATATATATCAAAGCACATCATTGTTGCGTTTATGAAAAGAAAAGGTAATAAATTTACAAAGGTTGATAAGGTCACCTTTATTATTGGTTTTTAAAAGCTCAACTAACTTTAACATATTTGGGTTTTTCCAATATTTCTTTTTTACAAATTTGAATCTAATATCTAAATAGTATGGACATTGTAGGATAAAATGGAATTCATCTTCCATTTCGCCCATTTGGCAGTACGTGCATAAACGTTCGTGTCGATCTACCCTTTCACCAGCAAACCTACCGGTATCTATTCGTAATTTATGGACAGATGTTCGAATTCTGGTGAGACCAACGCGTAAATTTCTACTAATACTTAAGTTTAGATAGTTTTCCTGACCAAAATCGGATTTTAAATGCTTATATAATGTACTAAGAGTGCGCCCAGTCTCAATATCTTGGTACCATTTTTGTAAAAATGTGTCGATTAACCTTTGTTTAAATATATTAGTAAAATGTTTAGCGTTCACTGAGCACGGGTTGTCCCAAACGTAAGCAAAGCCACGGCTACTTAAAAGATTACGTAGTTTAGTGAACCAATTATTTTTTTCGAGCATGGCATCCTGAGCAATTGACGATAGTATTAGATTATCGGTATGTATAAGTTTAAACCAGTATTGTAAAATTCTTACATAGCGATTAATATAAAGAGGATATCTACCTAACTCCCCGTACACTGCCGCGTTACATGTAGACTGTCTTACCCCAAGAATCCTTTTACAAAATTTTAAATGTAGTTTTTCCAGAGTGTTTGCATTTGTAAACCCAGAGACTTCGCAACCATAATAGAGTATAGGGGTAACAAAAGCATCGAATAACTGTAGCGCTACTTTTGGAGATGTGTTATAACGTTTCAGGTTTGAAAGTAGAACATTCATAGCTTTAAGACCTTTCCCGTACAACATCTGGTTATTAAGTGTGAAAGAACCCGTGAAATTAAAAGTACATCCTACGTAATTAAAATCGTTGACTATTTCAATTGGGTTATCTGCGTATACCCACTGTTCATTGGATTTTAATTTACCACGTTTTCTAAAAACCACGATCTTGGTCTTGTCTGTATTCACGTCGAGTTTCCAGTTATCGCAGTACTGGTTTAAATTATTTAATGAGCGTTGTAAATCAATCTCATTTTCGGCAACAATTATCATATCATCAGCAAATAACAGAGTGATTATACACAAGTCTTGGATAGATAGACCACTATCAAAATTGGATTGTAAGGACATCTCAAGGTCTTCGATAAAGAGACTGAATAATATTGGTGAAATTGTCTCCCCTTGCCTAAGGCCCACCGCTATATCAAAGTACTCTGAGTATTCGTTACAGTGTCGCACGCACGATTTAACAGACCTATACATCGAACGAATAATGCGCAAAAGTTTACCATCTACTCCCATATTGAACAATTTAAGCCACAGCCCATTCCTATAAATACTATCAAAACATTTACGAAAGTCAACGAACGCGGCATATAAACGATTACCTTTACTCAACTATTTCTGTACCAAACAGTGGAGTATAAACATTGGATCGACAGTTGATCGCCCTTTACGAAACCCGAATTGAGCGTCTGATAATTTCCCGTACTCTGAACACCATTCAGTTAGACGTGTATTTAATATGCTCGTGAATAACTTGCCGAAATTGCTGAGAAGGGTGATGCCTCTATAATTATTAACGTCTGATCTTGATCCTTTCTTGTGAATCGGTACTATAATACCTTTCGTCCATGATTCAGGAAATGAGCCTGTATTTAATATTATGTTAAAGACTTCGGTAATATGGCCCGCTAATATGTCACATGACTCTAAAAAATACTCGTTAAGAAGTCCATCACTTCCACATGATTTGTTACGCTTCAGTGACTTGATACAAGTGAGTACCTCCGTGTAAGTGATTGGACGGTCCAATTCCTCATAGGAAGGGGTTAGATTGCTAAAATCGTGGGAAACACAAAAATCTTCAGCCAATGTATTTCCTGTAGACGATACGTCTGCTTGAAACACACCGGTAAAATATTTTTTAAACTCTTCCTGTGAAATGTTGCGATCAGCAGGATTAGTCTGAGATTTGAAAAATCTCCAGAATTGGCGAGGGTTACTTTTCTTTAGATTTTCGAATGCTGCAGATTGGTTGTATATATGACGCCGCTGTTTTTTTCTCAACAAACCCTTATAATTTCTACGTTCCTTAATTAATAACTGGTGGTTCGTAGCTGATTTATCCATGTTATAATTACGTAAAGTAGTGTGATAGTTGTGTCGAGCCGATTTACACTCATTATCAAACCATTTCTTGTCTAAATGTTTGTATCGGTCCTCGAAACAATTTGATATACGTGACAATTTCTTAAAAAGAGGATCTGCTACATTCGTGATTATGTTGGAAAAGGAAGTAACTAAAGAATCTGTATTATTACAATTGTACGCCAGAATATGGTTAAAGTTTGGTAGATTGGCTATTAGGCCTGATCTAAATGCCTCCTTATGCACACTTCCCCAGCTTAAACGTTCACGCATGTAGCAACGTTCATGATCTGGTTGCACTATACTGTTGAAATTTAGGTTAAAACGTATCGGGGCATGATCGCTATATTCATTAAAATCTCCTACAGCAAAATGCGACAACAATGAAAATGAAGATTCGTTAGTGAGCACATAATCTATAGTACTAGCCCCCTGGCTACTCGTGTAAGTGACCCTACCAACTGAAAAATCGTCATACAACCGTCCGTTCACAATGCGCAATGTGTTTGCCTTACATAATTCTATTAATTTATTCCCATAAGAGTTACTGCCCTTATCTTGGGAATATCTCATTAATGGTTTGTCAGGGACATACTCGTTGATATCGGTTTTAAAGATACAATCGCATACAATGAAATCATTTTTACATGCAGTACGGGCATTAAAATCGCCAGAAAGAATAACTTTCCCCTTGTTTTCAAAGTATGTTATATCATTTTGTAAATGTTCAAAAAGATCGCAATCAAACAACCTTACAATCGGCGAATTTTCGGGCCATATGTACACGGCACAAAGAAATACATCTTCTGATATTTTGAAAAAAAAATTGTCAAATTTTATCCAAACCAATGAATTATGAACATTTTTAACAATTGAAACCCCTCTGCTAATATCGTCTCTACAATAGATTACTATACCCCCACTGTTACGTCTAGCTCTTTTGTGCCTATATTTTCTATACAGATTATAACTTGTGTATCCATCTAAGTTCAAATTACTGTCCTTACTTGCCCATGACTCAGTCAGAATGATTATATGGTTTTTTGTTATCAATTTGTGGAAATCTTCATCAGAACGTTTGTTGCAGGTTAAACCATGACAATTCCACACTAAGCACTTTAGTTCACCCCCCAACAACCCCTAGTCCGGTTTCACTGGTTTTCCGTTAATGTATAGCGTGTCGTAACTAATCCATGCGGTTTGATTCTTGTTTCTAGCTTCTTTCATTTTTGGCCACAGTTCTTTTCGGATCTGATTTATTTCATATGGAAATTGTTCTGTAATGAAAAGATCTGTACCCTTTAACTTAACACTTCTTTTACGAACGGCTTCGCGATCTTGAAACTGGTTAAATTTACACACTATCCGTCTTGGTTTTATGTCCGCCTTTTCCCCTGTACCGGTAGTAGGATCATTTCTGGGTCCCATTCTATGTACTCTCTCCATTTTCATGTGCATTACTATATCTTCTGCGATTTCTAATTTTGTTTTCAGGAAATTTCTGAGCATTATTTCTGTATCACTAGGATTCTCGTTGACACTTTCAGGGATATTTCCAAAAATAAGATTATTTCTCATGCTCTGTGATTGTAGGTATGTTACTTGATCTTTCAATAGTTTATTTTCTCTTTGTACATGATCGATGGCATCTGAGCTTAAAGGACAACGCTCGGCTGAAAACAACCCGCTTTGATATGAAAGATATCGATCTCAACTAAATTTATTTTAGATGCATTTCATTAACAAACACCTTATAATCAAGAAATTGCAATTTTAAGACGACTAAAAGTGCTTTTCGGTTCCGGTAATGGGCGCGGCCATTGTTTGCTTATCAGTCGATCGCGAGACATTCTGATAAGAATCGTGACGTCATAACCCCTCATCGGTTCATTTATCACACAGTAAAGTATACACATAGCCGGTGGTCGAAATTAAAAATTAAACATCGTAACTATAAAAAGAATTTACAATAGTTTGTGAAATACTTTAACGTAAAATTACTTGCTCAAATAAGAGTTCTTGGTGCATATATTTGTTTCTGTAGTGTACTAAATCGACTAAATCATGACCCCTTCGTGAAGGATATTGTGGGTGGGGTAGTGTTACGAAAACCATACAGTTTTGTTACTGGAATTTGTACAAGCGAATGAACAATGCCTCAGTGCCAGGCAATTCACTGCACAAACAGACAGGGAAATGGCAAGAAAAGCTTCTTTCGGTTTCCGAAACCTGAAAAGGGAATTGAAGAGAGAAAATTGTGCAAAAAATGGATTGACAATTTGAAAAATGGAAAACTTCGGATTGAAACATTTCGTGACTATAAACATATGGTAGTGTGTGAAGATCATTTTACGGAAGACTGTTTTTCGGGGAGCTTCAGTAGTACAGTGTTTGCATCAACAATTAATATACTGAAAACATCATGCCTTTATTTGTTAATAAGGTGTTATAACCAATATTCAGTTAAAAAATACATGCATGCAAGTAATTATATAAATATATAAACATATCCACATTGTGACCACAAAAATTTGTAGGGATTTTTTCAAACCTGAACTCGTGTGATTGATCAAGTAATCAGGGACACTCTATTACATATAAATTATAATTGTATTGTTTTGTAATATACTGTGGTGAATCAACCAGTTCCAACTCCAGGTTCAGTTATTAATTCTTTCCAATGTTTGACAAAAGTAATTTGTACCTGGTATAATCATAAAGCTGTTAAAGGTTTTATATGCTAGCATATTACACCGTTATTTACAGACAGTGATCAATATAAAACTGGTCAAAAAGGGTAATTTCTAAACAGGACCAAACTAATACTTATTATATCATTTATTTACTAGTATGAGAAAGTAAAATTAAAAGGATTTATCTGAATTTATATAATTACAATACATTTACTTAAACCCCGATCCCCTGTGTGCAACTTGTAACATAAATCATAATATATATATAGAGAGAATTCAAGTGAAGTTTCTTCTTTTGTCACCATTGTTATTTGTATTTTGAAGTCTGCATCATCACAGAAAAGGTTAGTTCTACAGAACAATTAGCATAAATTAAAATATAATTCTTTATAATCTCCAGCATATGACTTTGAAATTATAAAATCCAAAATACAGAAACTCTCAATAAAGGATATTTTTATCAACAAATATTATTCCATTATATGGACAGTTTCAGTTAAGAAACACTGTTTTACTGGAATAGAGAATCACTAATAGTCTATTATTTATAAATCATTTGTTTTCTTCAAAATTATATAAATTGTCAAATCAAAATCATCATCATCAAGTAACTTACAAGCTGATAAGATTACATCAAAGTGTCATAAAACACACTAGTGTGCCTGTACATCACAGCCAGATGGTCACACAGCAGGGGACCAACCATAAAGTACTGTCAATCAATGATAGTATTCTTTTGTTATGCAAGGGTCAGTCCAAGCACACCACCCCTGCACAGCATGGGTCATATATTTTTGTAGTTTTTTTTGTAATTAAAAGAAATGCCATTTATAAGCAAGAAAATTTATTAACAATAAATCAGTTGATAATAACAATAAATGTTATATTTTACTTTCTCCTGATTTTCATTCTTTTTTACAGTCATATCAATATCAAAATCATTCATGCATATCCCCATTTTAATTCAAGGAGACCACTTTGAAAACATCTAAGCAAATTTTGGGTAAACCTGTAATAACCTTTTTCCTCATACTACAATTCTGCAGCAGACGACTTTGAACAGATTGTGTAATATTTTGTAAAAAAATGGAAAATCTTTATAATTAAATGTATAACCTATGACTAAAAGTGGAAAATATTGTGGCAAAAGGAGTAATTGCATGTTTTGTTCAATTTATTCTTTTGTCACTATGTTTTCATAAAGCCATCTGCTGCAGAGGCATCAGAAATTGTCTATATTAGGGAAATGGTTGAAGGATATAATATATGTAAAGAGTTGAAAACGTTTTGGCAAAAAGTGTCTGCTGCAGAAATTCTCAATAATTGCATGGAAAACCTATGACTAATAATAGATAACATGATTGCAAAAGGAGAAATTGCCATGTTTGAGCAATTTCATATTTTGTCACCATGTTTTAATGAATAACCTATGACTAAAAGTGGAAAACATTTTGACAAAGGGAGAACATGCTTGTTTTGTGCAATTTCTTCTTTTGTCACTATGTTTTATACTCAATTGTGTATTCGCTACATACATTGTCTGAATCGTGACGTTATTGTTTGAAAAGATGTCATACACGTGCATGCCATGTAACAGTATAATGTTAACCGGTCAAAAACGTACTGCTAGCATAAGACCGTAAGAAATTGCCCATGATGGGTATATAAGAATTTAACATTACAAAGCCACATGAAGTATAATAATATTGAATACATTGTATCAGTCTCTGAAAAGAATTCAAAGTGTTTCCTAAAACAGTTCACGCACACTGTTCAAACTGGTTTTAAATCCAGAGTATGTGGGTGATGGGAAAGCTTCCCGGATCATGGATACGACACATGCTGGCATGACTACTCTGTTTCCCTTTCCTAGTCGTTCGCCCCTCAACATCAATCCGACAAACTGTCTGTATTGCCTGAAATACAGAGAAAACTAGTATACATTTGCAATGCTTGGATATATTTGTTCACTGTTAAATCGATTGTCATACTTTTTCATGCAGAACTTGTGGTATTTGCCACAATATGTTCATCCCTATTAAAAAAAGACACCTTCATTTAACCCTTTCCCTCATAAAGAATCTTTCTGACACCTCTGTAGCAGACAGCTTTTTGAAAACATAGTGACAAAAGAAGAAATTGAACAAAACATGAAATTTCTCCTTTTGCCACCATGTTTTCCACTTTTAGTCATAGGTTATCCATATCATTTTAGACATTTTCTATGTTTGGACAAAATCATATTAGGGAAAGGGTTTAAGAGGTTTTCAATATTTATGCGGCTTTGTTTTCATACTTGTATACTGCAAATGTTTTGTATGTGGAAAAGGGTTAGCTGACTGGGATCTCTTACTGTCTTAGGGTCAATCTCGGACTAGAACATTATTTTGGTAATTTTTTCACATTTTGTCCTCTTTTTATTGTCACATAAACCTGGTAAAATGCACCATGTATATCTGAAATCTCAAAAAAGGAGAACCATAATTATTGACTTCAAATATAAATGCATTAATTTGTATGTTTATTTTCGTAAATAATATGCTTTATAAAAGAATAATATATTATTATTATGTTCAATGCTCTTTGTTTCATTATTTTAAGTCCTTTGATTAAAGTTCAATAAATTGTACATTATGATTATCATAAAAAAACCTTTCGAAATATTATGATAATAGCATTCACGGGGTAATATTATTACTACTACAAGCATATCTATAATACGTTTATATTATGCATGCAGTAGTTATAAATTTATACAACATTATATGATTCACACACAGATATGGACTGAAAAAAGGAATGATATAATAATGTATCGGCCACACATATAAAGTTTACACCTACGTGTTCGACAGTTGATCTGGTGCTCGTGCATTGCTTCTCCTAAAGGCAGTAATCTGAATGAAGGCAACCTCTAGAACGTATCTGTTCAAGACAACAGGCTGAATGTTAGGCATCTCTGTTATGCAAAGATGATCATCAATACTCCCGATGGTTAAATTGCTCTCCTTGCAACATACATTTTCGTCTGGTAACGGCATTACGATGCAATTATAGCATGAACAAAACTCCTCCTTAGAAGTCGGGATTTTTGCGATCTTCACTTCTTGATACACATTATTCCTTTCCATTTCCAAAAGTTCGATGTCTGAATACTCTGGTTCAAAATTATATGCGATAATCTCGTCTACTTCGTACACCATAATTATAAGAGGGTGACGGTCAAAACGTCGAGTTAAGAAACAAGAACAAAATGGGAGTCAAAACGTCGAAAATGAGAATATATATATAGTCAAAAGGAAAATATATTGTCTTTATACTATGCCGTAAAATAAACAGTTTGTAGTTAATTGTGATAGATCTATTCAATAAGAGTTGTGTAAATAAATAAAAAGAATAAAGCGATGGCATAATGAATTTGTTTGTTGCAGTTTTAAAAAATAAATTGCTGTGGCAATTATGAATATTATATGTGTAATAAGTGCATGGTTCTTTATATTGTCGTACCGATTATTAAAAATGTGTAGTTTGTTGCAGCTTTGAAAATATTAAGAAGGCGTCATTACTTTAATCGGCTTTATAACTAAAATTAAAAGTTAATAATTCATTGATGTGTTCTTGTTTATTCCTTTTATTTAATTTCTCCTTTATAATTGCATTGACATTGCATTGACAGAAAAGTTTCGAAAATGTACGTTTCGTATATGACTAAAGATATTTTATTTAATTGTAGTATTGTCTTATCACATTGTGCGGTAAAACTTTATAAAACAGCATATATAAGAATTATTCTATACATTTTCCTTTTCGACGTTTTGACTCCCGTTTTTTCTTGTTTATCAATTCGACGTTTTGACTGTTTAAAAGATAAGATGGCAATCTGAAAATTTTCTAATCTGTGAAAAACGAATGAGGGGTTATGACGTCACAGTAAGCTATAAACAGACCAATATGGCGGCGCCCATAGCTGATCGACACGACGTGAAAACACAAACTTTAAAAGCATATATCTTGGTAGTTACAGCATATAAAACAAAATTAATTACATCAAAATGATGCATTACTGTAGGGCTAATAAGGGATATAGTTTAGACTCAGCCAAGCGTATTCCTTTAAGCCTGCGGACATAGACACAGAATCTAGCTTTTCCTCTAAACTCGTCACCCTTTCCTGTGTTTTATTCTCATTATCATGTATGTGCTTCCACAGACCTTTGATATCTCTGTCTAGATTATCTACTTTCTGTTCTAATACAGTCAAGGTTTTAAGTCGTTCATCAACATCAGTTACTTGTAGCTGTAGCTTAGCGATGGCGGCCAAAACATCTGGGATGCCTGGTTGCCCTTTGCTGCCATCGGTCCCTATATGTTTACCGGGGTTCGTATTTGACAATCCACTGTTGTTGGTCTTTAGTTTGGAGGACATGTTTTCCCTGGGTTGATTGGGTTTGTTTATGTTTTTGTTTTGCTGACCTTGAACTTGGTCTTTTTGGAACACTTTGATTGATGTCGGATTGATGTTTGTATTAGTACATTCAGGAATGCAGGAAACGCCGAGATATAACTGAACAAATGTTGAAAGAGGCGTAAAACAACGGACAATCAATCGTGAGATTACCAAGATAATAACACGAAGAAAACAACCACACATATAAAATCACTTCAATGATAATTAAAAAATCAACTTTCTTTACAATGAGTGATGATTACACAGGAAATTACCGTGATTGTTTATCATCTAGGGACGAACCAGGATGATTCAATTTTTTACATTTTTCAACATTATAGACGCATTTTGATGCAACTGCAGCAGACGAATTTTGAAAACAATGTGCTCATGATGAACATGTTCTCCTTTTGTCAAACTTCTTTCAACTCGATTCAATAATTATACTGTTGTTTATAGAAATGTTCTATAATTTTAACTTATTGCCGGTTTTCAAAGTCGACTGCTGCAGATTTTGCAGTTTGTGGGAAAGGGTCAATATCGTACATTCAAATGTTTACTTTTTGTCTTTTATTCCTCAAGTCCATGTGAGCCGTCTCGCGAAAAAACCAACATTATGGCCTCTGCGTAATGTATCGACCCAGATCAGCCTGCGCAGTCCGAACAGACTGATCCGTCGACACGGGTAAGCCTGCGCGGACTGCTTAGGCTGATCCGGATCGATACTTTACGCAGAGGCCATAATGTTAGTTTTCTCGCGGGACGGCTCATGTATGGAACGCATATTGTTATGGTAGTTAAGATAATACGAAAAAATAAAAGTTTGATCACAAAAATCGTTTTAAAGACCATAAAGCTGAGAAATTGCTTAAACTAGAATAATTGGCAATATTATGTTCAAATTGTATTCATTATGAACGTTCCAAAGATGATAACGGTTAGTGTATAACTGCAGCAGACAAGTACAGAGATTCCTACAGAATGCAGCAAACAAAAAACACAACAGGAAACGCGGTGGAGCGAAACGTCTTTAGACGAAATTAAATCGATTCGCTAATTCCAGACTATTGCAAAACGGATACTTCGTTAACCCTTTCAGCGCCGAATTGTTTAAAGTAGACTCTTCCATGTTCAAACTCGGACTACTCGATTTTCATGTTTATAGGATTTTTGGAATATTTTTATAACTTACAGCCAGACAATGCAGATTTCAGGTGAGACAGCTCGTTACGAGCTGACTCACCTGAATCTGTCTTGTTTGCAAAAAATATCAATATTGCCTTTGGCGCTGAAAGAGTGTTAAAATGTGTATTTGAAGGCTAATAAAAAGAGTAACATACAGACGCTTGTGCAGTAGGCGACTTTTTAAACTCATTGTTGCCATAAGAGCAATTTCTTCTTTTACTGCAATGTTTTCAGATTTCAACTCTATACGATTATTATACTATCATTTATAGATATTTTCCATAATTGAGCCGTCCCGCGAGAAAAAACAACAGTATGACCTCTGCGTAATGTATCGATCCAGACTGATCCGGGCCGATACATTCCGTCTCAGGGGGATAGAGGTATAGAGTAATGATTCCTAAAACAGAAAATCCACAGAAGGCGAAACGTGTATTTCCGGGTTAGCCTGTGTGGCTGATTCGAGTCGATACTTTACGCATAGGCCATACTGTTGGTTTTCTCGCGGGACGGCTCATATATGTTTCCAAAGTCGTCTGTAGCAGAGATGCTGTTTGTGAGAAAAAGTTAATTAATACACATTACTTAAATTATTGAAATTAATGAGCTAGAAAACAACTGCGAGGCATATAAGAAAATTGGGATCCAAGTGAACACACGTACAAGAGAAAGTTGATGCAAGGCATCAATGTCGCCGGAAAAGACTTCATTTGATTATTTTTTACCACACATACATGCGTGACAATCATAAGTCTTAATTTGCACATAGTGCTTTAATTAAGGACTAATTCCAGGATTTTTTAAACTCCACATACACATATCTGGATTTTTGTTATCAGAGTTTTGGATTTTTTTTATATTTGTCAATAAAACGAAAAGACAATATGGGATTTATATGCAATAAAAAGCCATTTCACCCTTTCCCTGTTTTAAGTAACATTGAAAACCTTTGCAGCAGTCTTTTTTTGAAACATTGAGAAAAGGGTTAAATTACTGAAGACATGAACTTTCTTTTTTCTCAAAATGTTATTAACTTGCATCATAACTTATTCATAATTTCATAGATGATAAAATTCACCTTGGCTTGAAATACCATTTCAGCTTAACAGTTAAACTAACTACTTCAAACATAAACAGTACCATAACATGTAAATTCATAATTATTGTTTTTCGGTCCGTTTTAATTAATGAAAATCAAAGTTTATTTTTTGTTTATAATAAGATGATCGCCTGTGTGTCATTGATGCATAAAATATATGCATGGCGCAAGCAAAATGCCAGTTGTCAGCCCAATGACAATTTAAAAAGTGTCAAGTTCGTAATTGATCTGAAGCGAAAGGACCTATTTTCTTTATTTCTATAAGTTAACATATTTTATCAGAGTGTTCTTTTCTTAATTTGTTTCAAATAAACATGTTTAAATAACCTATATTAATTCATTTTAGGGTGACCGGGGAATACACATTGCCTACAACACACTATGGCCACGTGATCATTGTAACTATTAATTTATTGGGAAGAGGTACAGTATGTTAGGTACCAGTAGGTGTTTATAATATCGTTTCAATTACGATAATTAATCAAACAAAAACTTAAGACATTGGAAATATATATTTCATTTTAAACGAATTATAAGTAAGACTGTTTTACAAAAGAATCAATTATAACCGTATTTTACCAAAGCATTTACATCTAGTTTATCGTTATACAAATCTCTACTATCATGGTCAGTTTAAGTTAACAGTAAAAGTAACATAACATAGCCCGTTGCGTGATCGTACCGCCACATAACTTTTAAAATATCGAAGACAAAAACAATTGTGGCAAAAGGGTAAATTGCTCGTTATGAATACTTTCTCCATTTCCCACAAAGCTTCCAAAATCTGTCAGCGTCAAAAAGGGTCTGCATAAAAGAAAGGGTTCAATAACAATTGTTTGCAAAGTGATTATAATACATGATACTTAATATCAGATGAAGACCATTTTCAATGGCGGGTCTTTCATTGTTCAATTATTCATTCAGTCAATCAATCAATCAATCAATCAATCAATCAATCAATCAATCAATCAATCAACCAATCAATCAATCAGTATATACATCAATCAATCAATCAATCAATCAATCAAGCAATCAGTCAGTCAATCAACCAATCAATCAATCAATCAATCAATCAATCAATCAATCAACCAATCAACCAATCAGTCAGTCAATCAGTATTGATTATACCAGTTATCTATATTCACACACAATTTAGACTGTTGTTGACTTCTTTAAATTCAGGCAGTAAACCACATGTTTTCCATTTTATTAGCAAGGGGCTCGTTAGAGCCAATTGCTATAGTAGGCAAAATGCGAGGACACTCATCCTTTTTAGTCTGGAATCTAGATTAGTGTTTTACAATATCGGCATTGAATTATCTCACATCTGTCTCTCTATATCAGCTCTCCGTTCCTGTACACCATCTCGGGTTCATGAAGATGTCTTGGTAGTTGCAGATCGTATATAATGTCAATGAAAGTGGATGATCTGTGGAATATTTTTTAAAAATAAATGGACTGTTGCCAGCTAATAACCCATGCATTTCATGTTTATCTTTGTAGTATTAAATAGTATACTAAGCTATTCAGCTGTTCCTTCATTCAATGTTGTACATACACAACACGGTCCTTATTTTTTTAATTTCAAGATTCATTCGCATCGTGGTGCAAAATTCGCTAGGACTACATATACATATCAATAGAAATTGTGTATCGTGAAAAACAATACAGAGTAAAAAGTACAGTTGTTTTGAGGTAGCTGTGAATGTGACTGTATAACGCCATGGTTTACTGACTCCCTACAATTTGGATTATTTTGTATTTACGTAGTTTACTGTAAAATAATCTCCAGGCACGGACAATTCATTATTGTTCTATTATAGCACAGTGTAAATATTCTTTTGTTTATAAAATGAATCATGTTTATTTAAAAAGTATTATATAAATTATTTCAAACAAGGTCAAACAAATATGCCACCATTTTTTGTAACCAGAAAATGTAAATACAGATTATTTACTTTTTGCTTTGATATTATAATTGGAATTTCAATATATTTATCATTGTTATGCAGCGTTCTTTTGATTTTGATATAGCATGCATTGTAATTACTGTATCAATGAGTGTGTAAACTATGAAACGCCCTCTGTGAAATACCGACAGTCAAATAAAAGTATTTTTGCGATAGACCCCCATTCTGTGTATACAATATTGTGCATTCAACTAAAGTATTATTCAATTAACGGACATAACAAGGTCTTCTTGTGAAGTGTATGGGATAAAAAAAAAAAGGTCGGTAAATCCTTGTCCTAATGTATTCCTTGATCTGCAGTTAATCCCTTGCTGACAGCACTTTGAGTGCTTTGATTTATATAATGTGCACTGTTAAGTAGCATACGAATATTTGTTTCTACCGATGTTTCGATATTGTTTTACAAACTCTAAGTTCGTTCACCTAACACGATTACACGAGCTACAAAGGGGGTCACAGAACCGGAGCTAAAGGTCGAAATGTTGTATTTAAAAAAAATACATTAACTTTATGTTCCAGCTGTGTCGTGGGTAATCGCAGTAAAAATTGGAGCGGCCAATCAGAGAACATAAAACTGTACGGAATGATTTATGGGAATACAAACATGTCATAATGTTTATACAATGATGGGGGGATATTGACCCCTGAGTGGTGTCTGGAAGAACATTGCTATCCGGACTCCTAATAAGCACCGTCACATGAAAACCGACCTTCGGCTAAACACTTATTTGAGTCTCTCTCTCTCTCTCTCTCTCTCTCTCTCTCTCTCTCTCTCTCTCTCTCTCTCTCTCTCTCTCTCTCTCTCTCTCTCTCTCTCTCTCTCTCTCTCTCTCTCTCTCTCTCTCTCTCTCTCTCTCTCTCTATCTAATCTACACTCACCCATGGTTAGTTTATATGTATCTCACGGATATCCAATTTACTCATACCCATGCTAAGTGTACATGTAGCTCCCGGAGATCCAATCTACTCCTAGCCATGCTCAAACGTGTAGCTCTCAGAGATCAAATCTACGCAAACCCAGGTTTAGTGTTCGTGTAGCTCTCAGGATCCAATCTACACATACCCAGGCTTAGTGTTCGTGTAGCCCAATGAGATATAATCTACACATACCCATGCTTAGTGTTCGTGTAGCTAACGGAGATGCAATACACATACCCAGGCTTAGGGTACATCTAGCTCTCAGAGAGGCTCAATTCACATACAACTCACGGAGATCCAATCTACACATATACAGGATTAGTTAATATATATCTCAAGGAGATCTAATATACACATACCCAGGCTTAGTTTACATATAGCTCAAGGAGATCCAATCTACACATACCCAGGCTAAGTTCACATATATCTCACGGAGATCCAATCTACGCATACCCAGGTTTAGTTTACATATAGCTCAATGAAATTCAATCTACACATACCCAGGCTAAGTTCACATACAACTCACGGAGATCCAATCTAAGCATACCAGGCTTAGTTTACATATAACGCAAGGAGATCCAATCTACACATACCCAGGCTAAGTTCACATATTCACAATGCTTCATTCTACGCATATTCAGGCCTAGAGAAAATGCTTCGCCTTCGTGTTTATGATGATCACGGAAATCCATACCATGCATACCCAATCTACATATAGCATGTCATAGGGAAAGTGTCATTGACATACTGTACTTCTTCTGATAGCTCATTCGATTGACTCAACCTTATGATTAGACTAACCTTACTGACTTTTTTTTTTTATTTTTTTTTTTTTATATATATTTGTTCAATCTTTCTTCCATAAACGCTTGACTTATTCTTAATTTAAAAGGTGACATGTCATGTACATATGAGCCGTACCTCGAGAAAACAAACAGTAAGGACACTGCGTAATGTATCGACCCAGATCAGCCTGCGCAGTCGGCGCAGACTGGTCCGGGCCGACATATTCCGTCTCAGGGTAAAGAAGTATAGAGTAATGGTTCATACAACCGAAAATCCACAGGAGGATAAACATGTCTATCCGGGTTAGCCTGCGCGGCATGCTTTAGCTGATCCGGGTAGATACTTTACGCAGAGTCCACAATGTTGGCTTTCTCGCGGGATGACTCATATATGTAAAATTGTGTGCAATTACTAGAAACTGTATTAGCTTATGTCAATACAATTGTTGTCTTCTTTCAAACTATATTTCTAAGACAACTGATAGCGTATGTACTGGAATAGATATATGTTTGAACTAAATGTATTTTATAGCGTCTTATCCAATCTAGAACATGTTACCATGGACGTTAACGTTGTAAACTATGAACGCAGATATAAAAAGGAAGATTTTCTCGTGTCACGTTTAATAGTTTTTCATGATAAAATCTCCCGGTTTCCTTGTTTTGATGTATTGTTCCGCTAATAACCATATGTTGCCGTACATGGCATACTATCTACACATACCCAGGCTTAATGTACATGCAGCTCTTAGAGATCCAATCTACACATACCCAGGCTTAGTGTACATGTAGCAAATCACGGAGATACAATCTATACATACCCAGGCTTAGTGTACATGTAGCTCAATGAGATCCAATATACACATACCCAGGCTTAGTGTACATGTAGCTCAATGAGATCCAATATACACATACCCAGGCTTAGTGTACATGTAGCTCAATGAGATCAGTCTACACATACCCAGGCTTAGTGTACATGTAGCTCAATGAGATCCAATCTACGCATACCCAGGCTTAGTGTACATGTAGCTCAAGAAGATCCAATCTACACATACCCAGGCTTAGTGTACATTTAGCTCAATGAGATCCAATCTACACATACCCAGGCTTAGTTTACATATAGCTCAATGAGATTCAATCTACACATACCCAGGCTAAGTTCACATACAACTCACGGAGATCTAATCTACGCATACCAGCCTTAGTTTACATATAACGCAAAGTGATCCAATCTACACATACCCAGGCTAAGTTCACATATTCACAATGCTCCATTCTACGCATATTCAGGCCTAGAGAAAATGCTTCGGCTTCGTGTTTATGATGATCACGGAAATCCATACCATGCATACCCAATCTGCATATAGCATGTCATAGGGAAAGTGTCATCGTCGTACTGTACTTCTTCTGATAGCTCATTCGATTGACTCAACCTTATGATTAGACTAACCTTACTGACTTTTTTTTTTTTTTTTATATATATTTGTTCAATCTTTCTTCCATAAACGCTTGGCTTATTCTTAATTTAAAAGGTGACATGTCATGTACATATGAGCCGTACCTCGAGAAAACAAACAGTAAGGACACTGCGTAATGTATCGACCCAGATCAGCCTGCGCAGTCGGCGCAGACTGGTTCGGGCCGACATATTCCGTCTCAGGGTAAAGAAGTATCGAGTAATGGTTCATACAACCGAAAATCCACAGGAGGATAAACATGTCTATCCGGGTTAGCCTGCGCGGCATGCTTTAGCTGATCCGGATAGATACTTTACGCAGAGTCCACAATGTTGGCTTTCTCGCGGGATGGCTCATATATGTAAAATTGTGTGCAATTACTAGAAACTGTATTAGCTTATGTCAATACAATTGTTGTCTTCTTTTAAACTATATTTCTAAGACAACTGATATCGTATGTACTGGAATAGATATATGTTTGAACTAAATGTATTTTATAGCGTCTTATCCAATCTAGAACATGTTACCATGGACTTTAACGTTGTAAACTATGAACGCAGATATAAAAAGGAAGATTTTCTCGTGTCACGTTTAATGTTTTTTCATGATAAAATCTCCCGGTTTCCTTGTTTTGATGTATTGTTCCGCTAATTACCATATGTTGCCGTACATGGCATGCTATTTACACATACCCAGGTTTAATGTACATGCAGCTCTTAGAGATCCAATCTACACATACCCAGGCTTAGTGTACATGTAGCTCTTAGAGATCCAATCTACACATACCCAGACTTAGTGTACATGTAGCTCAATGAGATCCAATCTACACATACCCAGGCTTAGTGTACATGTAGCTCAATGAGATCCAATCTACACATACCCAGGCTTAGTGTACATGTAGCTCTTAGAGATCCAATCTACACATACCCAGGCTTAGTGTACATGTAGCTCTTAGAGATCCAATCTACACATACCCAGGCTTAGTGTACATGTAGCTCTTAGAGATCCAATCTACACATACCCAGGCTTAGTGTACATGTAGCTCAATGAGACCCAATCTACACATACCCAGGCTTAGTGTACATGTAGCTCAATGAGATACAATCTACACATACCCAGGCTTAGTGTACATGTAGCTCAATGAGATCCAATCTACACATACCCAGGCTTAGTGTACATGTAGCTCAATGAGATCCAATCTACACATACCCAGGCTTAGTGTACATGTAGCTCAATGAGATACAATCTACACATACCCAGGCTTAGTGTACATGTAGCGCAAGGATATCCAATCTACACATACCCAGGCTTAGTGTACATTTAGCTCAATGAGATCCAATATACACATACCCAGGCTTAGTGTACATGTAGCTCAATGAGATCCAATCTACACATACCCAGGCTTAGTGTACATTTAGCTCAATGAGATCCACTCTATACATACCCAGGCTTAGTGTACATGTAGCTCAATGAGATCCAATCTACACATACCCAGGCTTAGTGTACATGTAGCTCAATGAGAGCCAATCTACACATACCCAGGCTAAGTGTACATGTAGCTCAATGAGATCCAATATACACATACCCAGACTTAGTGTACATGTAGCTCAATGAGATCCAATCTACACATACCCAGGCTTAGTGTACATGTAGCTCTTAGAGATCCAATCTACACATACCCAGGCTAAGTGTACATGTAGCTCAATGAGATCCAATCTACACATACCCAGGCTTAGTGTACATATAGCTCTTAGAGATCCAATCTACACATACCCAGGCTTAGTGTACATGTAGCTCAATGAGATCAATCTACACATACCCATACTTAGTGTACATTTAGCTCAATGAGATCCAATCTACACATACCCAGGCTTAGTGTACATTTAGCTCAATGAGATCAATAGTTCTCATACACAGGCTTAGCGTACACGTAGCTCCAGGAGATCCAATCTACACATACCAAGGTTTAGTGTTCGTGTAGCTAACGGAGATACAATATACACATACCCATGCTTAATGTTCATGTAACTCACTGAGATCCAATCTACACATACCCAGGCTAAGTTCACATATATATCAAGGATATATACACATACCCAGGCTTAGTTTACATATAGCTCAAGGAGATCCAATCTACGCATACCCAGGGTTAGTGTACATATCTAATCTACACATACCCAGGCTTAGTTTACATATAGCACAAGGAGATCCAATTTACGCATACCCAGGTGTAATGTACATATAGCTCATGGAGATATAATCTGCAGATACCCAGGCTTAGTGTTCACCTAGTTTACGGATGTCCTTTCTACACATACACAGGCTAAGCGTACATGCAGTTCACGGAGATCCAATCTACTTATACCCAGGCTTAGTGTACACGTAGTTTACGGATGTCCTTTCTACAAATACACAGGCTAAGCTTACATGCAGCTCAAAGATATCCCATTTTCGCAAACTCAGGCTCAGTGAAAATGTTGTTCACGATGCTTCATTCTGCGCAAACTTAGGCCTAGTGAAAATGTTGTTCACGATGATCCATTATACGCATACACGGGCTTTGTGTTTATGATGTTCACGGAGATCCATTCCATGCATACCCAATTTGCGTACAACATGGCATAGGGCAAGTGTCATTGCCACACTGTACTTCTGATAGCTCATTCGATTGACTTAACCTTTATGATAAGACTAACCTTACTGATTCTTTTTTATTTATATATTTTCAATCTTTTTCCATAAACAATTTGCTTATTGTTTATTTGAAAGGTGACATGTCATGTAAATATATGTTAAATTGTGTGTAATGAAAAGAAGCTGTATTAGCTTATGTCAATACAATATTGTTTTGTCTTGTATTGTCTTGTCTTGTCCTTATGATCGATTTAGTACATGTAAAAGGAAGCCTTCAGATTGTTATCTTCTTTTAAACTATATTTCTAAGACAACTGATAGTGTTTGTACTTCATGTATTTTATAGTGGTTTATCCAATCTAGAACCTGCTACCATGGACTTTAACGTTGTAGACTATGGACGCAGATATACAAAGGAAGATTTTCTCGTGTCACGTTTAATGTTTTCTCATGCTGGAATCTCCCGATTTCCTTGTTTTGATGTATTGTTCCGCTAATTACCATTCGTTGCCATACACGGCCGTCTTTTCTTGTATGAAATGTTAGTAATGGATTTTTATTGATTGCCATAATTACGCACCCTGCAACCGTATTTGAGCCACGTCTTCGTGATTTCGTGAACATCTAAGATACAGATCAGTCTGGGTCTCCGCACAGTTTGCTCAAGATCCTCTCTGTTCGCTATATCTACACACAAGCATCATTGGAGCATATTGAAAACAGTTATGACCAATAAAGCGATAGTAATTTCAATAGATTTTAAAACTTTCGCAGGTCTGATTTCGTTCGTTACGTAATACTCATGTTGATGGCACCACACTACGGAATCGCATGTTTGATTTTCTTTAATAAAAGAGTGAAATTAATATCTAGGAATATTTCTTTGTTGACATTACAATAACGCATAGCATACATGTAGCATGTATATTTCGTTTCCTATTTATACCCGATTTCTCATAATAAGTTTCAGACAAAATTCAAGAAGTAGATCACCGTGCAAAATGTATCCATGTACGATATGTCATATTATGGAACGCCACCGCTGTCGTATGTTGTGATATGTCATGTTAGTATGTGTTACTGACATGTTATCATGTATGACTGACCTGTCATTATGTGTAACTTAAATGTTATTATGTCTAACGTTTATGCTATTATGTAAAACTGACATGTTTTATGTCCAAATATCATGCTATTATGTCTAAATGTTATGTTATTATGTGTAACTGTCATGTTATTATGTCCAAATGGCATGTTTGTATATCTATCGGGCATGACATTTTGTCTAACTGACATGTTAATTTGTCCCTTCGGCATGCTATTATGTCTATCATACATGTTATTAAGTCAAACGAACATGTTACTATTATGTCTTTCTGTCATGCTATTATGTCTAATCGATGCGTTTTTATGTAACATTTTCACGTTATTATGTCCAGTAAACATTGTATTATGTCTACTTGACATGGCATTATCTCTATTAGACCTCTTGTCCAAAACGTATGTTTTGATGTAAAATGTTCACATTATTATGTCAAGTAAACATTATCTCTATTATACGTCTTGTCAAAATAGCGTGTCATCTTGTTAGTGTTTTATGTTGTGATGTCTAATTTTCGCGGTGTTGTTAAAAAAAAGGAGCGAAGCTTGCCAGCGCGACGGAATTGGCGGAACTAGATGCAGTGTTGCGGACGACTTTAGAATATACAGCCAAAAATGTTGAAGATCTCTTGAAAAGATTGAAACCAAAAATACTAATTGATCACAATGAGCAATTTCTCCTTAAGCAACAATGTTCTAAAAGTCTATTGATCGAAATGCATCTGCATGTTAAGAAGTAAGAAGGGTTAACATTAAAATTCTTAGAGTAAGTATTCCATAAAAAATACTCCTCGTAATGAGCAATTTCTACTTTTGCAAAAATATTTTCAAACATCGTCTGCTGCAAATGCGTCAAAATACACCAGCATGTGAAAAAGGGCTAGGTATTGATTTTACATTGACACTCTAAACCTTTCCCACATAAGCCAAGGCAAATATATGGAAAATGTCTATAAATGAATATATAATAATTGAATAGAGTTCAACGCATTTTGACGCCCCTGCAGCAGTCGACTTTTGAAAACATTTGGGCAATTTAAGAAATTGCTCATAATGTTGCCCAAATGTTTTCAAAGGTCGACTGCTGCAGGGGCGTCAAAATGCGTCTGTGTTAGGTAAAGGGTTAACAAAAGAATGCATATCATTTTGTTTTAGTCACTGTTCATCTCCACAAAAAAAAGTTGTCTGCTACAGAACACGTTAGATGCAGAATTATATACAAATTATCTTTGTAAATATTTGACCGGTGCCCTGCGAAAAGCAACCTAAATGTAATTATTACACACATTGAAAAGAGATCTCCATTCGCATTAATGCGGGTATGTAAACGTATCGCCTTTGTTCAACAGCAACACGAGTATTTGACATAACAATATGCCAGTTAGACAAAATAACAATACTGCCAAGTTCACTATACTCAATACCATGTTAATGGGACATAATAACATGTCGATTAGACATAACAACATATAAGACAGACATAATAACATAATATAATGCCATTTACACATACTAACATGGCAGACAGACATGATTGTATATCAGCTACAAATATTAGCATATAAGTTAGACTTAATAACATGTAAGTTGGACATGATAATATGTCAGTTGGACATGATAATATGTCAGTCACATATCACAACAAGAAAGATCACAACAAAAGACTTGATTGATTGTGGCATAACGCCGTGTCCACACTACACACAACATACTTTCCAATCAACTGGCTTCTTTTACACAAAGACTGTTAGCCCATTGGTGAAAGACGAATGACGCTTGACACAGTGCCGTCAGAAAAAATGTTGGCCGAGACCTAAGACAGTTGTGGCGCTCCATGTCTGAGAAACGACCGAGCTGAACCTTTTCCCTCTTACAACAAATGTGTAACAGAAGACTTGTTGGCACACATTATGACATTCTCTTTAATTAAGCGTTATTTTATTTAGATTGTGTGTGTTTGGCAAATAAAAAAAGATATAAAACTATAATGAATATGACCTGATTTATTTACACAAATACATGACTAATACTGTTACATATTTCATACTACCATAGCACGTGCCTTTAGGATATTGGTATAAGACGTTTAACAACATTTAATTTTACAGTAATTTAATCTTTCCCACATTCACCAAATCTACAGCAGACGGCTTTGAAAACATATAAAGCATAAGTATGAACTATCTCAATGAGGAAACAAATTATTTATTGAAAAATCGCCTCGGATGTTTGGCACTTAATGACACTCCGCTGTCACATCATTAATGAGCCCGTGCATGGGAAAAGGTACAATTTGGCTTTTGTGAACAGTAAATATCCAGATTTATTCTGTTCACATGTTACTTACACTAACTTGTTAGATAGCTGTGATAAGACTGGGCAGATGAACAAGCTGATATATACTGTTCAGAAATGCCAATTTGTATGGCATTTCATGCGCTGGCTTTGAACTCATATTGGCATAACTCTGGTGGGCTTACGCTTGCAGATTTTAGAAGATGTACTTATGTACGTATATTCGTAAAACTGTTCCCTACATCCTTGTCACGGACGGCATTACATATATACCTGAGCAATTACGCCACACTGTTACCTTGAATCAATCAGTGTATTAAATTTAAAACTCATATGTTTTAGTAATAATTAACTGTTTCGAGGGGCGTTAGAAGGAGAATGGTTGACATGAGATATTTAGCAAGGTAGATACAATTCGGAGAGTGGAGAGCCTCTGGTTTTGATGGGCGTTCAACAGTTATGCAGGGACGTGAGACACACACCAGATCGGGCGTAGTTTCGTAGACACGTTATGTGATGCTCATAGTCTATGTATTCAGAAGTTAATAAAAGCACACTGCTTGCGAAGGCTTGTATATAATACAGTACCCATGTGCGTCCTTTTTATGACATATGCGGACGGTGATTACTCTGGTTAGACTGCGCAATGGCTGACGGAGATCATTATTTTGAAATGTTGAGAAACATCTGTACACATTGCTAATAGTACAACACAGTAAGAAAAACGGTCAATTGAAAGTTATGAAAATGTACACTTATTGGCTTACTGGGTATGTCTACCCAGTGAAAATGAAGCACACACGATCAATATTTAGATGTTTAATGTACTGGAAAGTGAATGTATAGCTCTAATTTATTCCCATAATTGTGATTTGAGTATTCCAAGACAACTTTTGAAAAGTTTTAAAACTTTGACTATACTACCTATAATCTGGAGATCAGCACCTTTAAGACAGTCAGACGCGGGTTCCATAAATGAACAAAGTCATTAGGAGTCTTATCTCAAATGCGAGCAATGAAGACTCTGGGGGACTTTGCCCACCAGTAAAGTACACATATATATGCGTAACTTCTTACATAAAGCAAATACATGTGCTACAGAAGCGTAACCCATGTGTCTTTTCCCCAATAATATTTATTTATTATACAATTACGGTAACGAGGCCATACTTCTATGACACACTGCCATGTTCCACATAGAATGTCTTGTATCTTTTATAGTTCGGCTAGGTGGTGTAGTGGTAGAGCTTCCGCTCTTGTATAGGTGGTCGCGAGTTCGATACCCAGCCGGGTCATACCAAATAATTAAAAAATGGTAGACATAGCTTTCTCTCCTTGCCGCTCAGGGCTGTGCGAGTTAGCCTTACGACTGACTCGCTGGTTTCTGGATAAATGGACCAGAAGTACTGGTAACTTACACAGGAATTGCCGTAATATAACTTTAAAATATGTCGAAAGCAGCGTAAAACACAATATGAACAACATTGGATCCTTATGTTTTTGTGTTGTAATTTGCCACATGGATCTTTGACCGTCTTGCTAAATAAATAAACATACATAAAATACACATGGTGGGTTTAATGACTCTCCCATGAATTTGTAAATTTGGATCATACTATTATCGTCAAGTTATACATATTTTCAGTATAAACCTTTTCATACGGTGTGCATGAAAACATCTGGTTTAATACGAGATTCCCATTCGCGGTCAATCAAGTGATTGATGTAATTAAAACTTCGGAAATTAAAACGTATTTAATATCAATCGTTGTGTTCGACGTCATTTTAATTTACTGTTGATTTCTCTACTACAGGTGATTTAGGCACATGATCACGATCGTTTGAAAACTCACTTACACGCGTGCTTGATCTTTCTACGACCTTGTCACTCGTAGAGGGTTGAAGCATGCCTTCACGTATGTAAAACAAAATAGTAGCCATTAATGTCCGCCACGTGGCCTCGGTATCAGGACACCAACATTCTTCCAGATGAGGCTTAATGGCGCCAAGGAAGGGCATCAACATCTCCTGAAACGACATGAAAAATATGTACGACTGGTTATATTTATCACAAGGAGAGAAAAACATGCAGTTAGTCCGTGGATCGAACCCGGGTCCTCTCGCTTTCGACGCCGAATTTCGGAATTCCAATGCCAAGCATGTCATAAATCACTTTGCAAGCGCTGTTTTGTCATTAATCACACTGCAAGCGCTGTTAGACTGACCAATCAATGCTTTTTTTGAGGTAATTTGCCAAATTGATCTTTGATCGTCTTGCTTAATAAATACACATGGTGGGTTTAATGACCACTGTCCGTTATTTGGCGGTAATTCCAGGACTCGAACCCGGGATCTCTCACTTTCAGGGCGAAGTCTCTACCGACTGAGCTTACCGTACCGCTTCTATGTAATATATCCAATTGTGTACAAGTTTAGACCGCGACATACATCCCTGCTTAACTGGAAATGCGTCCTCGAATTTCTGAATACCAGTGCCAAGGATGTCATAAAGCACACTGCAAGCGCTGTTAGACTGACCAAGCAATACTGTTACCGTCAGTTAATTGGCACTAATGTCACAAGGAGAGAAAAGCGTGCAACCAGTTTGGGACTCGAACCACGGACCTGTCACCTTCAGGGCGAGTACTCTACATACTGAGCTAGCCGGGCAGATAACATGTTATCTTTCCAATTGTGTACAAGTTCTGTCTTCCATTGAAGACTCACGAATCACTATTAAAGAAAGTTACAATGACCCCAACAACGGTTTTGGATATATGAGAGTTGGCTACAGCTGCTTTAACGCGACAATGATTTACAATGTTAACATTACTATTCCCCTGCACAAAGAGTGTCCCAAATCTTATCAGCAGGCCATTTCGTACTTCATAAAAGCAAGATTAGGTCTGGCTGCGAGTCCAAATAAATTGATATCTATAAATACATAAAAGGATTCGATAAAGGTTCAAGTTGGCATTTCCTGACAGTGTAGGTTCAGATTACTCTGCTCATCTGCGTATTTATGTATTGAAAGAACAATGCTTTATGTCGATTTGTTAGGATAGATCAAGATTCGAAGGCCGAACTTGCTTTAGGAAATACGAATTGACCAGCTGACAAGTTATGGCACGATCCATATGCAAATAAAATAGTATATAGTATATTAACTTTGTAAATCACTGTCACATTAAAGCAACTATAGTAGTGTTTACCCTATATATCCGAAGCCGTTGTTTGGGTCACTGTTACTTTTTTTTCTTGATTGATTTTCCTTCGTTGTGATTCGAGGGTCTTCAATAAATGATATTTATCTAAATAGTTCCCTTTTATGGAACATTGGCATACAATCTCATTTAAACCAGCCGTAGACTTCGCTCGCTCGTTATAAAGCGAAGCATTTTGGTCTAGTTTGTATGTGATTACTTGGAATGTTATTTGTAGTAAGATACTGTCGCATATACTTTCTTTAATATGTAAAGCCTCTTTAATTTTTTAGCTCACAAAATGCTCAAATTGCGCTAATATGATAACCCGTTGTCAGAAACTCATGTTTGTCAATTTCGATATCATTTTTGCAACCGTATTTCAATAGGTTTACTGTCGGGAAACCTAGCCAGTCTAAATAAATCCTATACTTTAATCCCTTGGTGTCAACCCTGAATAGGTGATAATTACAATTGCGCCTCTCCGTGAGAATATTGTACAAGTTGAAAATTCAGAGCAGTTTAGGTTCAGAACAACCTGATCAGAATCTACAAAAAATTACAGAATCTTCTAACAAGCTTATGCTACACTGTGTGGATACACATACGGACCTGGTTCGACACCGTTTACTAAAGCTACGTTGTACCTTTTCCAAAGAACGGGTTCAATTAGAAAACGCCTGATCCTAATAATAGCCTAAGTTTGAAAATTGTATTCTATAACGAAAATCGAATATCAAACGATAACCGGCGTTGGATGCTTTGAGGCCAGTAAATATGGCGATCAGACTTCATTGCAGTGCAGCATGACCAGGATCTCACATGTACTCCTACTACTAAAACAAGCACTCTTGAACGGTTATAAATGTATAATGGACTCGTGATATCTCGGAATATATCGTTTAACTCGAACCAATTCCTGGAACGGATCTATAATTTGAAAACAGCGAAGCAGCAGTTTTCTTAATCATTTAAGCATTGGCTTGCTTTTCATAATAAGCACTAACGTATATAGATTAATATATGAAGCCGACTCTGTATACTTGAATAAAGCAAAAATTCATCGAACACGTTGAAAAGTTGAAATTCAAGGTAACTTTCGACTTCAAGTTATCTCGAGTTCACTGTAATTGTATCGCTCTTAATTTCAAAACGTTGACAGTTGATTTCCGTGTGCCTCGGCGCAAATCCAAGAGGAGGTGCATGTTACCTAGAAACTATAGGAAGATAAATCTAGGCAGTGTAAAATTGTTCTTTGAGATCGTCTACTGATTATTTCAACACCTGCATGCTTGCTGTCAATAAACAGACGATTAGTGACTTTGAGATGGTTTTCAGTCGGATTCAATTGCGAAGCAATTTAATCAGACTTTAGCAATCGAAACGATGTTAACGGATGTTTAGCGTACAGTCGCCAACAAAAAAGTCAGCCATCTGTAAAAAAAAGTTCACCAATTCTTATCGAAAACTCAAAATGGGTAAATATGATATGCGAATAACTGTTGAAAACATGCCTCTGGAAACACACGTAGTTTTGATTATAACTATTATTACATATGTCTGAATATAGGTCTTGATTTGAAAGATAAATCAATAGAGCATCGGCGAACAGCGCAGATTCGCACAGTAGTGCACTTTTTTCTGAATATGCACTGTTCGCAAAGCAGTCATAAAATGTAGTTTGTAACGAACATTGTGAATTTAAATTAGACACCATGCACTCGTAAACCGCTCGTATTCTAAATTTGTCGTAAATACCTTACGGTTGTTTTGTTTGAGTACGTGCCAGGATATATTAATAAGCGAAATATGTAGTTAACAGAATGATCACTTCCTGCTTACGAGCATTTGCTAATCGTATTATTATCCATTAACTAATGCGTCAAGTACTATTTACAAACATTGACCATCTAAGTTCTAAGCAAAATGTAATGTAAACGTATGGTGACGAGTCGCAGTAGCTATGTCGGAAGCTACGCGGGCTGTCAATTCAGGGGTTATGAGTTCGAATCCCAATTGGCCAACATTCTTTCCGACGTTTGACAAAATTCACTGTGACAAACATCATTTGTCTTCCACAAATTGGCAAACATTCTATTTTAAAAAGCATCCAGTTGCTTGGTAAGTCTGTTGTTTGGAGTAGTTGTGTATAAAACGCATAATAAGGTGAACTGGTCGCCCTGATATGACTTAAACATTGTTGAAAACGGCGTTAAAAACCCAAATCAATTAACGTGAAGTATGGGAAGTAACACAAAGCTGTGATCAGTCAGTCGTGGCATTAGTGATAAACCTCCCATAAATACGAGTATTTAATGTTTTGACTGGAACACTGTTATTCTGAGCCCATTTCACTCCAATATCAGCATCAGCAGCAAATATAAGTTTTCTTCCTATTTTCCTTCGACTCGAATACTATTACTACTACTTTTTGTACTTAATACTCAATCTCATTAAAACCAAACCTTAATTTCGTCGCTGCATAGAAAAAGCTCGTAAGATCAGTTGGCTGCCGATTAAAGATTGACCTTTCCTTCAGCCATCGAATTATCGCCTACACAATCTTTAGGTATCAGCAGGGGTTAACCCACATAGTAAAATATATAGAAAAGCGATGATAGCCGAGCGTATGTAATATCTTTCAATTTCATTGGACAGAGCAATAAGAACCTGCTCATGAATATTTAAGTGTATAGGGTCAATTTGAGACGACCTTTTATGCGGTTCCGGCAGATCCAATATAAGCAGAGCGAACAATTTTAGTCTGATTTAAGTGAGTTCGAAAGAGAATGCGACTAACAAAAAACCATTTATATTAAGTGAAAACATTACTAACTTGCATATAATCGGGGTTTATGTTGTATTTCTTATGGGCCTGACCAAGTTCACAACACGTCTTTATCATACTGGATGGCGTGTCAAGTCTCGTCACACATTTATCAACCGTCGCCATGACACGTAGCGCATGCGCACGAATCAGTCCTGAGTTGGATAACTCACTCAAATCCTTCCCACGGAATGATGAAAAGGCTTCTTTCAAGTCGGGCTTGGCTTCAAACATGCTGTTAAAAAGGAAAAAAAGAAGATTTCTTAGAAGAACATATTCTTATTATCATAGAAGATTAGATTCATATACGTCGCTCTCTCATAACGGAGTCTCAACGCTTTCCTCATTGATGCAGACGACTTTTAATATTTCCGAAATATAACAATTTTTGAAACCAACGTTGGGACAGTCATGACTAAATAAATGAAGAAAACATCAGAACTTTTCTATTTTTTCCATATTGTTTTCAAAATGCGTTAACCGTCGTCATGTAAAAATCCACTCTCTATTAGAAAGTGGTAATAAACTGTTTTTACGGGAAACTAATTAGTTCTTGTTTTTGTCAATAACATCACATAAGCATCGTTTCAAAATTCGCAATACGAAACCGCCGAACGGAAATTTAAAAATCAATAACGTTTTCTATCCGAATATATACACGTCTTTTGATTGGGTCATTTGCCTTCTCCATCTTCTACTACGGTGCCCTGATCGGTTCGGTTCATTGTCTGATCAGTGTTTGTCGTCGTTTTCAACAATTATTCAATAACAACAGTGCGACCAGTTAATATAACCATGTGTGTACCGATTTTCTCACACTACTACTCCACGCACCGGTTTTGTCAAGTATCTGTCTGATTTTTTTTCCAAAATATATTGTTAGTCCATTGATGGGAGACGAATAAGGTTATTGAATTGACGTTAGTCAAACATCGGATAAAAATGTTTTCCGAGTTGTGTTTCGTACGCACAACCATTGGTTTGCCAGCCCACGTCGCTACCTATCGACTGATCTACTGGGGCTTGACTTCACACTGTTCGGAATAGCGAAACTGCTCTTTTTATATCCAATTGCGTAGCTCAATCAGTTCCACTAGAAAATCAACATAGTGTACTCTACGTAAAGTATCGACCTGGATCAGCCTAAGCGTCCCACGCAGGCTAACCCGGACACACTCTTTTTGTGTCCTGTGGATTTCCTGCTTCAGGAATCATTACGCTATACTTCTATTCCCCTGAGACGGAATATAGGCTGATCTGGGTCAATACATTACGCCGAAGCAAGAATGTTTTTTTTTCGTGGAACGACTCATATTTAAATAGTACTTCTGACGTAGAGTTTAGCTCAGAAATTATAGTCAGCCGATCAGCGAGTTACTTCCTACAGGCATGTTTGTCCACGTCATGCGCATGTTTTCGCATCTAAGTTTTCTAGGTTGACCATTTTATATATATAGCAAGTGATATTCATCGTCCCTCATCGTGTCAATTTACATCGACACGTCAGATCTAATCCTTCACACAACATACCTGCAACCAGGAACTCTTAAAACGTTATCTGTGCTCAGAATGGAACTCTTTACTCCAAGTTATATTTCTGATTGGTCAATTCTGATAATGGATTTGCTTCTGACCAATCAGAGATCGTGCTAAGGTAAACCTTAATGATTTTGGGGTCTGACAAAGCTCATAGAATAAACGAACTTTCATTCATCTTATAAAATATCATGTAATTAAAAATGAACCTGCACAGGTTATATGAATCACGTAGACAAATTATGGGGGCAAAACAAGTTGGCGTATTGTCTTCCCTTAGATCATATCAGCATTTTAAATTACTGTATGTATACATCGCGTGATTCATGAAAATTTACCATAACTAGTGTGACAATTTGTAGTTACAACGGTTTTGCGTAAAATCATCGTGTCCGAAAGAGCGTATGCTAATCGAGATTAAAACATTCATTCGTACGAAAAATGGTATAAGCACACGCTGTGTCCAGTATGTCCGATATATAATATATGAGATAACGTCCAGTTTATATCCTAATGGTTGTACTTCATATTCATTTTGTTTTTGCGATAGAAAGTATTCGAATCTTAATTGGTTGACACTGACAAGACCTTTCTCAAAGGTTTATAGTATATAAGAACATATCATATGACAATGCTTGTATCCGATTTAATATACTCATTACGTATTCCTTTATATGTTACGTGTGTAATATAACATGACCGAATCACTATGTTTGTATTCAGCCGCGAATGTTTACAAAATGGCTAAGAACGTGTATCTGGTAAACACAAACGTCACGATAGATAGACGAGGTAATAGGATCATTATCGGTCATAAAAATATTTTGTTGTGTGATTAGTTAACAGTATATATAGTTAATTAAGTATTACATGTTGGGACTATTTTCTGACAGCGAAAAAACGATTTTATTTTTGTGTTTCGTCATGTGATAAAAAGAATATGACATTCGTTGTCATTTCATAAAGTTTTATTAAACTCGTCCAATAAAACTTTATATGAACTGACAACTCATGTCAGATCCTATATATATTGCATTCACCTTTGCATTATTACTAGATAATATTGACTTGAATCAGACAGCATGTATGTATCATATCTTTATCTCCATGTACACTCATCAAATACTGACCTTTGTGTTATGATTTGTATCATAATTAATCGATTGATTCTTTGGTGTTTTACTCCGCTTTCATAAATTGTTCAGTTATATCACGGCGTTTCCTGGGTAAGTTACCAATACTACAAGTCCATTTATCCTGACACTGGCCGGTCAGTCGTAGTGCTAACCCCGTAACCCTGAGCGCCAAGGAGGGCAGCCATTACTGCAATTTTTAAAGTTTTGGTATATCTCAAGATAAATGGCACAATTTAATTTTTATAAAAACACTTCGAATAAAGGTCACGTCATGTACTCGCATTCGTAACAACAGTACTAAACATCATCTGACAACAGTCAGTGCTATAATTAAGAGCTCATATTATAACATACGGGTCATTTGGACATAGTACATCATTCTTAAGCTGCTTATGGGATGGTGTAAACATAAGCATTAAACGTACGTCTATTATTTCCTGTATAATGAAACTCGTAATTACAATTCTCGTAAAAATGAAGGTTGCTTTGACCGAATCGTTTGTGAGATAGATTCCTATCAAAGAGAGAAAATACAAGATATAACGAAACACGCAAATTACGACCATAAATTAATTTCGTTTTACTGTATGATTCGATAACCCGTTCCTAGTTACACAAAAAAGGCAGCGTACCAATTTGAGTTCATCTAGTAAAACATATGGAAAATCACTATAAATAGCATTTTAATTATCGAAAAGGAATGACAATATAATGGGTTTTTTAAAATCGTCTGCTGCTTTGTCGTCGGAAAGCGTCTGCAGATGAGTAACGGATACATATTGTAAGGCTTGAAATCGAAACTACCTGGATTGACGCCATTTCAATTCCAGTGTTTAGTCTAATGTTAAATCCTGTATTCTTGTAATTATAGACGGACAGCGAAGGATCTGATTGGCTACTAGTAGATACAATAATAGAACAGTTATATCCTCGAATGTTAAAGCAACATTACACTCACTAATAGACAACATGAAAATAAAACAAAGGGGATGATAAATAGAAGAATTATGAGCAATTTCTCCTTTTGAAACAAGGTTTCAAAGAGTTGCTTGCTGCACATGTGTAAAAAATGTGGAGATGAGTTCAATTAATCCTCGAATCGATTTTTGAACTAAATTGACCATAGACAACTCATTTATTCCTCTGCCAGGTTTTTCTCTTATACGATAGATACATTGGATGTCTAATCTTCTTTTACGATCTAGCCAGTTCATCCGATTGTCCACGTTTTACAACGTTTTTACTTTAAGGAGACGACGTCTTATTATTTCGAAAGTGTGTGCCATTGCTCCACCTCGGATGCGGGAAAGTTTGAGCCTGATCCCCAATAAAATACTTTTAAAATGGTAGTTATGGCTTACCATCCTTGGCGCTCAGGATTGCAGGTTAGCATCACGACTGACTTACTTATTCCAGGATATAGTTACTGGAACTTACCCAGGAAACACCTGACAAACTGGGTGAAAGCGGAGTAAAACAACCAAATAAACAAATTAATTCAACTATACTGCTTTAAAACCTGTACTTATAATAAGTCTTGTCATACAAATTAGAATATTAATTCGAAAAACATAGTTAATATACTGAAAAGCGTTTGCTTATTTTAGTATATAACTACTATTGGCATGGGTACGACGATAGCGATGGTATGACGAACATTGTATCGCTTTAGTATGACTTTACATTTCTTGTTAAAGTACGACTTGGATTTCTAGGTCATATTAAGATGACAAACAACAACATAGTTTTAGTGCGACACTAATTTAAAGGTTTAAGTATGAACTTTTTATGTACAATTATAAACCTATGGTTTCAGTACGACAATAGGTGTCATGTTTAAGTTCGAAAACTGTTTTAACATCAGAACGACGACGACGATAACGATAGTATGTTGAACATTGCATGGCTTTATTACGACTATGAATTTATGGTTAAAGTACGACTTTGTGATCTTTTTTACGATGACAACATTATGGTTTGAGTACGAAACAATTGAAGGGTTCAAGGACCACTTCGGCTTTATGATTTAAGCACGATGATAAACTTATGGTAAAATTATATTGTTAAATTACGAACTCTGGTTTTGGCATAATATAATTTACCGCCATTAAGGCCATTATGATAGTTTGGAAAATACTGTATGTTTTAGAACGACTATTCCTTTAGTACGATGTAACATTGTAGTTACAGTACGATAACAATCTTTGGCTTCATGTTTTTAGTACGATGTAACATTGTAGTTACAGTACGATAACAATCTTTGGCTTCATGTTTTTAGTACGGTGATAACATTATAGTTATAGTACGATAAAACCCTTGGCTTCATGATTTTAGTACGATGATAACATTACAGTACGATAAAAAAGTTGGTTGCATGGTTTTAGTACGTCAATGAAACTATGATTGAAGTACGATCTGGGCACCGCGACTTTAGTACGAAGAATATTTCATGGATTTAGTACGAAGAATATGTCATGGTTTTAGTACGAGGAATATGTCATGGTTTTAGTACGAGAATTACTCAATGATTGAAGTGCGAAAATGACTCTATGATTGAAGTTAATTATAGGGACGACAATGACTCTTTTCATTGAAGTACGACTTCGGATTCATAGTTTCAGAACAATGATGACTTTATGGTTTTAGTGCAATGTTATCGTGTACGTAGATGGTGTTATAGTTTTGAGTGCGACGATTATTCAAATGTCATATACGATCGAAATATAATGCTTTTAGTAACACACCAGATGCTATTTTCTCGCGAGGGTTTATTACAAATGAACGACAAATATGTAAGTGAGCACCGATCAGTTGGGGCAGCTTCAATGTGTGTTCTGAGTGTAACCAAACTGTTAATGTGATGTGTTTGATTTTCCTATTATTGCGCGGGTGCATCAGCACCAGTGCATATATTGGTTGTGAAAAAACTATCACTGGTGCAATGGGCTTGCGCATGCACCGTATTTTACCGTCAGCTCTCGGATATTTCCGTAGCAGTTCGTCACTAGACTGGTTCTCGTTCGAGGTTGCAATCGAAGATTAAGATTAGTGAACCAGTCTATTTATATGCGAGTAGTTTTTTTATAATTAAAATGTAAATTAAAACCATAGTTTTTTAATAACACGCACCGCTGCCACCATTTGTAACGTGTACCGGCGTTAAGCCATCGCGGGTCACCCATCCAGGCACTAACCGCGATGAACGTTGCTTAACTTTACACAAAGGTCAACCACTCTACCAACGTCGCTATAAAAGCCGGCTTCACAGCAAGGCTGCAGAAGTGATAGTTATACCTATACATATACCCCGTTCCCGTTTCATTAGGAAAATGGGAATATATCATAAATGCATAGTTATTGTGCTAAATTTTGCGATTTTAAGAAAATATTAAGGGGAAAAAAGGACGCGCATGCGCAGACAAATGTTTACAACAATTTTGGGAGGTCGATGTCAACACGTTGGGAAAAGTGTTTTTGTATTCGTTTACGTATTTGAATAAAAAACTATTGTTATCATATATTTATATCATATATTTAAAAACGGGTTTCGTGTTTTGCGAATCAAACAGTTTTTCTTAAGCCATAAAATACTGATTCCCGCGCCAATTGCTGCATCTTGCAGCAAATCTTGTGTGATACATATGTCATTAGCCTACATAGAAGCTTCATACGTACAATCTTACCACATGATATCAAAAAGCTAAATGAGTCACCTCCCAAATATTAACCCTTTCCCAGATACAAAAAATCTGTAGCACACGACTTCGAAAACATATTGATAAAAAATATAAAAATCTTCATAAATAAGGGTTTTATTAACACAAATTTAAAACAACGTCTGCTGCAGTGGCGTCTGATAGTATACCGGATAGACACTACGACCCCCAAATAGTCAGAATGGTTCTTACCTTACAAACGTTATAACTCCAACATTGGCTATGTTTAACTTTAGTATCTGCCAGTTATTTTTGATCACAGCCTTTTGAGTGTCTGTCAGGGGATTAGGGCGGATTATAGCATCGTTCACGGGAGCATGCCCGATCTTTGAATTCTTTTTCTGCACTTTATCACAAGTACATCCCATGGTATAGTCCTGATTTGTTGTTTTTAATTTCAAAAGTTATATGTTATCTACGTTTGGTTTATTTCTTATTACTTTTAAAAGCAGGCCAACATATTGTATTTATAACGACGCTTGGCCATATAATTAGAGATCTATCCACAATACTCCTTTTACACCTTTTGTACACATATCGTTGTTAATGTATTCAAAATAAATGTTGATGTTAAAAGCAATACAATGTTATAAGCAATATAATATTATTAGCAATCTAATGTCACGAGCAATCTAAAATCACAAGCAATCTAATGTCAAACGCAACAATGTTAGTTTCATTTTATCACACATTTTCACATCAACAATTCCTAAAACAAAAAAGACGATTCGGGGTTAATATCCCATCGTGGCATTCCTTAATGACTAGAGAAAATTATATATCCATTATTGAAAAAGAAATCATTCTCAATTTTCTGAAGAAAGACAATTCCACTAGCTATCTGTAGTGAGTACTCTCTCTACCACAGTGTGTAAACAAATGTAGCGTCGATTGATCGTACAACTGGTTCGGAGTTAACTTCACACATTATTGAAAAAAGAAATCTCTTTTTAATTTTCTCTAGAAAAACAATTCCACCGTGAATGTGTAGCTCGTATCGTCTAACACAAATACATAGCAGATGTAGTGTCAAGTTTTCGTATGTTTACTTCATATATCTGCAATCACCAAAGTCATGTAACATCCTTTATATACTGCGTTTCTTCGTATTATTATTATCTGAAATGAATTTGCAAATATATGCATGAACATTAATTAAAACTGATATCATGATATTTGTTCTGACATAAAAACGCAAAATGCAAAAAAAAGTAAGCTTTTGCGACAAGTCTAGATTAAGATCAGCCAACGCATCCACGCAGTTTGATCTTGCTTTGCAATTTTTTCATTTGTTATCCTTATCAAGTTATTTTCTACCCGTCTAAATATAACGATAAGGTTCCTGGAACATCCACTCAATCCTCTTACTTCAATAAAACAGTCTTAACACCTTACCTGTTACGTTATTTTCAGAGATTATTATTTCTTTTAAAACATTCCGGGATGTTTTTTTTAAAATATCTAATGTAGAATAAAGTTACGTCAGAGATTGTGTTTTCGTCTTTTGTAAAAAATCCCGGAAAACACGTATTATATCTAAAGTAGAATTCCGATTAAGAATAAAATAAATAAGAGTTGAAGAAATCACCCGCAGCGAGTAATTATCTCTTTTCTAATGTGTGTATATATATATATATATATATACATCGACTGTTGCTGACTATAAAGCAATAAACATACACCACACACTCAGCGGAACCACCACACATCTAGCCCCAGTCGATAGCCGTCCAATGTGCTTTAAAATCCTATTATAACCACGTGTCCAAAGGGCTTTAAAGCATATCTTATACCAGCAACGCGAAGAATCAGATATCGTATGTAGAATAAAGTTACGTCAGAGATTGTGTTTTCTTCTTTTGTAAAAAATCCCGGAAAACACGTATTATATCTAAAGTAAAATTCCGATTAAGAATAAAATAAAAAAGATTGAAGAAATCACGCGCGGTGAGTAATTTTCTCTTTTTGTCTATGTGTGTACATACATCGACTGTTGCTGACTATAAAGCAATAAACATACACCACACACTCAGCGGAACCACCACACATCTAGCCCCAGTTGACAGCCGTCCAATGTGCTTTAAATCCTATTATAACCACGTGACCAAAGGGCTTTAAAGCATATCTTTTACCAGCAACGCGAACAATCAGATATCGTATCAATACTATTGGAAACACAGAACAGCATGGTCTTGATCGTCGTTATTTAAATGCCATCATTGCAATACATCATTTCTCAGAGAACATTTAATGTGTATTTCTCATGCAGGATGAGTTAAAAATTGGGCCTTGTCACAAAGTAACTGTCCCTCCGGACATTGCGATCAAGGTCAGACTGCACCCATGTGCAGCTTATTTTGGATCTACCCTAATCGTAATCTTGTCGTACACGCATCCTAGAAGCCTCTGCCAAATTAACATAATTGTAATTAAATTGGAAAAATCCAGTTCTTACTCGCTTAGCAACGATATTTTGAATGACAATGAACACTTATATGAATATACTCGACAGCGCTAATAAATTAACGTGTCGTACCATATATTTTAGACGTCTTTATAAGCCTTGGTAATAGAAACACCGATGTTTTCATGACAGGCGTTAACAGAGGTACAGATAAGGAATACAACTATATTCCCAACAATATCTCTCTTAACATACAACCATAACCTATGTTCTGGGTAAATAAAAGAATCGTCTAATCGATGCGATTCTTTGGAGAACGAACCCACAACCTAGGGTTAGAGAGTAAAATAAGGAGAATAGAACAATCAATATGTCCCTTATCTTGAGATCTGTATTATAGATGCAATGTGTCGAAGAGGAACACAAGATATATTTACACATACATGGTGCATGATCGAACAGTGCATTGTATGGCAAACACTTCTTGTGTTCCTCTTCGACAAATTGCATAAAATGGTAGAGTCAGATCAGACTGATTATAGGTGCTAAGCCAGTTCGTTCTTCTTGTAGTACCACTGTTCAAATATTGTATGTATACAACGACAGAAAACTCATTTGGCCGCCAATGAAGACACTCCTATAAATGACAAATAACAAACAAACATACCGCTGTGTAAATAAAATAGGATTGGGAGATTATGAATCGACGAGAGTCAAACTTAGCGGATAATTGGCTGGGGCTTAAGACCTAATTAAAGCCATGGTCACACTTACGTTCATGCACGTAGTTGACCGTAGTTCATTTGAAACGTAGTCTGCCGTAGTGTTACTACGGTCAACTAGGTTGAAGTACGTTCGAACATAATGGCTAGGGTTAACTAGGGTATCACTACGTGTAGCTACGGACAACTACGTTGAACTACGTGTGAACTACGGGGAAGTAGGGTCAAATACGGCCAACTAGGTAGAAGTACGGTGAAGTAAATTCGAGCATAATGGCTAGGGTTAACTAGGGTATCACTACGTGTAGCTACGGACAACTACGTTTAACTACGTGTGAACTACGTTCAAGTAGGGTCAATTACGGTTAACTAAGGTCAACTACGTTCAAACTACGCTCACAGTAAGGTCACACCAACGTACTTAACCGTAACCAATTTTTGAACATGTTGAAAAATTATGTGCTTACTACGGGCAAATCATAAGTTCAAACTACGTTCAATACTACGTTGAACTACGGTTATCTACGTGTAACCACGTTCAACTACGTTTCATACGTTCAACTACGGCCGACTACGGTCATTCCCCACTACGGTCAACTACGTATGGTGTGACCACGGCTTAACTATCTATTGGTAAAACTGTATCATGGAACGAAACGGAAATGGTTTCGGAATTTAAGACACGGATTTAGTACACAATTGGAATTGTTTGGATTCCGAAATACTCTTCTTTTGATGCCAGAAATGCAAATAAAAAGGTAAGTGTGCATAAATCACTCTATTTTCTAAAAATAATTGAATTAAGATAAAAAGAAATTGAATGTATAAAGAGGTTAGAGTATATAAAAAAGGACTGTCCAGTACATTTAAAAATATTTCGAAATTTGTCTTAATTTAAGAATGTTCATAGGGTTGCATTTCAACTTAGGCCAATTTATATCATCATTGTTTTAAGGAAATGCTGTATACTTTGCCTTATTTGATTATGATAATTACTTTGCTACATATGACATGTGTTTATAAACAATTAACCTGAATGGCTAGGCGAACATTCTGTATCGTTCAATAATATTGAACCAATCTTGACCGTTGTATGATGGCACTTATCATATCGCTTTGTGCAGTTATTCGTTCAGAAAGGTACCGTGTCACAGCAAAAGGACTACATGACGAATGGAACGATCATTATATTGACTGTCATTGTATCTGAACTTTCCGGTTTCTAAGAAAGAGACATCATTCTAATAAATCGAAGAAAATCCCCACGGTATTATAAAGTTAAGTATGTTTCGCTGATACGACTGGCAGTCTGTTTATAAAACACATGGCTCTCTCGGGATTCCGGTGGTTCTTTCATAACTGTTTATTGATATCCCTGCCACAATACGAGGAATGTAATATACACCCCAGGGATATAATTTAACAGAATTGTGAGCAAAAGGATAACGATGAGGAAAAACAAGATAGATAAAAGATAAATTATTCATATTTGCAACATAAAGACTTAGTATTGTTTATCATATACGTGCCATATTTAGACAACTGCGAAGGTTTAGAGAGAAATGTTATGTCTTTCAGATCATTTATTTGACATGGCGATAATTTTTAATTTGTGAAAGCATTAAGTTTTCAAAAACAAAAAAGAATTTTCCTTGACAAAATAGACGTCTTAATTACGTGTATATCAATGGAGAAAGTCATATTCACAATTTTAATAGCAATATTGAATAATTGTTTCCGCTGACTGTTTTACCAAATGTTCTGTTCTTGTACATCAATGCGTTCTTTAACCAGTTTTCTTACTCACCATGTTATTTTACAGTAATGCATTTCACTTCGTCGAACCTTTTAAGCCAAAAACATTACAGTCAATGTTAAAAGGCATTTTGGTAACTCAAAATGTGTAGGTCTAGATTATATTTCATTATATTGATATATAACCTGGTCTATGTCCCATTTTGAATCGTGTATGCTTCAGTTTGGTTGTGTGATGATGTGAGATAAATCATACTAAGTTTTTCATGGGAGTAAAAGTAATGCACGGGCAACGATCTAAATAACAATTAACAAACATACAAGCATATGTGTGTTTTCCCTAGAAATGTCCTGATTTTGATATATACAAGTGTCTAACGCGAATATTGTATGCGTGCTTAATCTCGCGGATTGTTACTTTGGCTATTTTGGCGATACCCATTTACTGATTCCGCCGTATCGTCGTCGATGAGGGGTTATTTACCCTCGCCTTTCGGCATGAAGCCATTTGGCGAGCAGCTATTTTTTTCCTCACTTTCCGCCATATTTAAACCCCGACATATTATAACTCCGCCATAGTAAAACCCCGCCATACTAAAACTCCATCATATCAAACCTCCGCCATATTAAAAAAACACGCCACATTATAACCACGCAGTAATAAAGCCGAGTATAAAGAATGAAGTTCAATCTATGCTTTTTTAGTATTTATGATTTCAGCAATTTAAGACAGTATTAATATAAAAAATACTCACTAAAACGCCATTAAATGTTCACTATATATTCTAAGCAACATTCACCGCCTCCATGATGGAGTAGTAGAGCGTCCACCTCGGGTGCGGGAGGTTGCGGGTTCATTCCCGGCTGGATCATATCAAAGTCTTTGAAATGGTATCAATTGCTGCCCTCCTTGGCACTCAGGGTTGCGAGGTTAGCATTACGGCTAACTGGCTGGCTGGTGTCAGGTTAAATAGACCAGTAGTACTGGTAACTTAGCCAGTAAACGCTGGGACATAACTGCACAATTGTTGAAAGCGGTGTTAAATACTAATCAATCAATCAATGTTTTAAAGCAACATACAGTTATCGTGAACGTCGCAATAACACCTAATAATTATATATATGAGCTATGTTCAAGGACAACCAACCGTACCGCTTGTTGAAGCCAGTGATAGAGCGTTAGCCCCTCGTTACCGAATGTCCCGGGTTCGAGTTCAATGATGAGCCAGTTCTGCTATTTGTAGTTGTACATATAAACGGTACGGGTATTGGTTCAGTCCCTAGGAAGCAGACATCGGAAGTGATTAGCCGCAAAGGTTGTCTCGAAATCGATGCAAAACAAATAACTGGCCAACAGTGCAGTGCAGAACAATTTCAAACTGTGCGGATGCGCTGAATTATCTGGTTCTACACTGTACGCAAATGTCAAACGGTTGGTTTTCGCAGAGCCTTAACTAATAAATTACCTATAAACAATATCATATTTGAATTGCTAACATTACTTTATTACTGTTGGTTCTTTTCACGACTCTGTTTTTGTATTGCCTAGAGAAAAATCTTCCTTAATGTCAAATTGATTAAGATCGAACAATCAAGAATATTTCCGCACACCTGCACAAATAAATGAATATCTGAAATATGTATACGCTTCCTTAACAACAGTGTTACAAAACATACAGATAAGTTGATTATCTGTTTTCATTGAAGAAACTGCATGTGATTAACAACCATGGATATGAGACGCTTCTAGCGATTTCGGGGGTCTTAACCCTTCTCACATATAGACGCTTTATGACGCCTCTGCAGCAGACAACTTTTTAAAACATTTTGACAAAAGGAGAAATTGCTCAGGACATAAAGAGAGATTGTCCATAGTTTTGCCTAGATGTTTTCAAAGTTTGTTGTATGGGGTAAAGGGTAAATGCATCTGCGTACATCTTCACCAGGGTCGTCACCATCTGGAAATTCGTTATATATACTCTGACCAAAACCGGAAGTTAAGCCTCACTTTAATAAGTACTTTAAATGATGCCAAATCAGGGTGTCAATAAGACCCAAAATCGCTTGACGCGTCTCAGTGTTATATGCCAACACTATCACATGGTAATCGCTGCTGTTTTAAAAGCGCAATGATAATTAGTAGATTTAATAATAGAAACAACATAACTGTTTCTCATTATAAGCACTGACTATAAATCTGCAGCAGACGATTTGGGAGATAGCGCAAAGATAATTAGTAGATTTAATAATAGAAACAACATAACTGTTTCTCATTATAAGCGCTGACTATAAATCTGCAGCAGACGATTTGGGAGATAGCGCAAAGATAATTAGTAGATTTAATAACAGAAACAACATAACTATTTCTCATAATAAGCACTAAAGATTTCCCACATACGACAACTCTGAAGCAGACGACTTTGAATATCTAGACAAAAAACCTCTATAGGTGTAAGTATAAGTATTAAATAGATCTGAAAACAATCAGTCCGTTGCAATTGGAGAAGCAATACTCCTCCTTCCACTATAAATTAATTTGTTTGGCGTTAGAAGTTGTTCTTTCCTTGACTAAATGAAAGAAAACCTTATAAAATCATGGAAAATAAAATCTCGGACCGGGAGAAAAATTACTTTAGACTTCAGACAAAAAAGTCTATGGAGGTCTGGACCCCACTTCATAAAATAAACATAAAACGATACAATTAATATGACGTATGTATAACATTAAATTAAACGATAATCTATGATTCGAAATAGTTCTCAATTAAGCCGTTCCACGAGAAAACCAACATTATGGACTCTACGTAATGTATCAACCCAAATCAGCCTGCGCAATCCGCGCGGGCTTACCCGGACCGACACATTCCGTCTTAGGGTAATAAAGGTATAGAGTAATGATTCCTGAAACAGAAAATCCACAGGAGGCGAAAAGTGTCTGTCCGGGTTAGCCTGCGCGGCATGCTAAGTCTGATCCGGGTTGATACTTTACGCAGAGACCACATTGTTTGTTTTCTCATGGAACGTCTCATTTCAACTATTTGACAGTCAAACAATGTTGTGAAGTATGTGACACCTGTATAGAGCCATGTCAACTTGCGGACCCGCGCGGTCTGGTCAGACTCTATACTGGTTGCTACTCAACTCAACTCAACTCCTCAACATATTTTTTGTTATCTTTATATTCCTATACTTGGATATGAAGTCTTCCAAAAACAATGCTGCGCAATTACTTGTTTTAAAAAACTCATTATTGAAAGGGGTTAAAAGTCAAACTATTTTAATGTCATACAAAGTATCCGTTTAAGTACGAAAACTGGAAGACTTATTGAAAAAGACAGAGAAAATTAAAATTGAACTTTTTGTCTGCATCATTACATTGAAGATGAATGTCATGTATTGTTCAACTGTTTTCTATATTCTGATGTACGGAAACGTTTTCTTTTTGTTTATCTCGGAGGGTCCAATTATGATAGCTTTCATTCATTGATGTGAGATACCTATGAATCGACCATAAGGAAAAATTGCAAGTCTTCATTTCGGCAATCACGAAAATGAAAGTCTCAAATAGGTCAACATCAGTAATATAGTTTTAAAATTATATCTGACCAAGATGTTAAATAAAATATATTTGATATAAATTTCTACAACTTTGTATGATATGATAACTCTGTATATATGTATTTATTGTATGATTGGTCGGTAACCTGTATTTACAGATAACGTGTATTATATAACAACTCTGTATATATGTATATATTGTATGATTGGTCGGTAACCTGTATTTACAGATAATGTGTATTATATAACAACTCTGTATATATGTATATATTGTATGATTGGTCGGTAACCTGTATTTACAGATAACGTGTATTATATGACAACTCTGTATATATGTATATATTGTGTGATTGGTCGGTAACCTGTATGTACAAATAACGTGTATTATATAACAACTCTGTATATGTGTATATATTGTATGATTGGTCGGTAACCTGTATATACAGATAACGTGTATTATATGACAACTCTGTATATATGTATCTATTGTATGATTGGTCGGTAACCTGCATTTACAGATAACGTGTATTATATGACAACTCTGTATATATGTATATATTGTATGATTGGTCGGTTACCTGTATTTACAGATAACGTGTTTTATTCCATACCTAATTTATACGTCCAATCGTAGACGCTCATTCGAATCATGTGACCGTACAATATATTTCCGTATCGGGACGCACGCGCGTACAAAATAACCCGTATTCTTTTCGTATTGTACGATTCACAGGTCCCATGTTAAACCTATGATAAAGACCGAAGCGCGTGAAAAGGTTCCGAATGAAAGTCTGAATCGACAGGCGCTCTAGATAAAGCGTTACGATAAAGCTCCTGTTGTCACCGGATCATTATTGTCGTTTGCAAACAAGGAGTAAACACTGAAACTAAAATGTTATCCGATTCTGAAATAGATGACTTTGTAATTGAACAGAAACCAAAAAACACTGTGAAAAAAACTAAAAGTGATGTAGGAATATTCAAAAGGTGGTTAGCGCAGGCCGTGCCGACAGAAGGTATAAAATAAAAAGGTCATTTAACATTATTCTGCACAATACAAAATATATTTTGGGGAAAAAGTCGAGGTATAGAATAAAAAGATCATTTAACAGTGTTCTGTACAATACGGAATATATTTGGACTCGTACACAGCTTGGAAAATCATATTGGACTCGCCTAGCGGCTCGTCCAATATGATTTTCCAAGCTGTGTACTCGTCCAAATATATATCCGTATTGTACAGAACACTGTTAAATAACCTATAATTATATGACAACTCTGTATATATGTATATATTGTGTGATTGGTCGGTAACCTGTATGTACAAATAACGTGTATTATATAACAACTCTGTATATGTGTATATATTGTATGATTGGTCGGTAACCTGTATATACAGATAACGTGTATTATATGACAACTCTGTATATATGTATATATTGTATGATTGGTCGGTAACCTGTATGTACAGATAACGTGTATTATATAACAACTCTGTATATATTGTATGATTGGTCGGTAATCTGTATTTACAGATAACGTGTATTATATAACAACTCTGTATATATGTATCTATTGTATGATTGGTCGGTAACCTGTATGTACAGATAACGTGTATTATATAACAACTCTGTATATATGTATATATTGTGTGATTGGTCGGTAACCTGTATTTACAGATAACGTGTATTATATGACAACTCTGTATATATGTATATATTGTATGATTGGTCGGTAACCTGTATGTACAGATAACGTGTATTATATAACAACTCTGTATATATGTATCTATTGTATGATTGGTCGGTAACCGGTATGTACATATAACGTGTGTTCTATCCGTATATTATAAGCTATTGTGTTTGTTACTGACCCACTACGGAAATATAGGGGGTCTGTAGGATTAATAGGGGGCGAGGCTATAGCCGAGTAACAAACCCAATAATGTATTTATTTCGTCGACCACTTTACACATTAACATACTGTAACTTGTTGATATGTGTTGGTAGCATAATATGACGTCATGAGTAAAATATCTATCAATATTGATTAAAGAATTGGAAAAGATATATTATTTAAAAAAATACACCGGTTCAACATGAACACATTTATTTCAATTCATTTCATTTCTTTCTGGGTAACTGGTAACATTTGAGAGCCACTTTACGAAAACCAACCTTTGAACTGACTTTTTTACTTTACTCACCCCCTATGAAATTTACTCACCCCCTATAGAAATATAGGGGGTCTGTACGTGACACGCTTTAACCAATGAAATTGCTAGAATTTCGTGGGAGGCTAAATAAATCTTAATATAGGTATTGTGAACTTGCTGTTAGTTAAGAAGCTGTACTTTGATAGTGGTTTAGCTATTGTTAGGCTTAGGACTAACACTTATATTAACGCCCCTCTACATCGTATGCTGATTCAGGCTAGTTTTAGAGTTAAACACCTTCAAAGGAAATCATCGTTGTCAAAAAGTCTGCCAAGAGAACTCAGACAAAGAATAGACAGTCAGAAAGTCTGTTCTTTAATCCAATTATTTCTTATCTTACGTCAAAAATGGATATCAGCTAGATACAAGGGATGTGGTCGAAAGCCCCATTAAAAGCCTTTATTATTTTAATATATCATTTATATATTCATTTTGTCTGTGAATGATTTAACGTCAGCCGAAAGGATATTGTATGAATCCCTAGTAAGGACAATGTGTGTTTAATTAGCCCTTTTTCAACGTTAAGACGCATTTGCAGAGGAAGACTTTTGAAAACATTTTGGCAAAATGAGAAATTGCTCATAATTAGCAAAATTACATATTTTTTAAATGTTTTTAACTCTATTCAATTATTATTATTGCTTTGATTTTCAGATTTGCTGTAAGTGAGCTCTAAATTGTGTTCAATGTTCATATTCTATGCACATAAAGAAAAGAAGCAACGCTACCTAGCGGCCATGTCTTTAACAGATCCAAACACATGTGTTTCTTCAAATCGGGCCAGTTCTTTTGACTATGACGATGTGTTAATGTTTTTTTTTTTACTATAAACATGTAATGAAAACAAGCTCCGCCCCTACCCCAACCCCATAGCAGCCATGTTTTTCAACGGATCTGAACGGAGGGTCAACGAAAGGAACAGTTGTGCCAAACAGTTTTTAAGTCGGACCAGTACTTTTAGAAAATAAGAATTTGTATAGGTATTACTATACACATATAATAAAAACAAGCTCCGCTACCTGGCGGACGTGTTCTTCAATGGATCTGAATAATATGTACATTCGTGTTAGAGGGTCCAAATCAGACCAGTACTTTTGGAAGAAGATTCTAACGTTTTGACATCCCCTTTTCTGATTCCACAGCAACCAAATTTCATTCTTTAAACAACTATGAAAGAATAACGAACATTGCTTTGAATTTAGTGGGTCAATCAGTCAAGGAGAATAACTAGAGTATTGGAAAATGTGAACGGACGGACGGACTCATGGGAGAGTACTTGTGGGGTTATTTCTTTTGATGTTTTACTTGTGGGGTGTACCCCACAAGTATGCAATTCATTCCGTAATTAACCCCCTTTTAATGGAACTTTACATATGCGATGATAAGAACTTGGAAATAGCTACTATCAACAATTAAGAAATATTGAATTGGTCATGAATAACGACATCTCGATACTATGAACCGTTCAACGAGAAAACTCTGCGTAATGTATCGACCCGTATCAGCCTAAGCATGCCGCGCGGGCTAACCTGGACAGACACTTTTCGCCTACTGTGGATATTCTACTTCAGAAATCATTACTCTGTACCTTTATCCCCCTGAGACGAAATGCGTCGGCCCGGAGTAGCCTGCGCATTACGCAGAGTCTTTACTGTTGGTTTTCTCGTAGAATGGCTCAAATATTGAATTGGACACGAATAATGACATCTCGATACTATGTATGTTCTCGTATGTCTAGTATTGAAGAAAAGCCGTAAAGTGGCTCTCTCCAAAAGATACAACGTTCAAACGTGTAATTATCCTGATACTTGGCACTATTTGTTGGCCGGCTTATAATAAACGTAGAAGCTACTATAATGCCTACTCGAGAACATTGACCAGGTCCTGACCTTTGTGCATCGACATGTATGAACACAATTATGTTTTGCTTTGCTTGTATGGTCGTTTACGCCGCTTTCAGCAATTTTTTCAGTTATATCACGGCGTTTCCTGTGTAAGTTACCAGTACTACCGGTCCATTTATCCTGACACCAGTAAGTCAGTCGTTATGCTAACCCTGCAACCCTGAGTGCCAAGGAGGGCAGCCATTACTACCATTATTACCATTACCACGACTTCCCTTCCCGTACCCGAGGCGGACGCTTTACTACCACTACACCGAGGCGGACGCTTTACTACTACTACACCGAGGCGGACGCTTTACTACTACTACACCGAGGCGGTTGTATTAATATGACATGGTGTTTTTATCAAATTTTAACGACATTTCTGTTATCCTACTTTGTTCATATTCATAAAACAATGGACACATTTGCTATAAATACATAGTCACCATTGATGTATACTTTTGCACAAAAACATAGATCAAGTAATAATTGAATCATTTAGGGCCCGCGCTGTCGAGCGCCATTTTTGCCTAATGACAAATTTGTAAACAAAAACGTATATACATGTATGGTGAGTTAAAATAACAAGACGAATGTTTGACGCAAAGCGTCTAAGAGAAGCCGCAATTTTTCGTTGTTCATGTAGAAATAAGAAAAAGGAACATTTAAATCCACAAACAACTGTAGACGGTAATACGCTGACATATTTATCCCTTTGAAGACTGTTGGATACCTCAAATTACCTCCCTTTAAGCAATACAAGGATATTTACCTTGTGATTCGTATGATTAAGATTAATAAACATTGAAATTATATGAATGAAAACTATTATTTAAATTAGTAACACATCAAAATCAAATTTAAGCCAAGATAAATGTGTACACATTTCATTAATTGTTTGTAGATACCCTAATGTATAGGTATGAATATAAAATGTATAATCTTATAAACACATTTTCATTTCAACGTACTAAGTCTGTGAATCTCACAGAAACACCCATTTCAATATACCAACATGTTAAAGTAAATTAAAGAATGAACCGTTTTTGTATGTACTGAAACTAGAAACGTCCGTTTGTGTATAAGTATATTTCCAATATTTGCGGTTTTATACGAAAAAAAACCCATGAATGGGTTTTTTCGCTTATAGCTCGTTATGAGGTTTAACCTTAATAAGGGGAAATTTCCTATATTCAGTATGGAAAAAAATTGGGTGCAAAGATACTACGGCCCAGCTCATGAAATCCAAATGAAATTACATAGAACAAAGCAGGGAACCATGGCCGACATTTATTCATATCCGGCCGACGTCACATCCGTCCAAATCAAGCTGGTTCCCGAGATAACGACAATCACTTTTTTGTTTACAATAAAGGCTGATAACCAGAACCTATCGGCTACGATTCCCTTTGTTTTAGGTAAGAATTTTTATCTCTCTCGTTTTCGTAACATATATTAACACAGACAATATCATTTTGGCGTTCTTGTAGGCAAAGATATAAGATCTAGCTGTATTGTAAATTTGAAAGTTTTGCATTCATTGACAGATGATCCTGGCGATGGAATAACTGTCTGATCCAAGATGCTCTTCCTGGTAAATTTGTTTCACTAGATCAATCATGAATGACAATGCTTCACAGACCTACTAAAGTCGTCAGTCCTTCTGACAAAACTCCTTTGGACGGTCAAAGATCGATGCAAAAATTGGTTGAACATACACCCTGTGACACAAATCTGAGACATGTATTTATGTCTCTGCCCAAATACACCAAAACAATGTTCATGTTTGTGACAGACAACAAATATAAGATGAAAGGTGGGATATTTTGCCATTAAACTGCAAAAGTTTCTTTTAAATTCTCAATTCCTTTATTCTAACTATCACTATTTGTTTTGTTAGTGATCCGGAACTCCCACGCTTACTCTATGATGTAAGAAATAAATATGACCCCCAAGTCCCTATGCATAAATATCACAAAAATAGCACATAAGAAAGTGAATCTATTTTTAGAAGTGTTCTTCGAAGTTCTCGAGCGCAGATTGTTTACACATTTAATGACGTAATATCTTACGTGTCTACTACATGGCATCCACTTCATTTTTTAGTGGTGAACACATTTGCAATGTGGACGGAATATTTAAGACTAATGGCTTATCAGGTAAAACTAACAGCTTTTTAGGCGTAAAGAACCCAAGAAGAAACGTCCCCAGTGTATTCAAGAGACATATCGGGTGTCCAAAAAAGGAAGTTTGAACAAGTTTTCTAAAAGACTTGACTGGAGACACATATCCGTGGCCGAGACGGATTTATATAGGCATGCATTGTGCTGTGTGTTCTAAAAAATGTTTTTACATTTGATAAAAGGATGTGATAATCAAAAATTAATCTTAACAAGGCACATTGCATGGACGGTAGCCAGAAATCTCGACCCAAAGAATTCTCGACCCCATTATCGGATTATATAGGTGTGAATGGATGGTTTAACACACAGGTGTCATAAACAAAAGACTGATTGATTATTTAAATGATCTCGATGTGTTCTAAATAGTTAATCTGCTGCGGACGACTTTGAAAACATTTGGTGAAAAAAGGAGAATATGTACATGACAGGTTGACTTCTGGCTAAGGTATAGTTATATTAATGAATAAGGAAGATTGTGAGAAAAGGAGGAAATGTCCTCTATCAAACAATACTTCAAATCTTAAGAATACTTTGAAAAACATGATATAAGATAATTTATAACAATGTTGAAACATACATCATTATTGCATTAATCATTATCTAAATGTAGTGATTATACAACAAAAGAACCATCATCCATTCACACCTATATAAACTGGGATCTAAATTGGGGTCGAGAATTCTGGAAGCCGTCAGGACCACTGCGATGCTTTTAAAGAATCCACCCTGCAGCTAAACATCATTCAAGTAAGTATAAAACATCTTGCAAAACAGTTAAATCTTAAGAATTAGAAAATGCACAATTGATTTAAATTCAAAAGCATTGTGAGAAGTATAATTGAATATTGTCAACAATTTGACCTTTTTTCACAATGCTTTCAAACATCATATGCTGTAAGGTCAAATGTCATCTTCATAAGATAAACACAAATGTAAGTTACATTCTGTATCATCAGTAATTATAATAATCCTATGTCAATTTAAATGTTGATTTATCTTTGATTGTCAACAATATCTGTATAAACCCCTCAATGGCTACTTTTTCTGAACACAAGTGGGGAATTGGCCCCTTTTCAAAAAATTATAGAAGCATCTTTGCCCAAATATACTCAAATGAAAAATGTATAAAAATACCAATCCTCAGTCTACCTAATTCTTAAAAAAATGCCCCAAATATCTGAATCAGAATTCAGTGAAGATTGGGATTTTCCACACAAATTGGGCGAGAACTGGTTGTATCTCCAGAACATTGAGCGTGATTAATATAAGATTAAAGCTTGTTTCACAATTGATGTAAAAAAGATAATTTAAAGTCACTGGTTTAAAGGGATAATCTAGATAAGACTGCACAGGCGTACAAACTGGTCTAAAACAAAACTGGTTGCAGAACCCAAAGCTTGGCTTTTTGACATAACTAATATACATGTATATTGTTTTCAATTCTGGTCTATTTTTAGCTCACCTGAGCTTTGCTCAAGGTGAGTTATTGTGATCGCCTTTTGTCCGGCGTCCGTCGTGCGTCGTGCGTCGTGCGTCAACTTCTTCTCCTCAGTAACCAGTGGGTCAATTTGGATGAAACTTCACAGAAAGCATCCTCTCAATGACCTCACCAGAATTCCTTCAAATTTTTGGGATCCATGCAAAATTCTGGTTTCCATGGCAACGAAACTGAAAAAACTTCAAAATTCTTCTTCTCCCAAACTGGTTGGCAGATTTTCAAATAATTTTGTAGAAATGTTCCTTAGATGACCCTCTATCAGATTCCTTCAAGCCATGTTGATTGGTCGAAAAACATGGCCGCCAGGGGGGGCGGGGCTATTTTGCCTTATATGGCTATAGTGAAAACTTAAAAAATCTTCTCCTCCGAAAGTGTCAGGCCGATTTTCAAATAATTTTTTAGAAATGTTCCTTGGGTGACCCTCTATCAGATTCCTTCAAGCCATGTTGATTGGTCGAAAAACATGGCCGCCAGGGCGGGGCTATTTTGCCTTATATGGCTATAGTGCAAACTTAAAAAATCTTCTCCTCCAAAAGTGTCAGGCCGATTTTCAAATAATTTTTTAGAAATGTTCCTTGGGTGACCTTCTATCAGATTCCTTCAAGCCATGTTGATTGGTCAAAAAACATGGCCGCCAGGGGGCGGGGCTATTTTGCCTTTTATGGCTATAGTGAACACTTAAAAAATCTTCTCCTCCATAAGTGTCAGGCCGATTTTTAAATAATTTTGTAGAAATGTTCCTTGGGTGACCCTCTATCAGATTCCTGCAAGCCATGTTGATTGGTCGAAAAACTTGGCTGCCAGGGGGCGGGGCTATTTTGCCTTATATGGCCAAAGTGAAAACTTAAAACATCTTCTCCTCCAAAAGTGTGTGGCTGATTTTCAAATAATTTTGTAAAAACGTTCCTTGGATGACCCTCTATCAGATTCCTTCAAGCCATGTTGATTGGTCGAAAAACATGGCCGCCAGGGGGGCGGGGCTATTTTGCCTTATATGGCTATAGTGAAAACTTAAAAAATCTTCTTCTCCGAAAGTGTCAGACCGATTTTCAAATAATTTTGTAGAAATGTTCCTTGGATGACCCACTTTCAGATTCCTTCAAGCCATGTTGATTGGTAAAAAAACATGGCCGCCAGTGGGCAGGGCTATTTTGCCTTATATGGCTATAGTGAAAACTTAAAACATCTTCTCCTCCAAAAGTGTCTGGCCGATTTTCAAATAATTTTGTAGAAATGTTCCTAGGGTGACCCTCTATCAGATTCCTTCAATCCAAGTTGATTGGTCGGAAACTATGGCTGCCAGGGGGCGGGGCTTATATAGCTAAAGTGAAAAAAAAATATTAGGTGAGCGATTCCAGGGCCATCATGGCCCTCTTGTTTAAATATTAGGCTATTTAAAAGGAAAAAGGTATAAATAGTGTTTGTAATCTCATTCTTTAATTTATCATTTCATTTTATATAATATTAGTTATTTGGTCTGTTACTGACCCACTACGGAAAAATAGGGGGTTTGTGGAATTTATAAGGGGCGAGGCATTAGCCGAGTCCCCCTATACATTCCAGACCCCCTTTTTTTCCGTAGTGGGTCAGTAACAGACCAAATAATTGATTTATTTCATCGACCACCTTTCATGAGCAAAAACATAAATAATATTGTTTCATTTACATTAACGTTTACAATATGTCTAGATGAAATTTACAGGTTTGGGCGCCAAATGACTAGCGTTATGACGTCAAACCGCTGACGTGATGTCATTTTCCTAGTATTAGGTCCCAGTATTTTTAAAATTCCTAGTATTAAACCCACTTTAATAATGAAATGAAACAATATCAATTTGTTTTGCTTATGAAAGGTGGTCGATGAATAAATCAGTTATTTGGTCTGTTACTGACCCATTACGGAACAATTTTGTGTTCAATTTCATAAACACAATTTACAGTTGTAATATTGTTAGTGGTTTCCGTGATTTTGAGATAAAAAAGGTGAATCGATGAATGGCGGCCGTTTTGTCGACTATTGACTTTGCAGTTATTGTCTGATGTCATTTATTATAACAGCAGTCAATCATATTCTGCATCAAGTTTTATTTTAAAACAGAATGGATTTAGAACGTCCCATACAATCATGGAATAACAGTTCTGATGGTGATTACTGGAGAGGAAATTCATATAAGCAGTTAGTGATATACCCCTTGGTCATTGGTACCTGTCTATACAATGAAAATATCATGCATCTTTGACTGTGGGGTAATATTCTTTCCTGCATACACATCAAAACAGTAAATGGATTGAGATCAACCTGTACAATCATGGAATCACAGCTGTTATGGCGATAATGGGAGAAGAAGTTCATATAGGCAGTTAGTGATATACCCGTTGGTCATTGGTGCCAGTCAAAACAATGAAAATTGCTTGCATCTTTGACTGCGGGATATAACTTCCTGCATCAACATCAAACAAGGGAATATATTGAGAGAAACCCATTTACTGATGGAATTACAGCTGTTATGACGAGGACAGGAGAAGAACTTCAGCTGATTACCTTTATTACTAATGGATTCATACAAGGTAATCTTTATTAATGGATAAGTTTATCAAAATCATATCAAGCTTGTTTTATCTAATTAAATGTAGTATATAAAGGAAGTCCTGTTTTTTTATTGCACAGTTTGTGTTTTTAGCTCACCTATGCACGAAGTGCAAGGTGAGCTATTGTGATCACATTTTGTCCGGCGTCCGTCCGTCGTGCGTCGTCAACATTTCAGCTTGTTAACACTCTACAGGCTACATTTTGCATCCAATCTTCATGAAAGTGTATCAGAACATTTATCTCCATTAAATCTTGGACAAGTTTGAAACTGGGCCATATGAGGTTAAAAACGAGGTCACTAGGTCAAATTGAAGCGAAATCTTGTTAACACTCTGGAGGCCACATTTTCAATTTGAGCATGTTGAAACTTTATCAGAATTTTTGTCTTAATGATATGTAGGTCAAGTTCGAACATGGGTTATGTCGGGTCACTAGGTCAAATTGAAGGAAAATCTTGTTAACACTCCAGAGGCCGCAATTTTTGCTTCAGAAGTTTGAAATTTTGTCAGAATGGTTGTCTTTAAAATATCTAGATCAAGTTCGAATATGGGTTATGCCGGGTCAAAAACTAGGTCACTAGGCCAAATTGAAGGGAAATCTTGTTAACACTGTACAAGCTGCAATTTTTGCTTCAGCAGCTTGAAATTTAGTCAGAATGTTGAGCTGAATAATACCTAGGTCAAGTTCGAATACGGGTCACGCCGGGTCAAAAACTAGGTCACTAAGCCAAATTGAAGGGAAATCTTGTTAACACTGTACAAGCTGCATTTTTTGCTACAGCAGCTTGAAATTTGGTCAGAATGTTTAGCTGAATGAAAACTAGGTCACTAGGCCAAACTGAAGAAAAATCTTGTTAACATTTTGGATGCCGCATTTTTTGCTTAAGCATCTTGAAATTTGGTCAGAATGTTTGTCTAAATGATATCTAGTTCAAGTTCGAATATGGGTCATATGGGGGTCAGAAACAAGGTCAATAAAGGAAAATATTGTTCAAATTCCGGAGGCCGCATTTTTTCTTTGAGCAAGTTGAAAGTCATATCAGGAAAAAGAATTTATAGATCACTAGGCCAAATGAAGGAAAATCTTATTAACACTGGAGGTTGCATTCAGAATAATTGTCTTGATGTGTTTTGCATAGTACATTGTATAATTAAGGTGAGCGATCCAGGGCCATCATGGCCCTCTTGTTTATGATCAGGTTTTGTCTGATGTCCTTTGGTCACACGCCATCAACAATTGCCTTGTGAACAATCTACAGGCAACATTTTACAACATCCAATATGAATGAAAGTTTATCAGAAAATCATCTCCATCAAATCTTGGCCAAGTTATAGACTGGATCCTGTGAGGTGAAAAAATAGGTTTCAATGTCAATTTGAAGGAACATATTGAAAACACTCTGGATGCCTTATTTTAAAGTTAAGCATGTTGAAATGTTTTCAGAATAACTGTTTTGGTGATATCTAGGGTAAGTTAAAATATATTTTCGGTCATAAACTAGGTCATGTTGGGTCATAAACTAAGTCACTCCACCAAATTGAAGGAAAATCTTGTTAGTCTAGAAACCACACTTTGCCTTGAGAAGCTTGAGGCTTTGTCAGAATGTTTGTCTTGACAATATCTAGACCTAGTAAGAATAAGGGTCATGGTGAGTCAAAAACTAGGTCACTAGACCAAAATGAAGTAACATTTTGTTAACACTCAGATATTTTGAATGCTGCATTTTTAGCTCACCTATGCACGAAGTGCAAGGTGAGCTATTGGGATCACATTTTGTCCGGCGTCCGTCCGTCGTGCGTCGTGCGTCGTCAACATTTGAGCTTGTTAACACTCTACAGGCTACATTTTGCATCCAATCTTCATGAAAGTTTATCAGAACGTTCATCTCCATAAAATCTTGGACAAGTTCGAAACTGGGCCATATGAGGTCAAAAACGAGGTCACTAGGTCAAATTGAAGCGAAATCTTGTTAACACTCTGGAGGCCACATTTTCAACTTGAGCATGTTTAAACTTTATCAGAATGTTTGTCTTAATGATATGTAGGTCAAGTTCGAACATGGGTTACGTCGGGTCAAGAAGTAGGTCACTAGGCCAAATTGAAGGAAAATCTTGTTAACACTCCAGAGGCCGCAATTTTTGCTTAAGCAGTTTGAAATTTTGTCAGAATGTTTATCTTAAAAATATCTAGGTCAAGATCGAATATGGGTTATGCCGGGTTAAAAACTAGGTCACTAGGTCAAATTGAAGGAAAATCTTGTTAACACTTTGGATGCCGCATTTTTTGCTTCAGCAACTTGAAATTTGGTCAGAATGTTTGTCTTAAAGATATCTAGGTCAAGTTCAAATATGGGTCATATTGGGTCAGAAACTAGGTCACTAGGCCAAATTGAGGGAAAATCTTGTTAACTCTGTAGAAGCTGCATGTTTTGCATCAGCGGCTTGAAATTTGTTCAGAATGTTGAGCTGAATGATTATCTAGGCCAAGTTCGAATATGGGTCATGCCGGGTCAAAAACTAGATCACTAGGCCAAATTGAAGGAAAATCTTGTTAACACTTTGGATGCCTCATTTTTTGCTTCAGCAGCTTGAAATTTTGTCAGAATGTTTGTCTTAAAGATATCTAGGTCAAGTTTAAATATGGGCCATATTGGATCAGAAACTAGGTCACAAGGCCAAATTAAGGGAAAATCTTGTTAACTCTGTAGAAGCCGCATGTTTTGCTTCAGCGGCTTGAAATTTGTTAAGAATGTTGAGCTGAATGATATTTAGGCCAAGTTCGAATATGGGTCATGCCGGGTCAAAAACTAGGTCACTAGATCAAATTGAAGGAAAATCTTGTGAACACTTTGGATGCCACATTTTTTGCTTCAGCAGCTTGAAATTTGGTCAGAATGTTTGTCTGAATTATATCTAGGTCAAGTTCGAATATGGGTCATATTGGATCAGAAACTAGGTCAATAAAGGAAAATATTGTTCAAACTCCGGAGGCCGCATTTTTACTTTGAGCAAGTTGAAACTTTGTCAGAATGTTGTCTTAATGATATCTAGTCCATGTAGGAATATGGGTCATATCAGGTAAAAAAATATAGATCACTAGGCCAAATGAAGGAAAATATTGTTAACACTGTGGAGGATGCATTCAGAATAATTGTCTTGATGTGTTTTGCATTGCAGTACATTGTATAATTAAGGTGAGCGATCCAGGGCCATCATGGCCCTCTTGTTTATTTTAACATGTTGAAATTTTGTCAGAACTGGTGTTTTGGTGAAATCTAGACTAAAATATAGGTCATGTTGGATAAAAACAACAATGAGGTCCAAAGAAAAACATTTGAGAAAAATCTTGTAAACAGCTTGACCTCAAGGTTTGATTCAGCATCTTGAAACTTTGTCAGAATGTTCGCCTGATGATTATTGATATCTAGACCAAGTTCAAATATTGGTCAAGTCGGGTCAAACATAAGGTCACTAGACCAAATTAAAGGAAAATCTTGTTAACACTCTGACAGCTGTCCTTTTAATGTTAGCATGTTGAAACTTTGGCAGAATAGATGTTTTGAACATTGCTTTTAACCCAGAAACTATGTCACTAAGCCTAATTGAAGGAAAAACTTGTTTTCACTATTTACTTTTTTTACCTTTCTGTATTGATTATGTTCATGTGATGAATTGAATGTTAAATTTGTTGAAGATTTGACTTTGCACCAAGAGATAAAGTAGGAATAGTGTACAACAGCTGTCTCAGTTCCGACAGCTTGAAACAGATTCCTTTATCATGGTAGTCACATACCTACAGGTTAGACCCATTATAGACGCTGTGCTCGTGATGAGGCTTTGCCTTTTTCATATTAGTTAACAGGTGTGAGATTTTTTTTTTTTTTTTTTTTTTTTTTTTCAATTACCCATGAAGCTTTCTGAAATGAAACTGGCCAAATCCATGGGGGCCGCCATTTTGGGTATGTATAAAATGAGCCGAGAAACACGGATTGAAAAAAAAATATTGTCGTCTTTTTAATATTTTTTTTTAAATCGATAATTTGGGTATGTATAAAATGACACGAAAAACACGGATTTTTTAAATTATTGTCGTCTTTTTAATTTTTTTTTTTTTAAATCGATATTTATTAAAGTGCTGTGTTTTGGGGGAATTAACATTAAAAATAAATGGAACTCTGTAAGAAATATGTTTTCCCGTTCGTCAAAAAAAACGACAGCATTAGACTTCTACCCCTGAACCTAAATGTTGACTGTATCGTATCCAAAGAAGGACGTGACGTCATTTCCGTAACACTTCATCTTGGCGTAACGTCAATGGAGCGACGTCGTTTCCCGCAAAAAAGTGGTATCAACATGAAATACCCCAAATTCCTATACATGAGCTATTTATCAAACATTGTGGCAAAAGGATAACTTTCTCATAAGGAGCAATTGTTCTTTTAGCGACAAATCTTTCCCTAAATCGTCTGTTGCAAAGGCCTCAGAAACCGTCTCTAATAGGGAAAGGGTTTAGCAGAAATGTGACCCCTTACATCATTTGTTCCAGTCATATTGACTGGTTGAAAAAGGCAGTTGCCAGGTGGCATCAGCAAAGAGCTGATCTTTTTGCTTCTTTACCATAATGCAGGTGATCGATTAAGGATCATCTTGGCCATCATGTTTTAACATCGTTCATTATAAATGTATTCCTTGATTTTCTGAAAGTCTTTACTTTATTATTTTCTGTTCGTAATAGTAGACGACAGCAATACGAATTCCAAATATTTTTTGATAATGCACAAAACATGACATTAACATTATTATTGTCTAGTCAATTACTTATAAATCCTTTTTTATGGCCAAAGTATGCTCTTTAATTTTTGTTTATAATTATCTTGCGTTTTTTCGTAAATAGGTAGCACCTATAGATATATTATTGCGACTAGCTAACCCGGCACGACGTAAACTTTCCTCTACCAAATTGGTTGTTGTATGTGGGAAACGGTTAGCTGCTGAACATGTATTTAAATGTTTAGCTGTGTTAACTATTTGTATTCCCTTTAAATTGTTTATATAAATCGTCATACATGTGTATTATTAGACAAAGGTGTCAGACCAAATGGGAACTTAGCTAAATTGTGCGTTTATACTAGAAATTACCTCCCTTTAAGTACTACCACGAATTTTTTCTTGTGATTCGTATGAATAAGTTTGATAAACATTTACATTTCAACTAGACGGCAACATTTATTGTGAAACATATATTTCTGTGGTTTATATATGTTCATGTCAGCACTTCTTCATCTAGAATTACTGCGTAATATATGATAGCATGTAAGGAACGGAATGGCATTAATGCCGAGCGCGAGGGTAAACAACGCCAAACAACAACAACAAGAAACAGATTACATTTACTGCGTGCCTTCTCTTGTTCACTGTTCAAGATACAGTATGAATTTCGCTTAAATAAATGTTTAACTGTGTTAAATATTTGTATTCCCTTTAAATTGTTTATTTAAATCGTCATACATGTGTATTATTAGACAAAGGTTTCAGACCAAATGGGAACTTAATTAAATTGTGCGTATATACTTCAAATTACCTCCCTTTAAGTACTACTAGGAATTCTTTCTTGTGATTCGTATGAATAAGTTTGATAAACATTAACATTTCAACTAGACGGCAACATGCATTGTGAAACAGATATTTTTTCATGTCTGCACTTCTTCATCTAGAATTACTGCGTAATATATTATAGCATGTAAGGAACGGAATGGCATTAATGCCGAGCGCGAGGGTAAACAACGCCAAACAACAACAACAAGAAACAAATTACATTTACTGCGTACCTTCTTTTGTTCGTAGTTCCCGGTTTAACATACTATCGAACTAAAAAAAGCGTATGAGGCAGGTAACCAATTCAGTTTACTGTTTAGACAAGATACAGTATGAATTTCGCTTAAATAAAAATGTACATACATTCAATTAATATACTGGCCTTTGTCTTTTGTTTTTAATTTGTAAAACTCACACATGTATATAGAGTGTAAAAGGGATGTTTTAAAAGTCATTACCTTAAATTAATGTACTTAGAAAGGACAAAGAGAAGTCAAGATATGTGGTCACGCTGGCAGGTCTAAATATTCTCCTTGACCGAAAATTAAAAGCATCCCTACAGGAAGCCGCCTCCTGGCGGCTTCCAATAACAAGTGTGTCGCTAGTTTAGCTCCTTGAATGTCAATCGAATTTGAAATTTCTATACAAGTGACAGTTTCCTTTGATTTATTTTTTCAATCAAAATCCTAAGAAGTAAAACAAACGGTTTGTTGTGTAACAATACACTTAGTGTGATTGATCATACACAGTTTAAAGATGAACATTCACATATATCATTATATTACATAATATTTTCCAACGGTCGGGATTATAACAATATATTCAATCGATTGTTAAACATGATGTCAAAACAAAACCACAGTTGCTTTAATATATACATAAATATAGTTGGATATTGTTCTTCGAAAACGGGTCGTAACGCAAGACATCATAGGCCACCCAGTATATCTTACTACATGATAGTTTGGGCTCCTATGGGTGCAGTACGGATAAACTCGACTTTGGTACGAAAAACTTTCCTTGTCTACTTCGTGTTTCTCCGAATAAGGACTGACACCTGTGACTTTTTCCCAAATAAATGTTTTGTAATATACAGAGATGAACTGGCAAAGTCCCTGGTGGCCAGGTTAATTGTATTTTTAAAACATCTGCTGTAACATACTCATATATATGAGTCGTACCACGTAAAAAACCAAACACATTATGGACTCTGCGTAATGTATCGACCAAGATCAGCCTACGCAGTCCGTGCAGGCTAATCCGGGCAGACACATTCTGTCTCAGGTGGATACATGTATAGCGTATTGATTCCTGAAACAGAAAATCCACAGAATGCGCAAAATGTCCACCCGGACTAGCCTGTGCGGCATGCTAAGGCTGATCCGGGTCGTCCACAATGTTGGTTTTCTCGCGGAACGGCTCATATATTTGTGAATATTGTTGTTGAATTAACATTAATGCACATAGTTGTCTTGACTTGATCTTTGTATTATATATCATATATTAAACATGTTTGTAACTAGAGACTTTTTTAAAGATTACGTTACTAAATAAAGTGATCAGGCATCATTGGTTATATAGTAAAGAAAGAGAGTTAGTTTCAACTTATATATGTAACATATTGAATTAACTGTATTTTGACCTCTGTTGATCTTTTCCCATATATAGTTGGTCTTTCAGTTTAGTTCAAACTTATTTATTTTACATCGATTGCGAAACAAGCTTTCAGCTTATATTAATCACGCTCGATGTCTGCTTCCTTGAGACTTAACCAGTACTTGCGCCGTTTGTGTGGAAAAATCCCGGAGTCAGAACCCGCTCATCACGGGACTCGAACCCGGTACCTTTGGTACGAGAAACCGACGTTCTACCTTTGACCCCTGTCTTCCACTAGTTGGACTTTTCCGGCATTTACTTGGAATATTTCAATCACTGTCCTCAAAAATTATGAAAACGGAGGCACACGAATAGCGTTCGCTGTTCGCAATCATACACACTTAGGCTGAAAATGTCTGATAAAAAGCCTTTGCTGAACTTGATCACCCTAACATTTTACAAAATAGTGCTGCATTATGTACAAATGAATGCACATAACTGATACAGTAACGCTGAAACTGAAAGCAAAAAAAGGGTACCTCTCTGACTTCTAATCTCAGTGAAACAGTGAAGGAGAAGTGCTACTTCAAAGGGGACTATTTGAGGGTACTTAGACCGGAACCTTATCCTTTGTGGTGTTAAACAATAACTGACGTTTGGTTAAAGCTTAATACAGCTTCACACTAACAGTATGTGTGAACATGGTTGAGTTGAAGGTTATGAGAAACGCAAATGACAAAACAGATGAAACGCTCGACACACACCACCATATAGATGCTTGTGCCTCACCCATGGGCTTCCAAAGGCTTTCTTCGGCTCAACTCGTCCAAATTAAAAAAAAGAAATTTGGATAAACAAACAAGAGGCGCAAAGGACATCACATTGGATATGATAAAATGATAGAGTCACTGGTTCTTTTTGGTTTTGGACTTTTCCTATCATTGACCCACTGGCATCAGAGAAACAAACTGCTGTAATAGTAAAGTTTCTTTTTTAACAATTCCCCTTTTCAGCTCTTACTGTTATATTAACCCTTTCCCCAATACAACAAATCTGCAGTAGACGACTTTGAAAACATCTAGGCAAAAAACGTGACAGTTCTCCATAAATGAGAGTTTAATCATCACATAGAGTTGAAAACATTGTAGCAAAAGAGGAAATTGCTCATCACAATTGCCACAATGTTTTCCAAAGGCGTCTGCTGCAGAGGCGTTGGAATGCGTCTGGAAGTGGGAAAGGGTTAAAATGTATTCATATCTATTTAGCCCTAAGGATACCCGTAGGCTAATTATGGTCCCTAACTGTTTTATATAAAAGGCAGCTTACTAGTATCGTAAGTGTTAAACACAATATGTTTTCCCATTTTCAGAGCTGAAAAAAGAAAATCCTCATTGTTCTCACATGTAACTATTACATCAGCGTATTACTCTGGTACCAGAGCTTTGATACCAAATCCAAACATGGATCATCATGTAGGAGATCTATTGCTGGTATCAAATTGATATCGCATCAACCAATTCATGCCAAGGTGTTTCCTGGTTTTTCTCACACCGGTACTCCACAAAACAGTTTTTCTAAGCAACTGGCTGCTTTTCCACATAGTCTGTTAGCCCATTGATGGAAGACGAATAATGCTTGTCGCATTGACTTTTATCAAACGTCGGAAAGAATGCTTGCCGATAGGATGAATACAATAGAGTGAAAAGACCCTATCGGTGCAGCTTACCACGGTTTGCTTCGGAAACACCTTTATAATTTGAACTACATCAGGTGTGTATCCATGAATACGCACATACGCCAATGCCTACAATTCGTCGGAAATGTGATATGGTAAATGTTATAAAATATGCAATATTAACTGAAGACTAAACCCTTTCCCTTTCCCTCATACAATAAATCTGCAGAAGACGACTTTGAAAACATTATGTTAAGAAAGTGAAAAACCTCCGTAAATGAGAGCTAAAATATTAAACTAAGTTGAAAACATAATGAGCCATTTCTATCTGTGCAACATGTTTTAAAAAGTAGTATGTTGCCAAGGCGTCAACACGCGCCTGTATGTGGGAAAGAGTTATGAGCTAGTTTCGTCCGAACATTTCAATAAATCGGTATATTGATATAGTAGGTTCATGTTTTCGATACGAACAAAAAGGCCATTTAAATTGACCAGATGCAATGTAGGAATGGAAAAGTTTCCCTATGGAGCATGTCCCATACTCCCGGAACTCATACCTTACATGTGCTTAAACTTGATTTAGAAATCCGCTGTGGCCGAGTGGTTAGCGGTGGGAATTTTGAACCGAGCATCCCGGGTTCAATACCTAGACGCGGCGAGGCGTTTATGCATGAGTGCCCTCGGGCAAGGCTCATTTCCTAGACTAGTTCTGGTTTACCCAGGGATCATGAGTAAGTGAACTGTCACATGATATAAATGAAATAATGTTGAAAACGACATAAACCCCAATAAAACTATAACATTAAAATCGATATTAGCCATGTATGCACCTGTACTTGATATAACAATATTTTGGCACATTTCCTACCAATTATTTGCTTAGCAAAGTCATGGTGGGCAAAACGTACGATACTTAATTGCGAGTGTGTGCCATCGTTTACACTAGTGATCTAAATCCAATATAAAAGGGCGGAGGTTAAAGCTAGCAATATATGACTGCGCATTCTTTTGAAAGTGATCCTATCTCTAGAATATGATCATTTACCCTTTCGCTGCCAAAGGCAATTAAAAGGGCTTTTGCAAACAATGCAGATTAAGGTGAGACAGCTCATAAAGAGTTGTCTTTTATGAAATATGCATTGTTTGCCGCTTAGTCTTTTAAGTTTTACCAAATTTCCTGTTTGACAAAAAATGGAGTGGTCCAATTTTCAACATGAAAGAGTCGATTTTGTGAAATTCGGCAGTGAAATAGTTAAACTCCGTGAATGTCCCGGAGGAAATTGTATATCGTCCTAAACACAGGAACCGAATTAGTAGAAAGAGTTATAGCGCAACGATTGGACAAGAGGTCATGCGGGGATACTCTGAGATGTCAATTCTAGTTGAGTTCGACATAGGTCAGCCAGGACACAGCCAAACCGACACTCGGACCTTTAATAACCCTACAGAGCAACATTTTAGCATTCGGTCGTAAAGCTCATTATAGCAAAAAGAGAAATATCTCATTTTGCTACAATGTTCATAACTACATTTAACATTATATTTTCCAAAATGTTGTCATAGGTGTCTAAAACAGCTTGATTACATGGGGGAATAATTTATTATTATACCTCACGTGACTTTGTAATGTTAAATTCTCATATACTCATCATGTGCAATTTCTTACTGTCTCATTCTAACAGTACGTTTTTGGCCGGTTAACAGTATACTGTTACATGGAACGCGCGTGAAAATTGGTTATGCACGTGCATGACGTCATTTCAAACAATACCGTCACCTTTTAGACGTTCGTGCCATGTAACAGTATACTGTTAACCGGTATTATATAAATATCATATGGCAGCATGTGTGACATTGATATTGTTAACCCGAGAGCAGAATGTCACCCAAGGCGTAAGCCGAGGGTGACATTCTGTTTCGAGGGTTGACAATATCAATGTCACACATGCTGCCATATGATATTTATTTTATTATACCGAACACAATTAAGTGACGTCACTGCTGTATGCTGTATGACGTCACTGCTGTATGTGTATAAGGGAGGCAATCACGTCATGATTTAGCTAAACTATTGAAGCAGTTATTTGCCCTTATATGACATTCGAAATATCACTGCGGTCACATGACCTGACAGTCAATTTTCGCTTGGTCACGTGTCAAAAAGGTTGAATATGTTTCTGATAGTCAAAATATCTTTTTTTCGGGTAATGGGATTTTACCATTGTAGACAAAAGCTCAAAAGTGAGGTATAATAAATTCATATGTGTGTGTTACATTGTAGTAGATCTACCCATGTTCACCTCCCCTACAAAGGTACAGAATAAATTGAATAAACGTGTAATTTTGTTCGGTATAATAAAATAAATATTGCATGGCTTCCAGTGTGACAGTCACACTGGAAGCCATGCAATATATATATATATATATATATATAATATTAACCTGCATGTTTGATTGATTGATTGTTTGGTGTTTTACGCCGATTTCAACATGTTTTTCAATTATATCACAGCATTTCCTTGGCAAGGTACCAGTTATACTGGTCGATTATCCAGACACTAGCGAGTCAGTCGTAATGCTAACCCCACAACCTTGATCGACAAGGAGGGCAGCCTTTACAACCTGTATGTTTGAACAATTATATTACTGGTCATTAACGTTCCATCGAGTGTTTTTAAGACGTGTGCATGTTAAGCTGTAGTACAATGAAGACCCTTACCAGCTAGTGTCTACGTCAAAACCGTTCTAGAGTTCCGACGGTCAGTTTTTCCTTTGCTTGGCTAATTAAGATGGTGTTCCATTAATCATCCTGATCATTCTCCGGTTTGTACTCGAAGTCATTTTATCGCTGTATTGTCGTAACTGGCCGTATCGGTGGTAAAGTGGTAGAATGTTCCCTTCTTAGCACTCAGGGTTCTGAATTAGCATAATGACTGACTAATTCATGTGTCAGGGTAATTTGACCAGTTGTACTGGTACAATAAACGCCGTGATATAACTGAAAATTGTTAAAAGCGTCTCAAAATACTGTAATTGTAATTGTATTGTTAAACTGACAGGAACAAATTCTTAACGGTTTTTTTTTTGGATAATAACCTATTTAATCAAAAGTCCTATTTTAGTGTTTCTCTTTTGTTTCTGATTGCTATATACATGGTTTACTTGGACACAATCAATTCATATTCAAATAACAGCTGGCGGCAATAATCCAGTGTCAGAGAATACAGGATACAGTTTAAAGCCTTTCCCACATTCAACACATTTACAGCAGACGAATATAAAAACATCTAAGTAAAAATATGTAATATCTTCATACATGAAAGTGTAATCATCAAATAAAGTTGACAATAGTGTAGCAAGCGTCTGTACGTGGGAAAGGGTTAACATATCGTGGTCATTTCAGTGGACAAAGCTGCATCCAATATATCACGAATCAGCCGTCCTTGTCCAGACTTTATCGGGGGTAATATATCACGACGAGACATTCACATATTTGATTGGTAGTCGATACTGAAACAAATGGGTTACCACTGTCTTCAAGTTTGTCTTTTAGGGTTCTGCTTCAGATTCAGATTCTTTATTAAAGGTACTGAACTCCATATTATAAATAGTAAAGTCAAAATTTTAAAACTGTTCAAAAGTTGTTTTTAAAATATTAGAATCATAATTCTGAGATAAAATTACAGTAATTATTCACTTTCCAGTACCATTGACATCTAAATATTGATCGTTTATGCTTCATTTTTACTGGGTAGACATACCAAATAAGCCAAACTTTGTAAATTTGTATGACTTTAAATTGACAGATTTTCATCATTGACTGCCAAAATAGCTTTAAACTATTTATTACTTACTTTGTTGTCACTTTTAGCAACATTTGCAGAAGTTTCAACATTACAACATTTTGATCTCCATTTGGAGTTCAGCACCTTTAACCCTTTCCTTCATATAGACGCTCTGTGACGCCTCTACAGCAGATGGCTTTTTGAAGACATAGTGACAAAAGAAGAATTTGCTCAAAACGAGCAATTTCTGCTTTTGCCACAATATTTTCCACTTAAAGTCATAGGTAATCCATTCAATTATAGAGATTTTCTATTTGTTGACAAAATATGTTCTAAGTCGTCTGCTGCAGAATTGTCGTATTAGGGAAAGGGTTAACGATCGTGGTCATTTCAGTGGACAGAGCTATATCCAATATATAACGGATCAGCCGTCTTTGTCCAGACTTTATCGCCAGTTGTTTGGGAAGATTGTTGTGTGGAGTACTGGTGTGAGAAAACCTGGAAAAGCATTAGTAGGTGAACTGGCCGCCGTGATATAACTGAGAAATCCCAATCAATCAATCAACCAGACTTTATCAGTGGTAATATATCACGACGAGACATTCACATATTTGATTGGTAGTCGATACTGAAACAGATGGGTTTCCACTGTCTTCAAAGATGCCTTTTAGGGTTCTGTTTCAGATTCAGATTCTTTATTAACTCAAATCTACAATTACATAAGAGCCGTTCCGCAAGAAAACAAACATTATTGAATCTGCGTAATGTATCCGCGCAGGCTATACCGGATCGACACATTCCGTCTCAGAGGTATAGAGGTATAGAGTAATTCTTCCTGAAACAGAAAATCCACAGGAGGTAAAAAATTGCCTATCCGAGTTTGCATGTGCGGCATGTTTAGGCTGATCCGGGTCGATACTTTACGCAGAGTCCACAATGTTGGTTTCCTCGCGGGACAGCTCACATGTGTAATGTCGCGTATAACAGGAGAAGGGCTTACATATACAGTATGTTATCATGTTCACATTATAGGTGTTTTCGTTGGGAAAGCACATTATTATTAAAGCAATAAACAGAAAATATGTTTACTTAGTATCTATGGTTGACCCATTAAAGCCAGTGTTTTATATCATTTGCTTATACGTCTGAGTGATGCATAACATGACCGACCCCGAATTTAACCGCAAGCCTTTCATGTTTAACATATCCCTCAGCTCTATCGTAGAGCAGAACGTTTTCAGTTTGATATTGATCTAAACAAACATTTTCTGATATTTTGTCTTCAAGTATGCCTTTTAGGAGAAACAACATTTGCTATAAAGTTACTATAATATATGCGAACCTTGTCCTACCCAAACCAGCAATAAGGCAGTTACAAACAATATGGTTCCAGATTAATCAAACTGCGCATCCGCAACGGTTGATCTATCCCTGTTCTATTCGCAAATTATTGACAGATTTTCTGTCAAGAAAATTCTATTGAAGTAAATATATTTGTGTTGTATTACTGCATAGGTATATCTGAATTTCCACTGGTCAAAGCCACCCTTAGTTTTGTTTTTTCCTAATAAACAGCTGACATTGACATTAAAATGATCACGCCACGGCAAAATCAACCTTCGATACTCTGCAATAATTGAATATATAATATCAGCTGGTGCCTTCGTAGTTTGAACGGTAAAATAAACTGTTAATCATTTGGTTGTTCAAGTAGCTTCTAAAGAAATGTGTTGACCGTAAGATTATCCCATTCGTACGAAAATCAACATTAGGCACATTGCGACCAGTAAAGATCCAGATCAGTCTGCGCAATCGCACTCGCCATCAAGTTATACAAGGATCTATGAACGCTCTGTAAAATAATGCAATGACCAACTACCGATAAAACATCATGTTTTTCCCTTATAAGTAGCAATACTATCAGACTCAAACATCTTAATTCGTGTTAGTTTAAACATATTTAATTCTCATATATTTTTACATAGTAGGTTACATCAAGAAATATACAATGGAGAAATGGATTGGACTGAAAGCTCATAGCTTATTGAAGGTCCTCTCCAATAAAGATTAATTTACAGGAAGCACGGTGAATATTTAACATGTGCAGAAAATATCAGCTTACTTAAGCTTTGTAATTTATAATACAAGAAACAGATACATAAAAGAGAGTGGAGAGAGAGAGAGCAAGGAAGGAGAGAGAGGAAGAAAGAAATAGATGTAAAGAGAGCAGAAATAGACAAAGGAGGGTGGTGCGCGTATGGGAGGCTAGTTAATGTATATATGTCGATTATCCATACCAAATAAAATATAACATAAAAAGATACTTAAAAAGTTGCAAGTTAACAAAAAAGCAATTAAGGAAAAGGGTGAATTATCGTGAGCTAAACCTTTTGGTTCCGATTATAAATTGTTGGACTGATTAAAAAATAGTATTATTTTCTTCGATTGATGAGTTTGGATTTCCGTATAACAACGTATCAAGCCTAATGTTTTGAGGAAGTTCTCTTAGCATGCCATGTCTCCTATCGTTATAGCGGGGACATTCAAGTAGGTAATGTAATGTATTTTCAATTTGTCCACATGCACAAAGGGGAGAATCAACAATATTCCTGAGAAAAAGATGATGGTTGAGTCCACTACATTGTGTTCTTAATCGGGTATGTAATACCTGAGAATACCTATCCCCAAGGTAATAATATAGAGGTGGTTTCCTATTTTCTTTATTTAATAATAGTTTAAAAGATCTTACTGATTCAGCATTTTGTATTTCGGGAGACAATGTATTCCATTCTCTTATTGATGATGGAAGAAACGAATTATAGTATAGTGTTGTTCTAGAGTGGATTGTTTGTAAGTCATTAGAGTTTCTTAAGGAATATTGAGAATTTTGACCTACCATAGTTGGGACTTTATTAGATAAATATGCTGGAGTTAGATTGTTTTTCATTTTATACAACATGATCAACTTGTGTTTAGTTCTTCTATTTTCAAAAGATTCCCACCTCACTTCATTGTAAAGATCACAAATTGAAATAAGTTTAGTAGCTCCGGAAACAATTCTCGCTCCTTCATGTTGTATCTTTTCTAATCTATCCTTATCGTTTTGATTACAGTTATCCCAAACAACATCTGCATATTCCAAAATAGGTCTTATGAAAGAAAAGTAAATAATTTCAAGGGAGTTTCTATCCAAAACAAATTTCAATTTTCTCATTATGTTGATTCTTTTCCAAGCTTTAGCCGCTACATAATCAATATGTTCGTAAGTGACACACATGTATTACACATCATAAAAAAGTATTTCTAGTGAATAAAATATATACATTGTTTAATTGTTATGACATTTCCATTCATTTGACTTATTTAACAATGTCTTATCTGGATCAACACTGGTTTTAAATCATCGGAGTGGCGGATTGTTTTAGTATGCTATTGCTAAAATAATAAATATTACATCAATCAAAGATGCTTGATCACCATTTGAATATTTATAAACGATGAGGATGCAAATTGGCTCGCACATTCGTTCTAGAAGCTTTGTATGGTCACATCTTGAGCTGGTTTGATTTATCGATTGATTGTGGTTAAACGTCGTTTTCAAAAATAATTCAGTCCATTCACGGCGGCCAGTTCACCTACCCATGTGTTTCCTTGCAATTAACACAACAGTCTTTTCAAAGCAAATGCCTGCTGTTCCACATTAGAGGAAGACGAATGACTCATGGCACATTGACCTTTGTCAAACGTTGGAAAAATGTTGGCCGAGCTATGCTTCGAACTCACATCCCCTTGATTGACAACCTGCGTCGCTACAGACTGAGCTACTGGGGCTCTTGAACTGGTCTTCGGATCAATAAGGACACATGTAATGAGATGTGGTCCATATATCAACGAATGTTATTTCGAGTCTTACAAGAACATCAAGGAATGGGAACACTTGTATTTCATGTAAAGTGACGCTTATGATCGATAAAAAAGCACTAATCAGCGCTATCTTATAAATGACTTCAATTGGGTGGAATCCTTACACAGGCTTTAAGAATCACTACAGTTGCGTTATTAGACTCATGCTTTAGAAAAGGCTTCATACATGATTTGTATACGAGCCTTGTCTCTGGGAAAAGGCACATGTTGGCTTTAATGAACAGTGCAGACTCAGATGTCAATTACGATGAACTTTCATTACAGTTGAACCATGGTCATAAGCCTTCTGAGGCACAAAGAATACTTTAACGTCAACATGGCTGACCCAGATCATTTCTGGACGCCAGGCACATATTTGTTTGTAACTTTACCAACATTGAGTGTTCATGGCAAATTGTTGTCATTTTTTGGAATGCTCCCTTCTCGAGAATCATTTTCTAGCTTCAAAGAGAATATGGCAAATGATGGATGAGAAAAAGAAATTAAGATAAGAATTGAACATAGTATCGACTTATTTCAGGCCAAATTTCCCTAAAAATAATTAAGAAAACCACATATGAACCGTCCCGCGAGAAAACCAACAGTGTGGACTGCGAAAAGTATCGATCCGGATTAGCCTAAGCAAACCGGACAGACACTTTTCGTCTCCTGTGAATTTCATTACTCTATACACATATCCCTCTGAGACGAAGTGTGTCGGCCCGGATTAGCCTCACTCTGTTCTGTATATTTCCTCCTAAAATTGTACGGAAGGGGGAATTATTTTACTTAGACAAAGAAGGAAAGATGCCTCAATTTGCTCATAAAAATCAATTTTCCGATAAAATCCCATCCTTCGAATGCTAGATTAGAAACTGGTTTGGTAGTAGAATTATGAAATAAATTATCGTCAACACAGGAATTTTAAGTAAATTCAATTAATTTGTTTTAATCGAATTATTTTCAGAATGATATTGGTCTTACGATGTTGATAACTGGTTTAATTTATAATTGGTTATCACGTGATAGGAATACATATCGATAGGACAATTAAAAGGCCATGTGTGCGTTTGGGACAAGGTATTTATTTTTACAAATCAATATTTTCTCCACCCCTTTGGTTTATCCATGATAGAGTGTAAGTTTTATACTTTGTGCAAAATAACTTACTTACTTACTTACTAGCGTGAAAATAGTTTAAATGCATATAGCCGAACTATGCAAATCATCATGACATATTTGCCAATTGACTTAAAAGTAAACATGATTTACAAAATATAAATCAATATTCTGACCCTGATTTCGGGAGATATAAACGAATTGCTACCATTTCCTTCAAATGTCTGAATTCCATATTAACAGTGTGTACAATACTACAAAAAGCATCCGGAAGCGGAAGGAACACACATTTAACTATATTGCGTGACCTTGACATTGTGATGGTTGAGCGTAAAGTTTTATTTGTAATCGTCTATTTTTAGAAGCTCTTTAACACTGACTTAATCGATGGATGTGTATGGTAAACATATTGAAGCTACGGATAAATCAATTCTCAATAATAGGTGTGGCCAGTGATAGAGAAGAAATGTGATATAGAGTTAAGAATATAACTCTCTAATGCCAATTTCAGGTCAGACATTCATTATAGCTTCACGTTCACAATATGTAAAGGTGCGGAATAATATTTCCTTGTCAGATCATATGCACACAAGTTTCGCAACGCGTTTCAGAAAACTAAATATATTCATATTAGCTATATCCGTATGATATTTTAAAAGTTTTGTGTCTTTTCTTTCTTTAATGTTATTTTTATCGTTTTGATAGAGGCAACTAAGTAGTATGACTGTTACTCGGGATATCAACAAAACTATTTTTGGCCTGGGGCTTTAGCCCCTGGTTATAGTAGTTATACCATTTTTCGTAGTTGGCAGCCTGCCAATTGCTGTTAACACCCTATAATGTCACCAGTACTGAAACAGCAGGCGTTTCATGAAGCTAGGGCTATTGCTGAATCAGTCGGCATAGTACCTACTATACCGGTTTATGAAGCCGACTGACACGCCGTAACAACAACCCCGATGATACATCGGAGGAATATTATAAGCCTGGTATAACTATCCCATTCTTGGATCATGTGCTTCAAGAATTCCTCAAACGATTTATCTCACTTCAGCAGCGGGCTACTAAGACATTCTTACTGTTCCCGCCAGTTGATATAGCACTTAACGACGAGTCGGTATACTTTATCAGGGAAGACCTGCCATCGGACGATACACTCCAGGTGTAAATCGAGTGCTGGAGGAATAAATGGGATAGTATAGTGTATCACCCTTATCTTACCGACCAGTCAACCATTGAATACTTGATTAAGGAATGTGATCCGAATGTCCACACAATTCGTTGGATAGCGATTACATTTTTGATGACAAGTTGCTAGTTCGAAGAAATAATTATTGGCCTCGTCCGCTGAAGATCATCAATGGCGAAGAAAATGCTTACATTAATGTGCCTAATGTCTGCACATAGAGATATGGATATCAACCTTTATGTTTTCAAAAGTCTTCTGCTGCAGATTTATATTGTTTTCAAAAGCATAGTTTTGCGATAGGTTTGCGAGTAATTTTCGGCCGCTTTCTAGGCGCGGGCATTGAGTTACGTTTAACTCGGACGTTTAACATTAATCGGTTGATGCCTGGCCGTTGTCCGCCGGGCAACACACATACCGGGCGAGCGCCGGGCCAAATTTTGGACTACCCAGACAATCCAGACGCCGCTCAGAGCTCGGCCAAAAATCTGGCAGACATTGACCTGGGACAGGCCGGCGTCTGTCCGACCACCCTCTGTCGCAGGTTATAAAAGACGGCTCATCGCATCATTCTTCAAATTATCAAAGTCGCGTTCTTCACAGTAGGTAACAAGTTAACACACAGTTTATCACAAAAGTTTTAGAGAAACAGTACTACAATAAATGTTTGGAGGACTGAATGAGACTCACAAGAGAGGGAGAGTGGAAGTAAAGTGAATGAGACCAGAGCACCAATAACTAAGTTGTAGCGATAGCGTACAAACGTTAACCTCTCCCTCAATCGGGCGACCCGATCGCGCTGTGCAGGTGCCCACACGCGCTCTAGAGGTATCAACGGAATTCTCGTAGAATGTTTGTCTTAATGATAGCTAAGTCAAGTTCGAATATGGGTCATTTTCGGTCAGAAGCTAGGTCACTAGGCAAAATTGAAGGGATATCTTATTAACACTCTGATGGCTGCATTTTTTATTTGAGCATGTTAAAACTGTATCAGAATGTTTGGCTTGGTGATTTGTTCGAATATTGGTCATGTCTGTTCAAAAACAAGGACGCTAGACCAAATTGAAAGAAAATTTCGTTAACACTGTATAAGCCTGCTTCAGCAGATTAAACTTAGGTCAGTGTGTTGATATTAATGATATCTAAGCCAAGGTCAAATATGGGTCATGCCGAGTCAAAAACGAGGTCACTAGGCCAAGTTGGAGGAAACTCATGTTAACACTCTAGAAACCGCATTTTCTGCTTCAGCAGCTTGCAATTTTATCTGAATTATATTGAGGTCAAGTTAGACTAGTGGTCATTTTGGGTCAGAAACTGGGTCACTACGCCAAATTGAAGGTTAATCTTGTTAACACTCTGAATGCTGCATTTTGAACTTAAGCATTTTGATACTGTTTCAGAATGTTTGTCTTGATGATATGTAGGCCAAGTTTGAATATTCTTTGGAGGTTTCATTTTAAAGCTTTGTCAGAATAATTGTCTTGATGAGTTTTGCATTGATCAAACACTTTTTCCCAGTCTAGTACATGGTTTATATAAGTATTTCTACTTCAGTACTTGATGCAAGTTGATTTAACATTGAAATATTTCTCAATATAAAAAGGCAGAAACTTCAAAATATTCTTCCTAAACCTGCTGTCACATTTTCCTTTGTCTTAAATGTGTATACCTGTGAGCTCTAGCACTCACGTGAGCGATATAGTGCCAACAATGTCCTCCTGTTATCAAATTGGCAGTTTCATTATATTTACTATTTTTGATATGATATTTCAACGTCTTAACAATAAATACATAAACATAAGCTGCAATTGTTATTTCCTTTCACGTGTTCCCTACTTCTCCAACCTTCCTGCAGCTCCTATGCCGTCAGCACTTTCAGTGATTTGATTTAGCATAAGCAGACATTCTACCTTCCTATCACCATCTTTCTTACCAAATACGTTAGATTGAAACCATAGAAATAGCATATCAATAATGACATCCTATACGTTTGAAACGAGACATTAGGTACCTCGACAAAAGAAAATAGGCGTCAGGATATTTGCATCCTCTATAGAGTAAGATCGACAGTTGTACGTACACTATGATAATATTTGTTTTATGAGATGTTTACACCATGTTCAGTTAAATCATGGCGACCGTTCCCTAATTCATGATCCCTAGGTAAACAAACCAGTACTAGACAAGGAAATGTGCCTTGCCAAAGGGCACTCAACCATGACAAACACTGGTCGTTATTAATTTAGTTTATTATCAAAGAAATATCCACTGTACAGACACTTATTAAACTGCGGGAATATAGGCAGTTCCACTCAGGGGTCAAATTCCGAAGGTCTTTTTCTTTAGACTTCGAAACTTACGAAATATCAGAATTGTGATTAAAGAGGCAGTTCGCTACGAAATTCCCTATAGCAATATTGACTTAATTTGGAATAAATAAACGTTGACTGTCTGGCAATCAGTTCTTGATTTTGTTCAACGCCTACCGACTTATTTAATGTCACATTGTATAACGAATGTCAGTGGTAAACAAAATTGTATACTCCCTATGGCATCATATTTCCCGTTGGATCCATTTGTGTTAATAGAAGGTACTATCAGTCGAGCAATGATATCTCTGTCGGTAACAACGAGCTCTATCGATCTTTGTTTCGAGCCTGTAGCGGGGCTCGGCCATTCTTTCTTTCCGATGAAAAATAAAAGACACTGTGACAAGCGTCATATGTCTCCCAACAATGAGATGGTAAATCTGTATGAGAAGTTCGCCAGTTACTAGGGAAGAATATTTTGTGGAGTACATGTGCAATAAAGCCGATAAACGTACGTTACATCGCCGTTATATAAATGGAATACCGTTTCAAACGGTGTGTAATTCTAATCAACCATTGCAAAAAATTACTATAGAAACTACCGACACTATCACGCTGCATCACATGTAAACGAGTGTCATGGCTCTTTAATATTTGTCTCGTAATCCAGTAACATATACCGTTATGCTTAGAACTGACTATTCACAATAGGAAGTTGGTTCGAGCTAACTTGTGATACAATCCAAGCTTTATGTTATGCTGGTTCAGCTCTAACACACTTATGTTTAGTAATTAAATTGTATCTGTGTACCTGTGATGTCGTATAATTTCACAGACACTGTTGGGAGGGCTGTACTGCCGTTAGAAACACGCCTTACGAAAGTCCACCTTTACACGTTTTAAAACTAACACAAATTGATTTCATACCTGTTTGAAGCAAAGTTCGGTCTTTCACCGCTGTGGAGGTTTCTGCCAAGATTGCTTTATTTACGCACAAAATGATGACGTAATACACGAATCTCGTAAAGTGCCCGCGCCCGGAAACATCACGAAAATACAAGTGCTACGAAAATACCAGCGTGACTGTCAGTTTGACGTACATGAAGGATACCACAATGTGTATGCATGCGGTAAAGGGTAAACCCGTAATGTGACTGTCAGTTTGACGTAAAAGAAGGATACCAAAATGTGACAGCGTCTGTTTAAAATGAAGCAGACGAAATGGTGTTGGCCCTCTTCTACACTGGCGTCGTTCTTTTATTTTGTTGTCTGTAGTTTACGCTCGATTATACGATTTTCCCCCAGACATATTAACCGTTAGTATGGTATATGAAGTCTCAACATAGACGTAATAAACGTAGTCAGAAATCGATGTTTGTAGAAATGTTACTGTTTTTTCCAGAACACGTCCTGTATTTAAAGTCGATACTGAACTGAATTAAACGTTTTGGATAGTACCTTTGTGTTAACGATTGAATTATTATAAGATTTCGTCTGAAATACCAAAAATGTCTTAATTTGAAACTATTGTAAATATTTAGAAACCTACTTTCAAAAACATGTTTGACATATTTTAGTTCTTAACTGACGTTAACATTGTACATATACCTTTGTTTAGTTATTGTTACTATGTTATGTTCTATCTAAATCTGATGTATCATATTTCCGGTTTATGTATCCAACAGTTATACTGCCGATTCTGCAGATTTCAATACGCGTACTTCGTTTTGTTTTTGTTTTTTTTGGACTTTGAGAACAACCGAGACCAGCTTCATCCTGTACCACGGGGCTGTCTGATCAGGATCTTCCCTGTTTACAGACCCACTGGAACAAGCATCTTGGCGACATGTTGAGGATTGTTGTATAGTTGACCCTTGTATTTTCGTTACACTTGTATTTTCGTGATGTTTCGCGGGCACTTCACTAGATGCGTGTATTACAAATGTATGTCATCATCGTTGGAGACTCAGTCTGAACATCATATTTACTGATTGTCATCTCATTGTTGGAAGACATACTTTGTCTGACTCAGTCTGAACATGATATTTACTGATTATCATCTCATTGTTGGAAGACATACTTTGTCTGACTCAGTCTGAACATGATATTTACTGATTGTCATCTCATTCGACAGGCATCATTGTAGTCAGCGAAGAACGGCTGTAAACCAAATAACAACTGCAAACGAATGCAGAATAATCGTAATTTCCATAACTTCTAGTTTTAGAATGACATGACTATGGCAGTGTTAAATTAACAACTTCCCAAGAATAGACGTATCTACAGGTGACGACTCTTTATACACTGTGGCAAAGGGAGAAAGTGCTCATCATAGCGATTTATTCTCTTACCACAATGTTTTCAATTGTATTCAATTATAGTTTCCATTTTTTTCCTGCATGATTTCAAAGTGGTCTGCTGCAATAGGGTTGTATGTGAGGAAAGGGTAAAGCAAAGTCTATCTGGAATTTTGATTGTTTTCAACACGATTTCTGATACGGTTCAACAGTGTTGAAAAAGGGTTGAACACATATTTATCCTCACTTTCCCAAGAATGGCGAGAAATAAACCATCACGCATATGTGCCATCATTTCTTTTTTGCTGGTCCTTTATTTTTTATGTGTAGCATCGGCAACGAAAACAAGTAATTTCATATTGATATTCGATAATTGTTCCGTGATGAGAGCACATCTGGGAGAAGAAGGTACTAGTAAGCTTAATTGTATTTGAAGAGATCACCCATATCCAGTAAGACTTTCAGCACCGAGTTTTTATTTGTTTGGAACAAACAAATTTAGTAGCTGCAATTCTGAAGCCATACGTCTTATGGAAAAGTTCCTAAATTTCATACGCGTGAAAGTAGTACTCAATACTTGCTCTTACTTTTCAAATGTATCACGATTTTTGAAATAATGATATATTTATATCGTCTTTGTTTTCTTATGTGGTTCTTATATTCAAAGAGAATTACGAAATAAAATGAAACATTGTATTTTAAAACATGAACGCGGAGAGATTTATAAATCTCAATGAGTGAACTGCTACAGGGAGAACTATTTTCGATTTAAGCTCCAGATACGGTATTTGAATTTTCAATCACGCATTGAAAATGTAGATAAAAACAGAATTGAAAATATTTTCTTTGTGCCTTGTCGGCCATATAAATATAGTATAAAGAATTAAAAAAAAAAAATATGTGCGTCATAAAATGCATTTAAAATGAGAGTAACACATTTGCAGAGAAATCGTGATCGTCGAATTCTATTTATAAATACAACGGTATGGGGGAGGGTCTAAAGTGCTGACGCGATCTGCGGACAAATACATTATAGAGGGAAAATGCGGACAAATGCAATATAGAGGGAAAATGCGGACGCAATAGAATATAGAGCAAATCTGCCGACGCTATGATTTGTTGTAAAAAATGTTTAATTAAAGATGGGCAAATGTGTATATTTTGTTACATATGATCATATCCGGGGTTTTCTTTGTAAATATATAATGTGTTTGATTGCTTTTATCAGTGATATAGATTAAACCAAACATCGAGATCATGCTGAAATGGAATCTCTTTGTAAAGTGTTTTACCTCTTTATATCATATCTATATCTATAGATATCAATAAAGAGAATTGATGGATTGATTTTCCGACAAGTAAATGTCTTTTGATGCATCTGCAGCGGACGAAATTTGAAAACATTGCAAGAATAGAATAGGTTGCTAGTAACTAGCCATAGCTTTTGCTTCAATTATATCCTCTCCTTTACAATCGATTGAAGGGTCATGAGTTCTAGTTATTGTTGGGCCTCTTTATTTTCTACTTTGTAACTTTCAACAGTTTTCCATGTGCCATACTACGAGGCAAATGATCCATGCAACATTCTATTCTGTAGGGTATATATATACAACACTTTTAATCTTAATTTGTTTCTAGTAATTATATATATATACAACTATAATACTAATCTATAACAAATAAGTTAAATGATTTTTTCTTGCTGTGTAAACAGTAAAAAGCAACATATATTGAAAACATTGTGGGAAAAGGAAAATTTGCTTATTTAAACAATTTCTTAATTCCCATAACCTTTCTTTACCGTCGTATAAACCAAATTTGTATTTGAAGGCTGTTATAAGTAAAAAACTTAAATGTTGCCAATTTAATCACATATCTTATCATTATAATAGCCAAATAATTAACAAAAGTTACAATTAAAGTCCGCATCTGTTGTCGAAATATCCACAGGTGCATTAACACAAGATTTGTGAAACCAATTTGTGCATATATCACATTGTACCATGACGGTATCGACACATCCCGGCAAGTTACAAATACATACGGTGTGTTCCCGGAACGTCGACTCGATTTAATCCCTAGCTGGTCGGTAGAGCGGATCGAGGGGACCATTAGAGGGTAATTATGTGACAGATATTATAAATAAGACTGATGCAGATTTTCCTAAGAACGCGAAATTTAAATTTTATTTATACATAAACAAGAAATATATACATGCGAAATTTAAAACATTTGAGAAAACTTAATTTGTTTTAAATCGCTTTTTTATTTTTGATCTTTGTCAGCACTATTAGGTAACATTTTAGAAAACAGCATATAAATTATAATCACACTAAGATGCAGAATCCGTATAAGCCATCAACTCAAGAACACCAGTTTCATACCTCTCTTTCAGGATACTTAATCTACGATCAATAGTCTGGTAGCGCTTTGCACGAAGGCGAGTTGTTCCACCGACAGCTCTCTGTATTAACCCAATATCATTTGCGTTCTGAATGTCTTTGAACATCTGGATGGCTGTAAACAAGTTTGGGTGGGAGTGTTGTGTTGTGCCAGCCTTCGATGTTGTTCGTGGCTCTGTGTGCCAAAGTGGTTCCACATCGGTCTGTCACTCTCTACCCATTGTTCGGTAACGTCTCTGAGTTTGGTCAGCTCTTCTGGAAAAATTGTGGGAATTGGTCTAATTTCTTCTGCGCAGCGCCGAGATATCTTGCTCATGATCTGTTTGGCAACGACGTTGTAGTGGTCTGCTGGGTGGGTATGACTTTGTCTCCCGAATCCTGTCGGTATGTCGTTGAATGTAGACAGGAAAGCTCGTTCGACACATCTTGTCTTCTCTTCTACGGTTTATGCGATAAATGTATCCGTTAAATGTCAAGTTATGACCCCCTTTTCTGTTGACGATGTACTGAACGATCAGCTGTGCGTTTGCCATGATTGAATATGACTAAGTGAGTGACTAAGTGAGTGTTGGATTGTTTCATCATTTCATTTATACGTAAGTTATTCGTATGTTTCTAACGAGTTGAACTAAATTAACATCAATTAAGTAACATAACAGTTTATTTTTGTTTTAAAGAAAAAAGATCAAAAGGTACAGTTTTTAGTTAATTTGTTCAACAGAGACATTGGCAGTTTGAACTTAATTACTTACGACTAGAAAACAATTCCTTAACGATAAAAAGAAAACAACTTAATTGTAACATGGATTTAAATTGTAATTATTCTGATCAATTACCGTCTATCCTTCAGATAAATTCACAGTATGAACAGTATGAACTAAATTAATAATGTTAAAAAGTTATTCTTTATTAAAATGCATTTAATGCGTGAATCCTTAAAATCAAATAAATTGATTTATGGTATGTATAGTTCTATACCCCTTTAGGTACCCCCTAATCCCGGATTAGTGAAAGGTCGACGTTCTGGGAACAAACCATACATACATGTATATGATAGGTTTATTGGGAAAAGGGGTTACATTTATAATTTGTTTGGAATGACACTCGTACACAATGGTAATTAACAGTGTATGGTCACGCATCCTTAATTGATTTGGCAAGCTTAAACACCCTTTAAAGGAAACAGCGACCAGCTTAGGTGTATACTGTAGAGTAAAATTCGGACGGCACAGGTATTGGTTTTCTCTGGAGCACTTAACCCTTTTATAATGCAAATGAATTCAAAAGCCTCTGAAGTCTGAAGCATGTTTCTTTTAAAGTGTTCATATAAATATTAGTACTGCCTTTTTCCACAATATTTTCATTCATTTGGATAGATGTTTCTTTTTTAGCTCACCTGAGCACGAAGTGCTAAAAGTTAGTTATTGTGATCTCCTTTTGTCCGGCGTCTGTCGTCCGTCAACATCTTCTCCTCAGTAACGAGTGGGTCAATTGGGATGAAACTTCACAGAAAGCATCCTCTCATTGACCTCACCAGAATTCCTTCAAATGTTTGTGATTTATGCAGAATTATGGTTTCCATGGCAACGAAAATAAACAAACTTTAAATATTCTTCTTCTACCAAACTGGTTGGCAGATTTTCAAATTATTTTAAAGAAGTGTTCCTTGGCCGCCAGGGAGCGGGGCTTTTTTGCCTTATATGGCTATAGTGTAAACTCAAAAAAATCTTCTCCTCCAAAAGTGTCGGGCCGATTTTCAAATACTTTTGTAGAAATGTTCCTAGGGTGACCCTCTATCAGATTCCTTCCACCCAAGTTGATTGGTCGAAAAACATGGCCGCCAGCGGTCGGGGCTTTTTTGCATAATATGGCTATAGTAAAAACTTGAAAAATCTTCTCCTCCGAAAGTTTTTGGCCAATTTTCAATTCTTTTTGTAGAAATGTTCATTGGGAGACCATCTATCAGATTCCTCAAATTGGAGAAAAACATGGCCGCCAGGGGGCAGGGCTATTTGGCCTTATATGGCTATAGTGAAAACTTGAAAAATCTCTTGTTAAGCAGGAAGCTTTTGTGTAAGATTTTAGAAAACCCTTGGTCAATTGTGATTTTCTTTGTAACAAAAATTGGTAAATACTTGATGAGTGAGTCGGGGCCATAATGGTTATCCATTTGTTTTGCATGTCTTTTGAAACTTGGAAATTAAATATAATATTCACATGTATGTCTCATGATTTATTTTTATAGACAACTAAAATGGCATTTAATTTTAACGGACGCGTCATTTATTCTTTTACCCGAAGTTGTAATATTTATAAACAATGCATAGTTTATAAATCACACATCTATGCAAAGGCAAATGTTTGAACAGTTTTATGTACCCAAACAAATTCAGTGCCTTGAGCGCTTTGATTTTTTTTTTGGTTTTTCCCCGCCTCAACCAAATACTATGTTGTGTGTACTCAAAAGAATCGTCTCACTGAGTACCCATATCATAGGGTTTATATGTCAAATAAGGAGTTTAGAACATGAAAAATGCCCCTTATTTAGAGCTCTGACTTAAAATAGTGTATAAGGTTGGAACACGTTCCATCATTCATGTTTTACAACATATTTAGGTAAATTATTAAGTTGACATAAATAGTTACCTTACCGACTGACAATATTTGATTAGTAATGAATCTATAAGGCATTTGTATAACTTGTTTGTTTATAAAATGTTTTTAAGTAATACATTATTACTTTATCGCTAAGTAGGATCCGTGAACTTTAAGCCTGAATTAATAGTTTCGGGGCCTGTGCTCGAGCCGTACGTGTAGAAAACCACTGAAATTGAACACGCTTATCAATGGATCCGAACGTAGGAACTTTTCAATACAATAATAGATCGACCGCGCATTAACTGTGGTACACTGTGTCACTGTTCCAATGCGCAGAAGCCGAGCCCCGGTAGCTCAGTCGGTAGCGACGCGGGCTGTCAATCCAGGGGTTGTGAGTTCGAATCCCGGCTCGGCCAACTTTCTTTCCGAGGATTGACAAAAGTCAATGCGACATGCGTCATTCGTCTTCCATCAATGGGATAAGTCTATGTGGAAAAGCAACCAGTTGCTTGGGAAGATTGTTGTGTGGAGTACTGGTGTGAGAAAACCAGGAAATGCATGAGTAGGTGAACTGGCCGCCGTGATATAACTGAGAAATTGTTAAAAACGGCGTTAAACCCCAATCAATCAATCAATCAACCAATGCGCAGAAAGTTAACGTCGTTATAGAGATCAGATGCAATCTTTGGGTGTTAACCCTTTCCCACATTCATGTATAGACGCTTTCTGACGCCTCTGCAAGAGTCGACTTTTGAAACAAATGGACGAATTTGACAAATGGATAAATTGCTCAAAATCTTATTGCTGAAGAAAAGTCAAAATTTGTATGTATCAAGAAAAGTATTAAGAAAAAGGCCATGTTCACCTAGAAGTGACCTAGTGGCATGATATCGTTGTTGTGGACAATGAGATACAAAAAACCAGTGAATAAGAATAACACCAGACATTAATAAGATCTTTTGTCAATATATAATGTAATTGACCAACACGATACGTGGATGTTTCGTTAAATAGAGCAGAGCTGTTGATATCATGTTGGCCGGGGCAAAGGAAAACCGACTACCGAATGTCAAGAATCAGATTGCATTAGTTATTAGATATCACAGGGGTTTTCCATATGTGTATGCGATTAACTGGCGAATTGTAGAGATCCTGATCAGATTAGGCGGATGCGCAGGTTGTTTTGGAACTTCGATGATAACCAAGTTACGATGGTCGGTTTAAAGGAGTGGCGACCGGCCCTGTTTTATAGCCGGGAACTATGACTTATTTTGTAGCGATTCCATCTTAGCGAGTGTGCTTTCATGTCTTTGTTAGCATCATTGACGTATGTAAATTTCTACAGCAGATCAGATAAAAACCCAGTTTTGTTCAATTGAATAGCGCTTGGCTTTTTTTTTCTTTATCATATCTGTTTATATTTACAATCAACAGGGGACTAGGTTAAAAGGAGTAATTTGTCCGTTCCCATCAATATCTCTCGTATGAATTAACTGAACCCTGTGCTGTGAATACTATACTAAAGGGAATCATCTCACTGAGACGATTCTTTCTATTTCACACACTAAAGGGTTTGATGGTCATGTTAGGATTTTGTAATGTGAAATACTCCTCTTACCGAGAGCTCTGTGGCTTTTATAACATGGCAGTTGCGTATTTACGAAACTTAGTATGTGAATTAGCCAAATACCATTTAGGTGATGTATCAAGATAGCACGCATTCGCATATTGACCTTACATCAGATTACGTCATATATCACATAGTGTTCTGGTGTGGTTCCCTTTAACATTGGAAGCTGGTCAAAGTGCATGTGTACTTTGATCATTCAGCCGCGTATGGCGATTTAAGGTATTATTGCATCTGCGATTGGCTTCATTTAAAGGTTTATTAGCAAACAACTGGTAGGCAGCACTTTTAGGAGTTGTGAATGATGCACTTGGATCTTAGTAGTTTATAGGCGAACAGTGAAGATTAAGGTGCAATTCGATACTCTTCATTCAGCCGCGTATGGCGATTTAATTAAGGTATTATTGTATTTGCGATTGGCTTCATTTAAGGGTATATTAGCAAATAACTGGTGGGCAGCACTTTTAGGAGTTGTGAATGATGCACTTGGATCTTAGTAGTATATAGGCGAACAGTGAAGATTAGGGTGCAATTCGATTCACTTTATTCGGCAAATAAACTGCGTAAACGTGCATTAATAGGATAACGGGAATCAGTTATGCCGTATTTGTTCTTTTATATTTTAAATTCAAACGTGCCTCGTTTAAGATTCTCTATTTCATATTTTGGTTTTCTAAACTATTAAGAGAACATGTGTTAACGATGATCACATTTCTTTGTATTGATCAGATCGAGCATTGAGTTATTTTCAAATTTATATTTCTCTTTATGTCATTTGAACTTTTTACTGAGAGTTGTTGTCTGTACTAGGTCATTGCAACTTTATATAAACATTTGGGAATACATCAATCTAGACAATGAGTGAAGAAAACATAACCTTAAACAAGTGTATCCTTCAATTAGACTGTTTTTCAACTAGTGTAGTATTACCGATCTTTGAAAACCTATCAGAATTCATTGCGACAGGAATACTGAATATATTAAATTGATTGATACAGTTAACTATTTGGGAAAAAAAAGTGAAAATCAATAGCAATTACTGATATCGCTCCTAAACTTAATAACGAAATGTACTAACGTTATTTAATCAATATATGTCACAAATATATCATTTAGGTAACTTTTTGTGACGTTAATTATCCTTAACTGAATTTTTTTTTTTGGCCTCGGAATATTGATCATATACCGTTAGCTCAACGATTTATTTAATTTGCCTTTTTTATATTACCAAAAAAAAACCCGACATCACCGCCCTTCTAACAGCTTTATACACTAGAGTTCAGTTTGAATGGTCTTTTACGACACTATCAACGGTATACTCTTTTCTCAAATAATGAAATCGCAACGCTCGGTTCTATATAATAGGAAAATTCGACAATCACCGCTTCTCTATCTCGTTCATTCGAATATTTTAACGGAAGTGTTTTATACCGAACAGTTTAGTAAACAGCAATTTAATTGGTTTACGCGAATGTTAATCTAAGACGACATGAAGTAACGGTCTGGTTTTAATGAGATTGCGAGAGACAGGTGAAAAAATAACGGCGTATTGTTACATGTTAATACTAATTGGTTATCGAGGCTCTATCCATACGTTGTTAAGAGTATGTTACATTTTCATATCGTATTGAAGATTTGGGTAAGGTTTCATTAAGGAACGAGTTTTTCAGTTATATCACGGGCGGTTTCTGTGTTAATTACCAGTACTGCTGGAAAGCTTATCCTGACCCCATGGCATCAGTCGTGATGCTATCCTCGCAATCCTGAGCATCAAAGGGGAGTGGATTTTAAGTATTAAGCACGGATTTAAAATTAATACTTAGACGAGTCCTACTTAATGTTTCAAACATGTAGATATGGTTTTAGTCATGGAGCCAACACCGTTCTCAATACATGTTCAATCCGTAGATATGAACACACACGTATTCATATGATTTACTCTGTTTATTGTATGGGGTTTTCGCCACTGTCAACAAGTTTTCAGTTATATCGCGCGCCGTTTCCTGGGTTCGATACTAGTTCAACTTGTCCAGTTATCCTGACAACAGCATGCGACTCAGCGAGTGAGTCGTAATGCTAACCCCACAATCCTGGGCGCCATGGAGGGAAAATCATTTAAACCATTTTTGGCCTTGGGCTTTAGCCCCTGGTCATAGTAGTAAAACCATTTGTTCGGAGTTGGCAGCTTGCTAATTGCTGTTAATACCCAACAACGCATTTTTAGGGTGAGACTGCGCGAGAAAAATAGTTTATCATGGATTCAACAAAACTGCATTTAAAGGTTAAGATCTCAAAAAAAAAAAAAAAATCAATAAAATGTTGTTAGAACATTGGTGAAAAACTTAAATATAGAACTCAAATATAAGTTTAACAAATGCTTTAGAAATCAATGCTCATTGAGGTCAACTTTGGAAGCTTCTTAACATTCGCCATGAGGAACGGAAAAGTACAAAGAAGTCATGCTCAATGCAGTGGCGGATTTACCGGGGCCCCGTTGGGCCCGTGTGACAACAAATTAATGGTTAATAAAGAAGTCGCTTGACAAATGCAGTGGTGAATTTAGTGTATCACCCTTATCTTACCGACCAGTCAACCATTGTCGACTTGATTAAGGATGTCAAGCGATCCGAATGTTCACACAATTCGTTGGATAGCAATCACATTTTTGGTGACAAGTTGCGAGTTCGAAGAAAGGATTTCAACTATTGACCTCGTGAAGTCCGACTGAAGATCATCAATGGCGAGGTAATGCTTACAGAAATGTGCATTATGTCTACACATAGATATATGGATATCAACATTTATGTTTTCAAAAGTCCTCTGCTGCAGATTTATATTGTTTTTAAAAGCATATTTATGAATAAAAAATGTAGCCTGCCTAATATCACTTAACCCAAGTCACAATTACCTTGCGCTAGGTTTGCTGCGGATTTCTAGGCATTTTTGGCCGGAACCCTTCGGGACTCCTCGCGGGCATCGAGTTATTAAGCTCGGACACAAAAGTGTAATGGAGAGTGGCAATGAAGTGTATGAGACCATGCCTCTCCTCTGAAACCACCAATGTACCAATTACTAAGTTGTAGCTGTAGCGTGCAAACGCCAACCTCTCCCTCATCCGGGCGAACCCGATCGCACTGTGCAGGTGCCTGCAAGCGGCATTCTGGTAAGAAGGTTTGTCTTAATGATATCTAAGTCAAGTTCGAATATGGGTCATATCGGGTCAGAAACTAGGTAACTAGGCCAACTTGAAGGGACAACTTATTAACACTCTGGAGGCTGCATGTTGAAAGTGTATAAGAATGATTGTCTTGATGATATGTAGACCAAGTTTGAGTATTGGTCATCTCTGTTCAAAAACTAAGTCACTAGGCCAAGTTGAAAGAAAATCTTGTTAATACTGTAGAAGCCACATTTGTTAAGATTTGGTCGGTCAGAATGTTTATCTTTATGATATCTAGGCCAAGTTCGAATACGGGTCATGCCGGGTTAAACACTAGGTCACTAGGCCAAATTGAAGGAAGATCTTGTTACTACTCTGTAGGCCTCACTTTTGCTTCAGTAGTTTGACAAGTTGTCAGAATGTTTGTAATGATAATATCTAGTCCATGTTCGAATATGGATCAACGCAGGTTAACAAAAATAGGTCACTAAGCCAAATGAAGGAAAATCTTGGTAACACTCTGGAGGTTGCATTTTGGATCTTTGTTAGAATAATTGTCTTGATGGGTTTTGCATTGTTAAAACACTTTCTACCAGTCTAGTACATTGTTTAGAGAATCATTTCTACTTGTTGGAAGTTGATTTAACATTGACATATTTCTCAAAATAATAAAGCAGAAACTTCAAAATATTCTGCCTAAACCTGATGTCAAATTTTCCTTTGATTCTTCATGTCTTAAATGTGTATACTTGTGAGCTCTTGCACTCACGTGAGCGATAAAGTGCCAACAAGGTCCTCCTGTTTTCAAATTGGCAGTTTCAAAATAATATTATTTAATATTTTTGATAAGATCTTTTAACTTCTTAACAATAAATACATTAACATAAGCTGCAATTGTTATTTTCTTTCAAATTGTTCCTACTTCTCCAACCTCCTGCAGCCTCTAGACCGTCAGCACTTCAGTGCTTTGATTCTATATGTTGACAGTTCATTTTCGCGCAAATTCCCACGAGACTGTTTGTGTATGCCGTCGTTCATATCTTGAAACGGGTTCAAAAACATGACATAGATAGTTTACATTTTACAGAAGACATTCAATAACTTAGAACTAATGACCTTTAACAACACTTCTTTTTCCAAACTGTTTCTAATTCTGTAAAATTATCCATACGTCCCAATTTCGATTATTAGGTATACCGACCGGGGCCCGAACCAGCTACCTTCCGGACGCTCTAGCATTACACCGACGAGGAAAAATGTGTGTGTGTTTGTACATCACGAACAACCACTCACTCAATAGACACGATTTCATGTAGATCCGTCATCTGTTGACATGTTCCTGTTTGTTGTCTGGCCAAACTGACAGGTCTGTTCTGGTGTTAGAAGCCAATCAGAGGAGAGTCAATAACAGGTGGCTGTTGCATGCAATTCAAATATAGGAAAGGTAGTTTGGTTAACTTAAAACAGCTGCTGACAGAGGGGACCGATATCATAATAGGCTTGACTGTATAAATGTTATTGTAGGAAAAGTAAGCACAATTTGTTTACCAACGATACGCTTATTTGTCATCTTTTTCAGAGGTATGGGCATGCGCTAATGACTTTATAAATGTTGAAGACGAATCTGAAGGCAGGTTAGAAACATAACATATGGGCGGTCACCAACTTAATCATTCTTTGTTCCCATGTAAATCAACCACTTTCAATGATCAATTGTCACACTTTCTTAGCATTTATCATGTAGAATACCCTATATCATTGAAAAGAGTTACCTCTAAGATTTAAAATAATCCAAGAAAATGGGGGTCATGTATTATGCAAGAAAGTGAAAACGGTTAGCCCTAATTGGACGGAATCTGGGACGAAACTAGTTCTTCTTATTCTACTTTCAAGGTCAAAATACTTAAAATGATCAAATCAATCATTTCTAGTGCAATCCTATTCCCATGTTCAATAAATTTAAACTAAATGTCTAATATCCAATGAATTCTAGTAATGGTATACCCTCATTTCAAAGCAAACAAATGTTTTTTAGGGACAATTCTACTTGCGCAGGCATGCTGAAGGATCCAAATGGGTATTATGTTACAGAAGTGTCTTGACACCTTCTACATAGACACGACATCCTTTATGTTTCAAAACTGAGATATGGCTCAAGTCATGGAGCCCAACACGCTCTCAATACATGTTCAACCCGTATATCTATTTTTGTGAGCACCATTAAACATGTGTATCACGGTTAAAATAGACGCGATACCATTGATAACAGACCTGTCAACCTTTGAAATGTTCTTGTTTGTATTCCGGCTAACTTGACAGGTCTGTTCTGATGTTCAATTTCCAACTGGGTCGGAGATTAATCAAAACTCGAGATGTTGATGTATTAGTCCTATGAAGTCCTTCGTGTGTTTTTCGCTTTAATGAGATCTGTTTGAGAGGGGGGGGGGGGGGGGGGGGGGGGGGGGGGTGATGTAATAATCAATGCTGAAGGCTGCAATAACAAAAAGAAAATAAATAACCGGTACTCATTATAGATCTGCAATTTTGACAAGGACATTAAAGCACAGCTATTCTTTATGGGAAAATAAAATGCAGAAACTCACGTCTAACTTTATTTTAAATTGAAAGGGGAGGAATGCAGTTTTCAAGATTTATCATTTTCCACATACGACAAAATTACAAAAGATGACTGAAAGCATGAATGCAAAAGAAATATCGAAATAAATAGAAATTAAAGTTTAATTATTAAAGTTATTGTGGTAAAAGCACATAGATCTTCACAACAAGCTTCTTATTCCACACTGGTTTCAAAACGTCTGCTACATATGCGTCAATATGTGGGATTTGTTTGTTATGCAAAGTGTACAATTTAATAATTAGCAATTTAATAATTAGCAATATTGAGCTTTTTGCAAACAATACTGATTCAGGTGAGTCAGCTCGTAACGAGCTGTCTCACCTGAAATCAGCATTGTTTGCCTTGTAGTTATCCAAATATTACGGAACTCTTATAACGTATGAAATAGAGTCGCCCGAATTCGAAAATGGGAGAGTCTACTTTAAACAATTCGGTGCTGAAAGAGATAAAGACCTAATTATGTATACAGAAATAAATCTGCGCTCTGTCATCATCACAATATCAAGGTCACACGATACTCTTCCTGCTTCATCCGAATGCTTTTGGTGAATTGTACATAATGATTTATCCAATCCTCTGAAAGTTATGATATCCATCAATTTCTTTTATCTTGTCGAACATTATTTTACTATAACGTCAATAGATGCATTTATATGATTGAAGACTGGTTTTTCTAATTTAAAATAAATAAATAATGTTGCACAAATTATCAAAGGCATAGACTGTCTGGAAAATTCCATAGCGAAGAAGAAAAGAATGATGAATAAAAACAAACATTTTGAGGCCCTATAATACTCTTATCGATATAAATTCGCATGCGTGCTAACAAAATATAATGTTTGATTTAGTATACAACATCACAAGAGAAAGAAATGCCAAAGAATTATTATCATGAAAATTAATCATTTATTACATATTAAGTGTATCTACTTTAAATTCTTGTTTTGGAGATATTTTATTTATATATTTATATTGCTATACATGCAAAAGAAATTGAAACAAAGTGTGTCAATATTTTGACAGTGATAGCAGTTTATGTTAACATAACGAAAGGTTTACGTTACAAAGACCAACCGAATTCCATTGTTTTAAGGAAAGTATCTTACATTGTACTTTGTTTTGGAATAGGCCTACATATTTGTTCCATCAAGTGTTAGCGTGTTTGCACTCCCTGATTGCATACATCGTAACCAAAGTAACCAAAGTACCCAGACAGAGACAACTGATTTGGTACAAAAAAATTACATGTCTGAGTAGGGTATCACTTGCCAGAAATGATGTTTTTGTCCCTTTTGCATGTACAAATTCTAAGCGGTGATCTGCGAAAACCAACCGTTATGATTTTTTGCGACCAGTGTAGATTCGGATGAGCGGGCGCATCCATCCAATCTGCTCTTATTCTGCACTGGCCGCCAATAAGTCATACAAGGTTTCAAGACAGATATTTAAAGTGATATATATTTGAATCCTTAGCATGAATATGCAGGCAAGTATTTTTCAACAACGTGTTCTAATTACGTTAATGTTGGTTTTCGCAGGGCATCGCTCATTTTGCCTTAGGTGAGTGTTTACTTTAAAGGTCAAGTTACACATAATGCATCCGCAGCCAAACAGTCCCTATAATCGTTGTTTGCGTAGAAGTAAGTGTATACCGTCACCAGAGTGCATTGTAAATGTGACAATAAGTTTAAATGCGTTGTAAATGTGTATAGAATGCACTGGAACTGTTTGATTCTATCTCTTTTGATATTTTGATCTTGTCTGTTAGTGAAAATAGAATCTGTCGAAAACCAATTTTGGCCAAGCCCGGTGATATGCCAAATAAAGAGAATCATCTTCGAGTAGTTATTTTTTTCTTGCATCATACATCCCCCATTTTTCTTTTGGATTATTTTATAGCTGAGCGGTTACTTTTTCAAATGATATGGGATGTCCTATCTGTAAGAATTCGAAGAAAGTGTGACAATTGAGGGTTTTTACGTGTTGATTTACATGGAAAGAAAGAAATAATTTAATTGGTATTGTTTGACATTTAGATACCCAATCAGTATATTGCTTAAAACATCAGAAATAACTAGGTCATTAGTTTCATACTGTTTTTTGTCTTTTATATAATGACTTAGTTACATTTTTTCTTCAATAGACGCTTAACAAATCATTAAATTCTATCTTTACCCGATGTTAAGCCTACTCACGGGCAATTGTAGACGTTAAAACTCAAAGCAACAAACCATATTGTGTGCAATTAACAACCGTGGTAAGGCATCGACGCAATGATGTCTGGCTTATATAAACTTGTCTTGTGTCAGATAGAAATAAAATATGATCCGTTTCACGAGAAACCAACAGTATTGACTTTCCGTAAAGTATCGACATGGATAAGCCTAAGAATATCGCGCAGGTTAATCCGGGCAGACACTTTTCGCGTTCTGTGTATTTTCTGTTTCAAGAATCATTACTCTAAACCTCTACCCCCCTGAGACGGAAGGTATCGACCCGGATTAGCCTGCACGGACTGCGCCTATTGATCTAGTTCGATACATTACACTGAGACCATAATGTTGGTTTTCTCGTGGGACGGCTCATATTTGGTTTAGGATTTAATTTATTTGCTGCATGTGTTATGTGTTACATCGAGAGTTATTCAGACTGAGTTAACAAACACATTGCTAGCCGCAAAATATGAACGATGTGTTAGGCTATATGTGTTCTGTGTTATATCGGGGTGTATTCCGACTAAGCTAACACATTACTAGCCGTGAAATATGAACAATGTGTTAGGCTATATGTGTTATGTGTTACATTGGGGTGTATGCACACTGAGCTAACCCATTGCTAGCCGTACAATATGAACGATGTGTTAGGCTGTATGTGTTATGTGTTAGATCGGGGTGTTTTCCAACTAAGCTAACACAGTACTAGCCGTGAAATATGAACAATGTGTTAGGCTATACGTGTTATGTGTTACATTGGGGTGTATGCACACTGAGCTAACCCATTGCTAGCCGTTCAAGTACAATATGAACGATGTGTTAGGCTATATGTGTTATGCGTTACATCGGAGGTGTGTATTCAGATAGAGCTTACACATTGCTAGCCGTGAAATATGAACGATTTGTTAGTCTATACTGTGTTATGTGTTACATCGGGGCGTATTCAGACTGAGCTAACCCATTACTAGCCGTAAACTATTATCGGTGTCACTCTCTAACACTATCGTCTCATTACACGAAAGTGAAGGTAAGGAACGACAACTCTGCGAAGGAGAATGGAAAAATGTGTTAGGCTACCGGGTCGTTTAGTTATAGCTGTTAGAACTAGCACACGCGTCGCGAATATTGTGCTAACATGCCAATTATACACCAACTGGTATATCACTCACTTTCACGTTTAATCAATTCAATTCAAGTATGTATTCAAGTATAAAGGCCTCCGGCCCATGTACATTTTTTATTTGCAAAGCATACAATAAGAATGACATTATTTGGATGTTAATAAGTTACAGAATAACTTCGTCAATCGAATCAATTCAATCTAATTCTTTATTCAAGTATAAATGCTTCCGGCCCATGTACATTTATATTTGCAAAGCAGACAATAAGAATGACATAATTTGTAAATTTATAGATTACAGAATAGCTTCGTCGAGAGATATTTTAGATGTTTAGATGGTTAAATAGTGATTGAATTATAAGATAACAACACTACTATATTCTTGTGCGCTTCTTAGAAGGCGATGAAATACATAATTTAGTTTCTAGTATGCCAGGCAAACAGACATGCGTGTAGACTATCTAGTGTTTGAAGATCACATTCAGATAGAAGATATGTTTAAATGTTCGCTGCCTTCACCTCAAGTTTGTCGTGTATATCAGTTTATATCGATCATTAAAAAAGCCTACCTTGATTGTTTGCAACATTAATACGCCCTTACTAAGGATGCAGCAAGATCTATAACTCTGCTGCGAAGTTATAATCCTCAAATATTTGTAATGTGGCGTAAGATGACCAAAATGCCTTTAATTGTCATAGAGAAGCCGGTTTAAAGAAAAGGGAAATCATATTATCCCAAATATAACACATCTGCAGCAGACGACTTTGAAAACACCAGAGCTTACACGTGGACAATAAATAATAAATAAAATTGAGACTGAAATTATCGAATAGAGTTGTAAACATTATAAAACAAGGAAACATCGCTCAAAATGTTTCATTCAAAAGTCGTTTGCGGCAGATGTGCCAAAATGCGTCTGCATGCGGTAAAGGGTAAACCCGTAATGGTCGCGTGACTGTCTGTTTGACGTACAAGAAGGATACCTAAATGTGACAGCGTCTGTTTAAAATGAAGCAGACGAAATGGTGTTGGCCCTCTTCTTCACTGACGTCGTTCTTTTGTTGTCTGTAGTTTACGCTCGATTATACGATTTTTTCCCCCAGACATATTCAGCGTTATTATGGTATTATGAAGTCTCAACATAGACGTAATAAACGTAGTAAGACATCGATTTTGTAGCAATGTTACTGGGTTTTTCCCAGAACACGTCCTGTGATTTAAGTCTATACTGTACTGGATTAATAAAGAAACGTTTTGAAATAGAATATGTGTGTCTACGATTGAATTAATATAATATTTCGTCTGAAATACCCAAACAAAATCTCTTAATCTGAAACTATTGTAAATATTTAGAAACCTACTTTCAAAATCATGTTTGACATATTTTAGGTCTTAACTGACGTTAACATTGTACATATACCTTTGTTTAATTATAGTTTCAGACTGGCTTCAATTTGTCGCCTGATTAAGTCTAAATGCCTGCACAAACATAAACACGTCATTAGAAATCGAATGCATTGTGTACCGTCAGCAGATGTTCTGTCTGAATCTGATGTATCATATTTTCGGTTGATTTAACCCACAATAATATTGCCGATTCTGCAGATTTCAGTACGCGTACTTCGTTTTTTTTTTTTTTTTACCTTTCTTGTTAACATCCCATCGGAACAAGCATCTTGGGGAGACTTTTTGAGGATTGTTGTATCGTTGACCCTTGTATTTTCGTAGCATTTGTATTTTTGTGATGTTTCCGGGCGCGGGCACTTTACGAGATTCGTGTATTACTTCATCATTTTGTGCTTAAATAAAGCAATCTTGGCAGAAACCTCCACAGCGGTGAAAGACCTAAATATGCTTCAAACATGTAAGAAATCGATGTTAAAAGATCAGATATGAAATACTACCTAATTTGTTTTTCCCAAATAAACATAACGAACATTCTACCAAAGCTAACCATAAATCGGATATACGAGGATGAATAAGATTTTGATGATTTGGGTTAGTTTCAAAACTTGTAACGGTGGACTTTCGTTAGGCGTGTTTCTAACGGCATTACAGCCCTCCCAACAGTGTCTGTGAAATAATACGAATCTCTTAGACACCACAGGGACACAGATAAAATTCAATTACTAAACATAAGTGTGTTAGAGCTGAACCGGCATAAAATAAAGCTTGGATTGTATCACAAGTTAGCTCGATCCAACTTCCTATTGTGAATGGTCAGTTATACGTATAACGGTATATGTTACTGGATTGCGAGACAAATATTAAAAAGCTTTGGCACTCGTTTACATGTGATGTAGCGTGATAATGTCGGTAGTTTATGTAGTTTTTTGCAATGATTGATTTGAATTACACACCGTTTGAAACGTTATTCCATTTATATCACGGCGACCTAACGTACGTTTATCGGCTTTATCGCACCTGTACTCCACACACTACTCTATCCTAGTAACTGGCGAACTTCACATAGAGATTCCTCACCCCAGTGTTGGAAGACATATGACGCTTGTCCCAATGTTTTTTTGTCTTTCATCGGAAAGAAAGAATGGCCGAGCCCCGCTACAGGCTCGAAACACAGATCGATAGAGCTCCTTGTTACCGACAGAGATATCATTGCTCGACTGATAGTGCCTTCTATTAACACAAATGGATCCAAGGGGAAATATGATGCCATAAGTAACACCACAGGGAGTATACCATTTAATTTACCACAGACATTCGTTATACAATGTCACATTAAATAATTCGGTAAGCGGTGAACAAAATCAAGAACTGATTGCCAGACAGTCAACGTTAATTTATTCCAAATTAAGTCAATATTACTTTAGGGAATTTCGTAGCGAAATGCATCTTTAATCACAGCTCTGATATTTTGTAAGTTTCAAAGTTTAAAAGAAATAGACATTTGGAATTTGACCCCTGAGTGGAACTGTTTATATTCCCGCAGTTTAATAAGTGTCTGTACCGTGGATATTTTGATAATAAATTAACTTAATAACGACCAGTGTTTGTCATGGTGTAGTGCCGATCTTACTCAATAGTGGATGCAAATGTCCTGACGCCTATTTTCTTTTGTCGAGGTACCTATTGTCTCGTTTCAAAAGTATAGGCTGTCATTATTGATATGCTATTTCTATGGTTTCAGCCTAACGTATATGTAAGAAGGGTGGTGATAGGAAGGTAGAATGTCTGCTCATGCTATAGTTGCATACTGTCATTTACTTTTGTCTCTTATCTAAGGACTAAGTTACGTTTTTTCCACAATATACGTCAAACAAATCATTAAATTCAATGTTTATCCGATGTTAAGCCTACTCACGGCCAGTTGTAGACGTTAAAACTAAAAGTAATGATGTCTGGTTTATATAACCTTGTCTTGTGTCAGATAGAAATAACAGCCTAACGTATTGGTAAGAAGGGTAGAATGTCTGCTCATGCTAAATCAAAGCCCTGAAAGTGCTGACGGCCTGGGGGATGCAGGAAGGTTGGAGAAGTAGAGGAAATGTGAAAGGAAATAACAATTGCAGCTTATGTTTATATATTTATTGTTAAGAAGTTGAAATATCAGATAGAAAATAGTAAATATTATGAAACTGCCAATTTGAAATCAGAGGGACCTTGTTGGCGCTATATCACTCACCTGAGTGCAAGAGATCACAAGTATACACATTTAAGACATGCAGATGGCAGTAGGTTTAGGGAGAATATTTTGAAGTTTCTGCCTTATTATATTGAGAAATATGTCAATGTTAAATCAACTTCCATCAAGTAGAAATAATTCTCTAAACCATGTACTAGACTGGGAGAAAGTGTTTGATCAATGCAAAACTCATCAAGACAATTATTCTGAAAACGATTCAAAATGCAACCCCCAGAGTGTAATCAAGATTTTCCTTCATTTGGCCTAGTGTCATAATTTGTGTTACCTGATATGACCCATAAACAAAGAATGCGGCCTCCAGAGTATTAACCAGATTTTCCTTCAATTTGGCCTACTGACCTAGTTTTTAACCCGGAATGACCCACATTCGAACTTATATATAATTAAGATAAATATTCTGACCAAATTTTAAAAAATGTGGCTTCTACAGTGTTGACAAGATTTTCATACAATTTGGCCTAGTGACCTAGTTTTTGAACAGACATGACCAATATTCAAACTTGGCCTACATATCATCAAAACGAACATTCCGAAACAGTTTTAACATGCTAAAATTAAAAATGCAGCATCCAGAGTGTTAATAAGATTACCCTCCAATTATGCGTAGTGACCTTTTTTTTGAACCACTATGACCACTAGTCTAACTTGACCTAAATATAATTCAGACAAAATTTAAAGCAGCTGAAGGAAAAAATGCGGCCTAAGAGTTTCCTTCAATTTGGCCTAGTGACCTTGTTTATGACGCATATTCAAACTTGGTCTGGATATCATTAAGATCAACAGTCTGGACTAATTTTAAACGGCTGAAGCAGACAATGCGGCTTGTACAGTGCTAACGAAATTTTCTTTCAGTTTAGTCTAGTGACCTAGATTTTGAACAAACATGACCAATATTCGAACTTGGCATACATATCATCAAGACAAACATTCTGATACAGTTTTAACATGCCCAACTTAAAAATGCATTATCCAGAGTATTAACAAGATATCCCTTCAATTTGACCTACTGACCTAGTTTCTGAACCAATATAACCTATATTCGAACTTGACTTAGCTATGATTAAGACAAACATTATTACGAGAACACCGCTGATACCTCCAAAGCGCTTGTTGGCACCTGCACAGCGCGATCGGGTCGCCCGGTAGTAGTAGTATAATACCAGTCCTGGCACATTAACCACAAGGATGGTTAAAAAGTTAAAGTTAACCATAATATGGTAAAGATTTACTACTTAAAATATTAAAATCAGTTCATCAAATTTGATGAGCAAAAGGTGGAACAAAGTGACCTTTTCCCCCCGACGTACGTTGCCTCGTTTCACTTTGTTCCACACAAAAACATACCCACTTGGGGGTGGAACGAAGTGACCTTCTTCTCCTACGGGGGTGGAACGAAGTGACCTTCTTCTCCTACGGGGGTTCTCCTACTGGGGTTCTCCTACGGGGGTTCTCCTACGGGGGTTCTCCTACGGGGGTTCTCCTACGGGGGTTCTCCTACGGGGGTTCTCCTACTGGGTTCTCCTACTGGGTTCTCCTACTGGGTTCTCCTACAGACGCCAATGTCCATATGCAAACGTATGCACACCATCCTCTAGAATGACCCTCTTGTCGTCATTTGCTGAAAGGGCAACCTTGTTGATCTCCTCCGTGTACATAACATGCTCATGACTACGTATTACATTCATTTTTCTCATTTGCTCCTTTCTACTAAACAGACAGGTTTTGTAGTCATTGAAGCTAATCTCCTTTTTGACTACACTCTGCTTAACACCTTTACAACGTTTTTCTTCCTTACCCTCATACATCTTATATGAATATAATTTAGCTCGTAGACCGACAAACTCTTCCATGATTTTTCCACCACATTCATCCTTAAACATTCCTACAACTTTTTTGTTTACACCAGACTTGATACAAGATGGGTGATTAGATGGAAAGTTGCTGGTATCAAATAATTGTTTGACATCCTCATTTATATCCTTATAAAAATCCTCCGTTTCAATCTCATATGCTAAACTGTCAGTGTCAGTAAACAATAGCTTAGCTTTGTCATCATATTTTGTTTTGATGTAATTGTAATGAAAGTCATACATCAAAGTCTTGCTTAGATCAAGGATAGACATACCCAGGTAAACCGGCTTGTCAAACCTAATTTTGGTCTTTTTCATATGAACGGCTATTAAGTTTTCATCGAAAATGGTACTGTGGCTATAGTTAGGCTTGGCAGCAAGCTTTATAGCCTTGTTTTTATTATTTACCAGCTTAATGTCAACCCTGTTTCGGATGTTTTCCATGGTTTTTCCGAAGACGGAGTTGTTCATAAGCTTGAAAAAGTCTTTTTCAAAATCGTTTTTTGCATTAGCTCTAAGTTTTGTGTTTAGATCAATGTATTGCTTAAGCCATGCACTTTCTTCAAACTTAATACCCTTATGTATTTTTGTAATTTTTAATCCTAAACTTTCATACAGCTTAAGGTTTTCATAGTGAACGACGTACTTTGTCTTGTTATTGAAATTGGGGATAAGTTTTTCAACCTTGTTGACTGTTAATTTTTCCGGAGCAAGAGGGTAGTCGTTATGTAAATCATGGAGATTCAAAGGATATTCTAAGTCAACCTCGAGGATACAGCTTTCTTTTTCCCAGTTTGTTAATTCGCTTTCACTCATCCACTTGAATCCGTGCGTTGGAAGCGGTTTGCTCATAGCCCAACCATACAAATTGTTCGCATCGAGATACTGCAGATACGTACTACCCTTTTTAGGATCAAACTCATCTCCCATATACTTATCATTTGCCTTTCCATGTCGAGTCATGATACTGCTTACACCGCCTCTAATTCCTTTCTCAATCATAAGTAGCATGTCAGGATCTGTCAACAACTCTAGCTTTACATTGGTGTACTTTAATGCCGCATCCCAAGAGAACCCAGGTAATGTATAATACCAAGCAGGATCTAGCTTATAGTTCTTCATACAAACATCTCTAAAGGTTTCAAAGACATCTGCTAGAAGCAATACATCTGATGTAAGATAGAGATTATGATAGTCTCTCATCGTCTTACATTCAAACTCTTTCCAGACCTGTTGTGCGTGCACATAGTAGTTGTCTGAAATACCATCACCACTTAATTTTGAATAAAACTCTTCCTTTGAAGGTAACTGTGTTTTAGACAGCTTTTCAATACCATCGACGTAGTCATATGGATATACACCCTTACGTGTTAGTAAACTTAACTTCTTACCTTTATATTTGCTTTTCAAGTTTACAAATTGATCTTTTTGAAGGTTACCTACCAGTTTATCTAAACTAGAGGGCAACAATTTATAACTGTCAATAAACCGCAGCTGATGTTTTATTTCCTTTTCTTCTCCTTCTTTGTTTGTAAAACTGTCAATTACATACTCTTTTGTAAATGAAATGTACTTTTCTTCGTTGTTAGGAATACAATTAATATTACCCTCCGTTTTACCTAAGTTTTTAATAAACAGGTGGGAATCATATCCACTTAGGTTGTGAAATATAACGGGGGTAAACTTGGGTTTTCGGTACTTGAGGTTGCAAGTGTTATGAGCAGCTCCTCGATACTTACCAGAGAAATGACAGTGATCTCTTACCCGATCAGTGGGAACTTGTTCCCCGAATTTGTCTCCGACAAATTTGTCCAAATCTCCTTTACATATCCAGCATGCTGTCGCCTTCTCGAAAGCCTTTTGCTCCTTTGATGTAATAATCATCTTTGCATTTCCACATTTTTTGTAAATGTCTTTAATGCTTTGTTCCAGGCTGTCAACAAAGATTTGAGATACATCCTCATCTTCAAATTGCTTTGTGTAAATAACAGGATTTTGCTTGAGGTGTAGTCTTTTGTAAACCTCATCATCAAAGCATTTAATGTAGTAGCAAAACCCACTAGGTGTATGCTTCTGATACTGCTTGGTGTAACTGCTTTCTGGATTGGGTTGGGTTGTATCCAACTTTTGAGTAAAGCTTTCAAAATCTGCATACACTACAAAAGGCACTCTCATTTGTTTAAAAAAGTGTTTAAATTTTAAGGTTGATCCTTCCTTCGGCATTTCAATTTTTACAGCATCATTGGAGTCGCAGTACTCTTTATGCTTACCTAAGGATTCCTCCGAGTTGAAAGAGTTAAGGCAATGGAGGCAGTAATGTCTTTTATGTCCATCCTTAGTCATTTGTATGGATAGCAATTTGCTCATGCTTTTAATGAGGCAGTAATGTTGTTTCTCCCCATTATCTATAAGTAAAAGGTTAATGGGGCGCGTCGTATACTGCGCCTTACTAATCCTAAGAGGATAGACGTCTCCATTTTCATAACCAAAGACATTGACGGAGATGGTAACATTTTGTTTTTCAAACCTATCTATGGTTTTAAGGTCAACTGGGAATGTAATCTTGTCCCAGTTAAAGTCATTATTAGCCTTTTCTTTCAAATCCTCTGTTATTCGTTGTGGATTCTTTTCGACTGGGTTTAACGCTCGAGCAACACTCCACTTAAAGCACATATCATCCTCGTTTTTCATGTTGATGATTGCCTTTTTCAATGCAAGCTTTCCAGGGAGTGGGATATATGAATTACCTCGTAGTGGTTTATACATGACTGTATGAAGCTCCAAACTAATGATCTCTTTGAAGATCCAATTACTACCCTGTCTTTGAAAGTTTGATAATGCTTCCATAATCCTATCAGTAATTGTGTCATACAGATCACTCGCATCTGTTCCTTCTAAATTAACCTCAATATGAGAGTGAAATGCTGAAGGTTCTGAAATAACATCACCTGTTAGTATACTAGTTTTCTCCATCCTACAGTTAAGGATTACTTTAATTTTCGTCATACGGTTCGCGGAAATAAGTTTAACAACATCAGGCTTTACAGCATTTAAAAATGTTTCTGGAATGTAGCCGCTTTCTCCTTTGATCTCGTATTGTATAGTAAATCTTCTTAAAGCAGATCTACTTTCCTTAACTTCAAAGTTAGATGCAGCTGACGTTTTCTTGGGTAGCGAGGGACGAGCCCTTACTCTGATGTATGTATTTTTTACATGCTCTTTGATCTCATCCAATGTTTGGTTGAAGGTTTGTGGTTCAACATAATCACTAAGCCATTTAGTGAATTGTGTTGCCTTGTTTTTGATAAACTGAGGCGTTAGGGTGCGGCTGCGCCCCACTACACGTGTTAGAGCTCCCTTTGCCGCGTTTTTGATAAACTGAGGCGTCACACTTGAAACAGCATTCAAAGGGAGCTCTGCGAACTCCAAAGCTTTTTTACCGATTCTACTAAACATATTCATATTCATTTTTATTATAGATTTATTTTCTTTAAACCATTTTTAAAAAAAATAAAATACGTAAAGAAACGCACGTTTGGGGATTATAGGGCTGGAACGAAGTGAGGAGCGGAGTGAGAAGCGGAGTGAGAAGCGGAGTGACCTCCTCGTCCCTCGCTAGGAGGAGGAGGTCACTCCGCTCCTCGCAGAGCTCCCTACCTCCTTCTGACACTGATCTCTCTCTTTTTTACTACTTCATCATCTTGTGCAGCTGGCTGGAGTGAAGCGACCTTCTGCGCCGCCTCCAACTAGGAATCAGAATCAGAATCAGAATCAGAATCAGAATCAGAATCAAATCCTCGTTGATGCCATAGAAATAAATAATTTTCATCATGTTCTTCCTCCTCATCCTCCTCATAACCATAATCAGGATCCTCAGCCTCCTCAGTCTCCTCAGCCTCCTCATCCTCCTCATCACTTTCATAACCTTCATCTAGTAAGAAGGTCACGTTAGGTTCCACTCGTGCAGCTGGCTGCGCCGCCTCCTCATCCTCCTCATCCTCCTCATCCTCCTCATCCTCCTGATCATCTTGTGCAGCTTGCTGGAGTGAAGTGACCTTCTCCTTCTTTCTCATTATGTACTGGTGCCTTTTTTGTTTTGACAATGATCTCTCTCAAAATTGTCAAAATATATTTCAAAAGGGAGCTCTGGTATAAGTTATATATTTTATTCCCGACGTACGTTGCGAGGAGCGGAGCGAGAAGCGAAGTGAGGAGCGAGGAGGAGGAGGTCACTCCGCTCCTCACTTCGTTCCAAGTAACCTCCTCCTCCTTGGAGGTCGCAGAGCTCCCTTTCTCCAACATACCCTCTTGAACAGTTCCCACCTTATCTTTCTGATTAAGTTTTATGAAATTTAAATTACTCATGTTTTTTAATAGGTTTTTGTTTTCTTTAACTCATTTTCAAAATTAAAGAAATTTACATTTTTGTGCAACGTACGTCGGGGGGGGGGGGGGGGGGGGGACCTCGGAGGTTACATGGAGCGAAGTGAGAAGCGGAGTAACCTCCACCTCCTCCTCCTCCTTTTCATCAATTTTTACTAGGTACTTATTATTCCAAACCCTACCACTCCAAAATGTTATGATTCTTGGTGAGCGTTTTATGAAACAAGCTGCCTTGTAGATTGATGGGAATTTATACTCCTTATTTAATTCAACATCTGTTAATGTTACATGCTTTGGGTTGTTTCGAATTGTCTTTAGTCTCTCAAACCTTGGTTCAATTTCTTTTCTCGGTTTAGGGTGGCACCTTACGGTGCCCCACGCTACGCGTTGCGGCTGGGGAACTTGTTGGGAAACAAGTTTCCCCGACGCGTAGCGGTCCCCCGACGCAACACGTTGCGCCCCACTAACTGGTTTTTCAACCTCTTTAGGTAAAAGATTTCTTCCTCTTAATAACTCTATTAATTGAGGCTTGTTGCAGCGACAGTAAAGCTGTTGAAAGCGGCGTTAAACTCCAAACAAACAAACAAACAAACAAAGCAGCGACAGTAGCCTTCTATTTTGTTGTCTTTCAGGATCTGTATTAGTTCTGGAAGTTTGGCACCTTGCGGTGCCCGACGCGTAGCGGTATTTATCATTTTATTATAGATTTGTTTTCTTTAACTCATTTTTAACATTGTGCCCCACTAATATATAACACTCATCTTATTTCCGTCTGACTGAAAAGAGAGCATTCTGTCTGAAATAACCATAGCAAAGGCTTGTGTATTAGCAGGTACATTTGCATTAAATTGGGCTTTGACTTGGATGTCAGTTACAGAGATCTTTAACCTTTCACTCTGCTTGCTCACATCAAACACAAAGAGTGGGTATAGATCCTTGTAATCACTTGGAGTGATGTTAGGGTTACTTACCATTTCATTCATGCTATAAAACTTGGATCTGAAGGATACGGCATCTCCATACAATCGACTAAACTGTTGCTTAGGAAATGATACATTGTAATCAGCAGCTGGGTATTTACTTGAGTTCAACATGACATACATATTCCTCACATTAAGATTGTCAAAAACAGCTGGATTTGTCGTTTGGTCACTATCTTTATTAGTTTGAAATGCAACAATAACCCAACGTGGTTTTTCCGATGAAGACTTAACACTCAGTCTCCAGGTAAAGTTTGTGGTTGGAGGCACAGAAATACTTTCACATTGTCTCATACGGTAAGCAACTGGTAGAGTTGCCTTAGACTCAATTGTCTTGTAAAGCTGAAACTTTTCGCTGTCAGCTGGTAACACGTGTGGCATAAACCAAGAAACCTTATCAAGAATTACCTTACCAGCTTCTGGTAAAGTACCTGCTCCTCCTCCTGCATCAGCAGCGCTTCTAAAGATTGCATCATCGTTTCCTTTCCTAACAAGTGTTAGCGTTTGCTTAAGACCGTAAATGATTTTGGTATAATCTTCACAGAAACCGAAGATATGTTTTAGGGGGATTCGAAAGCTAAAAGTTCCTTTAGGTGTTGGGGATCCGATGAGATATTGTTGTCTAATTGCATATCCTGCATTAAACCCTGTGTCATCAGCATCCCACTTTGCGTTAATTCCATTGTCCTTACACCATAACTGATTCAAACCCTGACTTTTGCTAAAGTCGTTGGGGTATTTTAACAATCCCAACATCGTGGTTCCTTGTCCTGGGGAGTTGATAGATTCAATCTCTTGCGAAGAAAGCTGATATTTAATATTACTAAACAGATACATAATTGCATTGTTTGTAAGGGTAATGTTGTTAAGATTATTATATTGACCCCCTGTATCAGATCTTACAAGTCGACCCTCAACAATGAGATAGGACTCACTCGGATGAGTGAATAAATCCTGTGTCTCAATGTTAAGCCTGATCTCCCCAGGATTGTTTAGACTCGTCCCCGTAACAGATTCATACTCATGATATTGATATTCTTCAATACTTTCATCTACTATAGGTGTCTCGGTAAAATTTAGAATGTCCATTTTTATAATAACAAGATATTTTTTTAACTCATTTTCCACAAGTTAAAAAAAAAAAAAGAAGAAAAATACATTCTTAGGGTGCGGCTGCGCCCCACTACATGCTATTCATCCTTCGAACAAGATCTTGTATTGCAATAGCGTTTTGATTCCTATTAGGGTGGGAACTTGTTGGGTGCGGCTGGGGGACATGTCCCCCCGACGTACGTTGCGCCCCACTATAGTTCCGCCAGGGCTCCATAACCCCAGAACCATTTATTAAGTTATTAATGTTAGGGTGCGGCCGCGCCCCACTATGACGTGGGGTGTGGTGTGAGCTTCTTCGCAACGCAACGCGTCGGGCACTTGGAACGAAGTGACCTTCTTGTGCCACCCCACTAGGTGCCAGGTTGGCGTATTTAGATAGGATTGCGTGCGATTTAGGATTGAGTGCTGGGAGCGGCTGGAGTGAAGCGACCTTCTGCGCCCCACTAGAGTTCCGCCAGGGCTTCATAAGCAACTGGGTCACCCCCTTTTTAACGAGAGTTGTACCCGCATCGAGGGCCGCCTTCTGTCCTGCCTGTAAAGCCTTCTTTGCACCTTCTTTAACCAGATTCGAACTAACATTACCTATAGTCTTCGCTGCAGTGGATGAGAATACTCTTCCAACTACATTTGCTAAAGACTCAAAGATTCCCGATCCTCCATAGGCATAACGGTTTTCATATCCATGATGATTTATGATTAACATACTTTTTTATAGTAACAAGATTCTTTTATATAATTCATCAATCACGATGTTTTGACTCTTCAAGTGATTCAAAATTGATAAAATCTCATCGTTTACTCCAGTGTTTCCCGCTGACTTGCTTGCCATCAGGAGATCCAACCTAGCCACCAAATCGTCTGCGTTGGGGAGAAGGTCACTTGTGCAGCTGGCTGGAGTGAAGCGACCTTCTGCGCCGCCTCGTTCCAGACCACTTCCGATAGATGTGGAGTGAGCACTCACGTTTTGCGCCTGCCACATCGTTTTCAAGAGATTTTTCCACTTCCAACTCTTACTCGCCTTTGGTTGGTTAACATTAGGGTTATTACCCCTGTGTAATGTGTTGGTGCTGTGTATTATCTCAGCATAATTATTATAGTCTTGATCCGTGTAAATATTAGGATCTGGTTTCTTACTCATCAATAATTCCCATAGACCTGGTGACCCCTCATATTCTTTATTTCCAATAAATAAACTCTCATCAACAATTGTCAGTTGCTGATCACCAATGAAGAAGTTGCCATGTTTGTCATATATCCCATAGGTCTTATCAACATCATCCTTTGATGCAAACTTTCTTAAGTACTGTTCCGCAATGGGACCAATAAAGCTGGTCTCTGTTGTAGGATCTTTTTTCTCTAACATTTGAATACTTAGAAACTGAGGAAACGTTATCGATTGGATTGCCGTTGGAATCTCTTGTGTAGCTTGCTGCACCGCCTTAATCCCTTGTTTTATAGGTTTAAGCTCACTAAGAATATCCTCCGTCAACTCCCGTTGATTTGATGTCACAGGTTTAAAGAACTTTGAGAGATTACCTTGCAACTCCCGTTCATCTACGCGTTCAGAAATATTACTTTGCTGAATATTCCGTCTAGTTTTGAGGAACTCTTGAACAATAAAATCCCTCTTCTTCGGGTCTGTTATTTTTAAAAACGACATTTTTAATGAGGCTAGATTATCTTTATCACGTTTTTCATCACGTTTTTCATCACGTTTCTCATCACGTTTTCTTGTTCTGATTGGCACGTGTTGCGTTCTTTTCAAACATTTTGCTGAAAGACTTTGTTGCTTTTTCACATTCTTGTTCTATGACTTTTTTGGATCTTAGTTTCAACTCCTCTTTCATCTTGTTGAACTTGTCTAACTCAGAAGCTATCAAGCTAAACTCTTCATCTGACATATAGTCGTCTATAAGAGCCTTTGAAATAAAATCTTGGATTGTGGCTAGGCTTGATTCTGCCATTATCTTAATCTGTAAATGTTTTTCCGCCTTTGAGGAAAGTTTCTTATTTATAAAACTTCCACCGATGGTAAGTAATCCTATCCCTAGAGCTGCAGCTTCCATAGCAACAACTACTGGAGCTGCGATAATGGTTGAAAGTAAACCAATTCCACTTACACCAAGCCCCATACTAACAGTTATGAGACCCGTATAAATATATGATATCGTGTTAAATACACGATGATACTTTTTACTCAGAGTCTGTCGCTTATCGCGTTCATTTTCAAGCAACTTCTGAATTTCACTTATTCTCTGTAAACGATATTCATGTCCTAAATTGCATTCCATAATTTTATATATGATTATATGTTTTTAAATCATATAGGGTGCGGCTGGGGGACATGTCCCCCCGACGTACGTTGCGCCCCACTACAAAAGCAATCCTAAGAGTGGGATACCACTGAATGGGCTGTTTTTACCAAGTAATAACCCCCGTCCATCATAAAGACCACCCTCCTGTTTCAGATACAAACCATCCCCCACTGATTCAAACCCGGAACCACTCGATTGCCCCAAATAGAGTCCTTTTCCGTCTGTTTCTACCTGACAAACACATCCACCCTTTTTAAGGTATAATCCATTTCCTATTAACTTTGACACACCCGTACTAGCTAATCCTGACAAAGCTCCAATACCTAAGGATGGGAGAACTGATTTCATTAGAAAGGGAGCTACTTTAGATGCTAAACCTGCTAGTAGTCCGAGAAATCCTCCTTCCACTTTAAGATTATGTCTGATTTGAGTTTTACTCATCTTAAACGTTACCCCCTTTCCATCTTGATAAGCTTTTGTCATTTTAGTGACTTGAGCCTTTGTTAGTGCGAGTATATCTTCTCCACTCAAATCGTGATGGCTTAATCTTATAGAAACAGCTTCTCCAGATTGAAGACCTGATTTAAGCTTCTCCTTTTGACCGTCTGAAATTGACACTTTTACATTCGTATAACTCATTTTATACAATATTCTTTTTTTTTAAATCAAATCTCTCGCATATGAAATCGCATGGTCAACTGTTCTCCTCGGAGATTAAGCTGTTTTCCGTCTTGATCTGTTAAAATTGTATCCATTTTACTGATCGTGTCCATCGTTACAGGAAGATACACCAAGTTTTTCGGGTTTTCAATGATTTTCTCTCCAGGTGATACGTTAGGGAAAAAGCTATATATTATAGGTCTTGATATTCCATTCACAAATGAGCTTGAAATTATATCTACGTTGACAAATATACTATTAATTGACATAATATCAACCACTTTTTCAGACTCATTATAGAGATCAGTGTAAATTCTACCCTTAAATCCTAAAACATTTCTGAGAGAATTACGCCCCTTATCAAAATTAACTTGATAGTTGTTTTTTAACGTGAGTATGGCTTTCTGAGTATTAAAATTAGCTGATAATCTAATATAATCATCATCATCATCATTGTGGATGTCATTGTGGATGTTATAGTGACCATTTTGCCTCATTTTTAACTGAATAATTGCGTTAAGATCTTTGATTTCATAACTTCCTATAGGGATAATAATCTTCACCCATGAATTACCCCCGTCATGAGAGTATCTAAAGACGTTGTTTGTATCATCGATGTTTGGAAAGCTGTAGTACGTCTCTAGGTTGACTAGAGCCATTTCATACTTCTTATTGAGTTGTAACGGTGGATTAAATCTGGTTTTGATATGCGTACTATTATCACTCACCACAATCTGGAATGAGCGTTTGGGTTCTGTATTTTTTGCTATCTGTTCTAGCAGATCAATATTGTTTGCCACATTCATTTTATATATCATATATATTTGTTTATGGGATGTAAAAATTATCAAACCCACTCCTATACTTTCCATTATGTTTCTTACAAGACAAGTCAATCACAACAAAACCATGTGGTTGTTCCCATGTATTTTTGCATAAAATTCTAAACTCATCGTTTGACATATCACTGCTGACATGATCGTTGTAGATGTGGTTAATGTTCTTAAGATCTTGGGGGAACAGAACGATAAAGTTTGCATTCTCGCGGATAGTCTGTCTCGGAAGTTTAAAATAGTTTTGTGATAGATAGAAACAGTCCACGTTTGAATGTCTTCCACGAATGTAGTATGACTCACATTTGTTCTGCTTTTCAAGCAACAGATCATCAAAGATCATAAGGTTTTTGTTGTTTGGATTAAGTTCACGTGGATCTGGTACATCCTCTGACGTCTCATAAAAGCTGCATTTGATGTCAGACTTAGAGGTCGCAGAGCTCCCTTTGTATCTTAAATTTTTACTCATCTCCTCAACTATAGTTTCCGGGGAAGCATCCAGACTCATAATCTCCTCCTGATTGTTAAATAACTGAATGATCGCTTCTTTAGGAAGCTTTTCCTCAAAAGCCTTTTTCAATATCCTATACTCTGGTTGAAACAAACTTTTACCAAATATAGATAATTGATTGTAGTCTAACCAGCCCGTATTGAGTAGCAGATTCAACAGCAAGGTAGTCTTTCCACAACCTGACTTCCCAATAATTACTCCCCGTATTGACTTGGGGAGTAAAGAGTGATTAAACCTTTTGTATTGCATTTCATTCCACGAGAGATCTTTCACTTCCATTGTTTTTAATATAAACAATATCTTTTTATATTAAAAACGATGACAAAATATTTCGGGCAAGTGCCAATGTATTGCGTAAAATGTCGAGAGCTTACTGATACTTATGACTTGGAAACTCTTGTCACTAAAAATGGAAGAAATATGAAAAAGGGTAAATGTAGCGTTTGCGGTTCTACAAAAACCCAATTCGTCAGTGGGGCGCAGCCGCACCCTAAGAAGGTCACTTGTGCAGCTGGCTGCGCCGCCTCGTTCCAAGGCTCTGTGGGGAATATATGTCGGGGGACCGCTAAAAGGTCACTTTGTTCCACGCGTCGGGGAAACTTGTTTCCCAACAAGTTCCCCAGCCGCACCCTTGCACCCTGTAATGTTGAGGGTAAAGGATTTGTCAACAACCTAATCAACAAGCTACCTTTTGAAATGCATCTACCAGGTCATAACTTTACTGGCCCTGGAACAAAGCTTAACAAAAGGCTGAATATAGACATGACTCCTAAGCCTTGGAGCATCCCAATAAATCGTGTTGATAAAGCTGCATACCATCATGATGTGTGTTATGCTAAACATAAAGACACCAGCACGAGGAATACTGTGTGTGATAAGAACATGATTAACGAGTTGGATGGAATTTACAACCCATCTGTACGTGAAAGGTTAGACAGAAGCATCGTCCAAAAAATAATTGGAACTAAGATGAACTTTGGGATGGGTGTAGTGGGGCGCAGCCGCACCCTGGAACAAAAAAAAAAGCTCAAATAGTTTGGACTAACCAATTAGCTAAAGAATTACATAAGCCAGTCAATACAAAGTTTCAAAAAAGAAGAGTCTACGTTAATGGTATAGATGAAATTTGGGCTGCTGATTTAGTAGACATGCAAAGTTTTTCCAGAGAAAACAAAAACGTCAAGTACTTGTTGACTGTAATTGACATCTTTTCAAAGTATGGTTGGATGATACCGCTAAAAGATAAAACTGGAAAGTCTGTTGCAGATGCATTGAAACAGATCTTTAAGGAGCGGAGACCGAAGAAAATGTGGGTGGACAAGGGTAAAGAGTTCTATAACAAGAATGTACAAAACCTTGTTGAGCTATACAGTACGGAGAATGAAGAAAAGTCATCTGTGGTTGAGAGATGGAACAGAACAATGAAGGAACAAATGTGGAAGTACTTCACCGCTAATTCCACCAGAAAATACATTAATATATTGAATGATCTTGTGAATCAATATAACATCACAAAGCATTCTTCGATAAAGATGACTCCTGTAGAAGCTAGTATGAAAAAGAATGAAAATCGTGTGTATAGAAATCTGTATAGTGGGGCGCAGAAGGTCGCTTCACTCCAGCCGCACCCTAAGGACCACGAAGTGCCAACAAGTCACTCAGAACCGAAATTTGCTGTTGGTAATAGGGTTAGGATTACTAAAAAGAAGAAGACGTTTGAGAAGGGGTACACACCGAGATGGACTGAGGAGGTGTTTACAGTATCAGAGATTCAGTATACCAACCCTGTAACATACAAAATTAGAGACTACAACGAAGAGGAAATTCAAGGTACATTCTACGAGCAGGAGCTTCAAAAAACTAACCAAGAGATGTTTAGGATTGAGAAGGTAATACGAAGAAAGGGTAAAAAGGCTCTTGTAAAGTGGTTTGGTTATCCAGAGTCGTTTAATTCATGGGTGGAACGAAGTGACCTTTCTGATATTTAGTGGGGCGCACGTCAGGGGAAGTGGGCGCAGCCACACTTCCCAGCCGCACCCTAAACAAAAATATAGTTAATATAAAATGTACATATCAGTTGACAATGTAGTCCTACTAAACAAACCATTAAGCAATCTAGAATTGGTAGATGCTGTCAAGTTATTAAAAATACCACATTTTAGAGGGGTGTTTATGCGTAATGAGTTGATTGGTCATCCTAGTGGGGCGCAGCAGCACCCTAAAACAAAAGAGTGTGGTATACTCAACCTAGATGACAACGACAACCTAAATGATCAATATGGAACTAGGACTGGTGGTGGTACACATTGGGTTGCATGGTGGAAAGATGGAAATAACAAGTTCTATTTTGATAGCTATGGCTTACATCCACCTACTGAGTTGATAAACTATTTGGGGACGTCAGGGAGAAGGTCACTTCGTTCCAAAAGTGGGCGCCGCACTTTCCCAATTACATACAACACTCATCAAGTGCAAAAGGCGGGGACGGTTATATGTGGACATCTATGCTTGTATGTTTTGAAACGATTGTCAGATGGAGACAGCTTGCAAAACATTATAAACAATCTGATTTAAAAAAAATCTTGTTATTATAAAAATGCCTGTTAATAAATTTGGTGGTATGTCTAAAGATCATTATAGAACAGACTCTGAGGTAAGTAGACTGAAGACTTACCTAAAAAATAATTTTTTAAGAACGGATGGAAGTAAGCCAGCTATAGGCTCACTTAATATGGACACAAACAAAATCGCTAACGTTGTTGATCCATTAAATGATCAGGATGCTGCTACCAAGCATTATGTAGATGCACAAAAAAATATTGCTCTTCAACATATAGACCTTAATTTTCTAAGAATGGATGGCACGAAGTCAGCATCAGGTACACTGAATATGGACACAAACAAAATCTCTAACGTTGTTGATCCATTAAATAATCAGGATGTTGCTACCAAGCATTATGTAGATACAACGTTTGTTAATATGTTTATTAAAATGCAAAAAGACCATTTTCAAAAGCATGAGAAATTATTATTGCTTATAAGTGATATGCAAAAAACACTAGCTTTTATTCCCCGACAATAATTCTCTCGCATATGAATTTTTGATTCCCCAAATTTGGGGAATCAAAAAGGAGATTAGCTTCAATGACTACAAAACCTGTCTGTTTAGTAGAAAGGAGCAAATGAGAAAAATGAATGTAATACGTAGTCATGAGCATGTTATGTACACGGAGGAGATCAACAAGGTTGCCCTTTCAGCAAATGACGACAAGAGGGTCATTCAAGAGGATGGTGTGCATACGTTTGCATATGGACATTGGCGTCTGTAGGAGAACCCAGTAGGAGAACCCAGTAGGAGAACCCAGTAGGAGAACCCCCGTAGGAGAACCCCCGTAGGAGAACCCCCGTAGGAGAACCCCCGTAGGAGAACCCCCGTATGAGAACCCCCGTAGGAGAACCCCCGTAGGAGAACCCCAGTAGGAGAACCCCCGTAGGAGAAGAAGGTCACTTCGTTCCACCCCCGTAGGAGAAGAAGGTCACTTCGTTCCACCCCCAAGTGGGTATGTTTTTGTGTGGAACAAAGTGAAACGAGGCAACGTACGTCGGGGGGAAAAGGTCACTTTGTTCCACCTTTTGCTCATCAAATTTGATGAACTGATTTTAATATTTTAAGTAGTAAATCTTTACCATATTATGGTTAACTTTAACTTTTTAACCATCCTTGTGGTTAATGTGCCAGGACTGGTATTATACTACTACTCCCGGTTGAGGGAGAAGTTGGCGTTATCGCTACAACTTAGTTATTGGTGCATGGGTGGCTGAAGGGGAGAGGCATGGTCTCATTCACTTCACTGCCACTCTGCACTCTCCGGCTCCATTAGTCCTCCCATCTTGTCTATGGCATCTTGTAGAACTGTTACTCTGACACTTTTGTGATAAACTGTATGTTAACTTGTTACCTTCTGTGAAGAGTGCGACTGGATGATCTGATGAATGATGCGATGAGCAGGCTTTTATAACCTGCGAGTCACAGTAGGTGGTCGGCCAAACGCTGGCCTGTTCCCGGTCACTGTCTGCCCGATTTCCGGCCGGGGTCTTAGCAGCGTCTGAAGTGTCTGGGAAGTCCAAAATTTAGCCCGGCGCTCGCCCAATATGTGTGTTGCCCGGCCGGACATCGGCCAGGCATCAGCCGATTAATGTGCGATCAGTTTGCGATGAGGTTTTAAGTCCGAGTTAAAAGTAACTCGATGCCCGCGAGGAGTCCCGAATGGTTCCTGCTGTAAACGCCTAGAAATAGGCCGCAAACTGCTCGCAAACCTATTGCAAGGTAATTGTGACTAAGGTTTAAGTGATACTAGGTAGGCTACATTTTTAATTCATAAAATATGCCTTTGAAAACTGCAGAAGACTTTTGAAAACATAAAGGTTGATATCCATATCTCTATTTGCAGACATAAGGCACATTCCTGTAAGCATTTTCTTCGTCATTGATGATTTTCAGTCAGACGTGGCCAAAAGTTGAAATTCTCTCTTCGAACTTGCAACTTGTCACCAAAAATGTGATCGCTATCCAACGAATTGAGTGGACATTCGGATCACATTCCTTAATCAAATCGTCAATGGTTGACTGGTCGGTAAGATAAGATAAGGGTGATACACCACCCCATTTATTCCTCCAGCACTCGATTAACACCTGCAGTATATCGTCCGATGGCAGGTCTTCCCTGATAAAGGTTACCGACTCGTCGTTGAGTGGTATATCAACTGGCGGGAACAGTAAGGATGTCATAGTAGCCCGCTGCTGGGGGGAGGTAAATCGTTTGAGGAATTATTGGAGAACATGATCCAAGAATGGGATAGTTATAACAGGCTTATAATATTCCTCCGGAGTATCATCGGGGTTGTTGCTACGGCGTGTCAGTCGGCTTCATAAACCGGTATAGTACGGATTCAGCAATAGCCGCAGCTTCTTGAAACGCCTGCAGTATATCGTCCGATGGCAGGTCTTCCCTGATAAAGGTTACCGACTCGTCGTTGAGTGGTATATCAACTGGCGGGAACAGTAAGGATGTCATAGTAGCCCGCTGCTGGGGGGAGGTAAATCGTTTGAGGAATTATTGGAGAACATGATCCAAGAATGGGATAGTTATAACAGGCTTATAATATTCCTCCGGAGTATCATCGGGGTTGTTGCTACGGCGTGTCAGTCGGCTTCATAAACCGGTATAGTACGGATTCAGCAATAGCCGCAGCTTCTTGAAACGCCTGCTGTTTAACTACTGGTGACATAACCAATACTGGAAACGGAATGGAGATTAATCAGCCTAATCATTTTCTAAATTTTATATATTAAAAAATCAAATAAATAAATTGCATCGAGCTTCCACATTTGACCTCTCGGCGCATTAATTTCTAAGCATTTGTATTCCAAGCAACTTATATTGGGCGATCTTAACCTTTTAAATGCGGTTTTGTTGAACCCATGATGAACTATTTTTCTGGCGCAGTCTCACCCTATAAGCATTATAGGGTATTAACAGCAATTGGCAGGCTGCCAACTACGAAAAAATGGTATAACTACTATGACCGGGAGCTAAAGCCTCAGGTCAAAAAAAGTTATTTTGATATCCCGAGTAACAGTCATACTTCTTGTTTGCCTCTATCAAAACGATAAAAATAACATTAAAGAAAGAAAAGACAAATAACTTTTAAAATATCATACGGATATAGCTAATATGAATATATTTAGTTTTCTGAAATGCGTTGTGAAACTTTTGTGCATATGAGCTGACAAGGAAAAATTATTCCGCACCTTTACATATTGTGAACGTGAAGCCATAATGAATGTCTGGCCTGAAGTTTGTCATTAGAGAGTTCTATTCTTAACTATAGTTCACATTTGTTCTCTATCACTGGCCACACCTATTATTGAGAAGTGATTTATCCGTAGCTTCAATATGTTTACCCTACACATCCATCGATTAAAGCGCTTCTAAAATAGACAATTACAAATAAAACTGTACGCTCAATCATCACAATATCAAGGTCACACAATATAGTTAAACAAATTGAGGTATTTTTCCTTATTTGACTAAGTAAACTAATCCCCCCCCCCCCCCGCCTCAGTACACATTTAGTAGGAAATAAAACAGTGTAAGGCTAATCCGGGCCGACACATTCCGTCTCAGGGGGATATGTGTATAGAGTAATGAAATTCACAGGAGGCGAAAAGTGTCTGTCCAGGTTAGCCTGCGCGGCATGCTTAGGCTGATCCGGGTCGATACTTGACGCAGAGTCCACACTGTTTGTTTTCTCGCGGGACGGTTCATATGTAGTTTTCTTAATTATTTTTAGAAAACCTGTGTGTATATAAGATGACAAGGAAACAATAGTGTTACAGCGTTACAGAATATGTGTATTGAGTGAAAAAGGAAGTTTGGCCTGCAATAAGTGGATACTATGTTCAGTTCTTATATTAATTTCTTGGTTCTCATCCATCATTAGCCACATTCTCTTTGAAGCTAGAAAAGGATTCTCGAGAAGGGAGCATTCTAAAAGATGACAACAATTTGCCATGAACACTCACTTTTGGCAAAGTTACAAACAAATATGTACTTGGCGACCAGAGAAGTTCTAGATCAGCCATGTTGACGTTAAAGTATTCCATGTGCCTCAGAAGGCTTATGACCATGGTTCAACTGTTCATTAAAGCCAACATGTACCTTTTCCCATGGACAGGCTCGTATACAAATCATGTATGAAGACTTTCTAAAGCAAAAGTCTAATAACGCAACTGTAGTGATTCTTAAAACTTTGAAAGGATTCCACCCAATTGAAGTCATTTATAAGATCGCGCTGATTTGTTGTTTTTTATCGAGCATAAGCGTCACTTTACACGAAATACAAGTGTCCCAATTCCTTGAGGTTCTTGTAAGACTCGAAGTAGCATTCGCTAATATATGGACTACATCTCATTATATGTGTCCACATTGATCTGAATACCAGGTAAAGAGCCATGGCAGCTCAGTCTGTAACGACACGGGCTGCTAATACAGGGTTTGTGAGTATGAACCCGGTCAACATTTTGTCCGACGTTTGACAAAGGTCAATGTGCCATGCGTCATTCGTTTTCCACCAATGGGCTTACAGTCTTTGTGGGAAAGCAGCCAATGATTTGGAAAAGACTGTTGTGTGAATTACTGGTATTAGAAAGCCAGGAGACACATGGGTAGGTGCGAGCCAATGTGCGTCCTCATCGTTTATGAATATTCATATGGTGATCAAGCATCTTTGATTAATGTAATATTTATTATTTGAGCAATAGCATACTAAAACAATCCGGCACTCCGATTATTTAAAACCAGTGATCGAGATAAGACATGTGCATGGCAATAGGAACCAAATCGTACGAAAAACAACCTTTGCATGTTTTTATATTCGACTGTTAAATAAGTCAAACGAATGGAAATGTTATAACAATTAAACAATGTATATATTGTATTCACTAGAAAGACGAATGTCTCTTTTATGATGTGTAATACATGTGTGTCACTTACCTGTGTCATTTACCTTTTTGTTAATGTGTATTGTGTTTACCACGAATTAAGATGTTAGAGTCTGATAGTATTGCCACTTATAAGGGGAAAACATGATGTTTTATCGGTTTTTGGTCATTGCAATAGTTTACAGAGCGTTTATGGATCCTTGTATAATTTGATGGCTACTGGGGAAATTCTTGATCAGAGTGCGATTGCACAGACTGATCTGGATCTATACTGGTCGCCTAATGTTGCTTTTCGCACGAATGGGATAATCTTACGGTCAACACATTTCTTGCGAAGGCACCAGCTGACATTATAGCTTCAATTAGTGTAGAGTATTGGAGGTCGATTTTACCGTGGATTGATCATGTTAATGTTCATGTCAGCTGGTTATTAGAAAGAAAAAAAAATAACGGTGGCTTTGACCAGTGGAAATTCAGATATGCCTGGAACCATATTGTTCGCAAACGCCTTATTGCTGGTTTGGGTAGGACAAGGTTCGCATATATGTATTATAGTAACTTTATAGCAAATGCTTTATTCTCCTAAAAGGCATACTTGAAGACAAAATATCAGAACATGTTTGTTTAGATCCATATCTAACTGAACATTTTCTGTTCTACGATAGAGCTGAGGAATGTTAAACATCAAAGATTTGCGGTTAAATTCGGGGCCGGTCATGTTATGCATCACAGATCGCACGACAGTGGGAACGTAGCATTAATAAGCAAATGAATATAAAAACACTGGCTTGAATGAGTGAACCATAAATACTAAGTCAAAATGATTATGTCTATAGTTTTAATAATAATGTGCTTTCCCAACTAAAACACCTATCATGTGAACATGATAACTATTATACTGTATATGTAAGCCTTTCTCCGGTTATACGCGACATTACACATGTGAGCCGTCCCGCGAGGAAACCAACATTGTGGACTCTGCGCAAAGTATCGACGCGGATCAGCCTAAACATGCCGCGCATGCAATTTCGGAAGGCAATGTTTTACCTCCTATGGATTTTCTGTTTCAGGAAGAATTACTCTATACCTTTATCCCTCTGAGACGGAATGTGTCGGCCCTGCATAGCCTGCGCGGACTGTGCAGGCTAATCTGCGTCGATACATTACGCAGATTCAATAATGTTGGTTTTCTCGCGGAACGGTTCTTATGTAATTGTAGATTTGAGTTAATAAAGAAGCTGAATCTGAAACAGAACCCTAAAAGGCAAACTTGAGGACAGTGGAAACCCATCTGTTTCAGTATCGACTACCAATCAAATATGTGAATGTCTCGTCGTGATATATTACAACTGATAACGTCTGGACAAGGACGGCTGATCCGTGATATATTGGATGCAGATTTGTCCACTGAAATGACCACTGAAATGACCACGATATTTAAAGGTGCTAAACTCCAAATGGAGATCAAAATGTTGTAATGTTGAAACTTCTGCAAATATTGCTAAAAGTGACAACAAAGTTAGTAATAAATAGTTCAAAACTATTTTGGCAATAAATAATGATAATCTGTCAATTGAAAGTCATGAAAATGTACACAATTTGGCTTACTGGGTATGTCTTCCCAGTAAATATTAAACATAAACGATCAATATTTAGATGTTAATAGTACTGGAAAGTGCAATGATTACTGTTATTTATCTAAGAATTATGATTCTAATATTTTTAAAACAACTTTTGAACATTTTAAAAACTTTGACTTTACTATTTATAATAAAGAAGCTGAATTTGAAACAGAACCCTAAATGGCTTACTTGAAGACAGTGGTAACCCATCTGTTTCAGTATCGACTACCAATCAAATATGTGAATGTCTCGTCGTGATATATTACCACTGATACAGTCTGGACAAGGACGGCTGATCCATGATATATTGGATGCAGCTCTGTCCACTGAGATGACCACGATATGTTAACCCTTTCCCACGTACAGACGCTTGCTACACTCTTGTCAACTTTATTTAATGATTACACTTTCATGTATGAAGATATTACATATTTTTACTTAGATGTTTTCATATTCGTCTTCTGTAAATGTGTTGAATGGTGGAAAGGGTTTAAACTGTGTCCTGTATTCTCTGACACTCGTTTTGTCTCGGTGGATTATTGCCGCCAGCTGTTATTTGAATATGAATTGATTGTGTCCAAGATAACCATGTATATAGTACGTTTAACTAATCAGAAACAAGAGAGAACCACTAAAATAGGGCTTTTTGATTAAATCGGATATTATCCCAAAAAAAAACCCGTTATGAAGTTTTTCCTGTAAGTTTAAGCAATACAATTACAATTACAGTGTTTTGAGCCGCTTTTAACACTTTTCAGTTATATCACGGCGTTTACTGTACCAGTACAACTGGTCAATTTACCCTGACACATGAATTAGTCCGTTGTTACGCTAATTCACAACCCTGAGCGCTAAGAAGGGAACACTCTACCACTTCACGACTGATGCGGTCAGTTACGACAATACAGCGATAAAATGGCTTCGAGTACAAACCGGAGAATGATCAGGAAGATTAATGGGACACCATCTTAATTAGCCAAGCAAAAGAAAAACTGACCTTCGGGACTGGAACTCTAGACTGGTTTTGACGTAGACGCTGGCTGGTAAGGGTCTTCATTATACGACAGCTTAACATGCAAACACCTTAAAATCATTCAATTGATCGTAAATGATCTGTAATATAATTGTTCAAACATGCAGGTAGTAATGGCTGACCTGCGTGTCGCTCAGCGTTGCGGTGTTAGCATTACAACTGATTGGCTGGTAGGATAATGGACCAGTAGAACTGGTACCGTACCAAGGAAACGACGTGATATAATTGAAAACATGTTGAAATCGGCGTAAAACACCAAACAATCAATCAATCAAACAAACATGCAGGTTAATATTAAATCTTTCCCCCTATGTAATCAAGCTGTTTTAGAAACCTGTGACAACATTTTGAAAAATAAAATGTTAAATGTAGTTATGAACGTTGTAACAAAATGAGATATTTCTCTTTTTGCTATAATGCGCTTCACGACCGAATGCTACAATTTGGCTCTGTATGGTTATTAAAGGTCCGAGTGTCAGTTTGGCTGTGTCCTGGATGACCTATGTCGAACTCAACTAGAATTGACATCTCAGAGTATCCCCGCATGACCTCTTGTCCATGAATCGTTGCGCTATACAACTTTCTACTAATTCGGTTCCTGTGTTTAGGAAGATATACAATTTCCTCCGCGAGATTCACGAAGTTTAACTCTTTCACTGCCGAATTTCACAAAATCGACTCTTTCATTTTGAAAATTGGACCACTCCGTTTTGTGTCAAACAGCAAATTTGGTAAAACTTAAAAGACTAAGCGGCAAACAGTGCATATTTCATAAAAGACAACTCTTTATGAGCTGTCTCACCTGAATCTGCATTATTTGCAAAAGCCCGTTTAATTGCCTTTGGCAGCGAAAGGGTAAACGATCACATTCAGGAGATAGGATAACTTTCAAAAGAATGCGCAATGATCAATTGGACGTCATATATTGCTAGCTTTAACCTACGCTCTTTTATGTTCCACGAGAAAACCAACATTATTGACTCTGCGTAATGTATCGACCCAGATCAGCCTGCGAAGTCCGCGCAGGCTAATCCGGGCCGACACATTCCGCCTCAGGGGTATAGAGGTATAGAGTAATGATTCCTGAAACAGAAAATCCACAGGAAGCGAAAAAGGTCTGTCCGGTTTAGCCTTCGCGACATGCTTATGCTGATCCGAGTCGATACTTTACGCAAAGTCAATCATGTTGGTTTTCTCACGGAACGGCTCCACTAGTGTAAACGATGGCGTATATCCTACTAATTGCTTACCATCCCATTGCTAAGAAAACAATTAGTAGGAAATGTGCTGAAATATTGTGATATCAAGTACAGATGCAATTCAATTTCAATTTCAATTCAATTTCTTTAATACTCCCAGTTTGTACATGGACAAAAACATGAGGTAAATACAATTTAGCATTACAAACGGCGAAACAAAATGACATATATACATGACAGAATATAGAACAACCCTCTTTGTAATGTTGTTTACAAACAAGATAATAATTATGTAGATCTCTGAATAGACAGATATTGATCAATATTTATTTTTTATTTTAATTTTAATTTTTGAGATTAGAATGATTAAAATAGCCAAAAAAAACGGATTTTATAAGGGTTACTGTTTAATTTCAGTCACCCTTTTACCTCCCTAAAATCGATTTTAAATGTATTGTTTTATTAGGGCTTTATTCCGTTTGTAACATTATCATTATAACATATCACGTTGACAGTTCACTTATTCATGATCCCTGGGTAATCAAACCAGAACAATGCTAGGAAATGGGCCTTGACCAAGGGCACTCCAGCATGAACGCTTAGCCGCGACTGGGGATTGAACAAACGATGCTTGGTTCCAA
>JASEVX010000011.1:27602200-27623100 GCA_031761405.1 Serripes groenlandicus
TGTGGGAAAGGAATCCTTGGCATGTTTAATATCAAAGTATATGGTGCAATGATAAATCTGCGTGCACATGATAATCCCAGTTTTCATATGATGCACTTGCAATTAATTTGTCTTTGTCATGACATAATCTAACCCTTTCCCTCATATAGACGCTTTCTTACGCCTTTGCAGCAGACGTCTTTTCAAAACGTGTAGACAAAAGAAGAAATTGCTCGTTTTCCTTTTGTCACCATTTTTTAAACTCTTTTCAATTATTGTACTTTCATTTAAAGGGAGTTTCCAAAAATGTTAGGTTATGTTGAAGAGTTGATGTATGTGGGAAAGGGTTAAGATGAATCATTCATGAATTGTATATTTTTGTGATATATCTTGCTTTTCGTTAATTATTATTTAAAGCAAACTGCGAACTTTCTGCTATGGTTTTGTTGGTTGTGTAAGCAGAAAGGGAAGTATTTGTTACATTTATATATCAGGTAAAGTCTGCAGTCATCTTGTCATCGCCTCGGTGGTGTAGTGATAGAGAGTCCGCCTTGGGTGCGGGAGGTCGTCGGTTCGATCCCCGGCCAGACCATACCAAAGACTTTAACAAATGGGAGTAATGGCTGAATAGCGCTCAGGGTTGTGTGTTGTGTGGTTATTATTACGACTGACTGGCTGGTGTCAGGATATTTAAATGGACCAGTAGTTCTGGTAACTAACCCAGGAAACGCCGTGGTATAACTGAAACAGTGTTAACCCTTTCCCTCATATAAACGCTTTCGGACGCCTCTGCAGCAGACAGCTTTTTGAAAACATAGTGACAAAAGAAGAAATTGCACAAAACGTGCAATTTCTCCTTTTGCCACAATGTTTTCCACTTTTCGTCATAGGTTATCCATTCAATTATGGAGATTGTTTATGTTTTGACAAAATATGTTCAAAGTCGTCTGCTGCAGAATTGTCGTATGGGGGAAAGGGTTAAGAGCGGCGTAAAACACTAATTAATCAATTAATCTTATGTGAATAGAGAATTGTAGTACAAACAATGTGGGATTGCTGTCTCCGTGAAATAGAACACGGTCCAAACAATCCAATCTACTACAGTGTATCGAGACAACACATGGCACATCAATGGACTTTTAAATGGATTTTCAATTAGAATGGGATTTTAATGCAATTCAGATAGTGTATATCCCAAACCAGTTAGTGTTCTTCAGGGCGATGACTGACCGCGAGCTACTCTGTTGATTCTGATGAAATTTATGGAGTGTATAGCTTCGACCCTTTCCCTGATACAGTCGTTTTAACACGTCTTTGCAGAACTGATTGTAAGAAACATTTTATAAAAAGGAAATGATTAGAAATTTCTCCCCTTTTAGCTCACCTGTGTACGAAGTGCGGGGTGAGCTATTATGATCACTCAACGTCCGTGGTTATCACCTGTCCGTTCACATTTCCCAACACTCAAGTTATTCTCCTTGACCAATTGACCAACTTAATTCAATTTAAAGTTGTTCAAAGAATGAAGTTTTATTAAGAACTTTGGTTGCTGTGGAATCAGAAATGGGGATGTACAGCGTTAGAATCTTCTTCCAAAAGTACTGGTCCGATTTGAAAACTATTTTGAGCAAATGTTGACCCTCTAACACGAATGTTCATATTATTCAGTTCCATTAAAGAACACATCCGCCGGGTGGCGGAGTTTGTTTTCATTATATGTATATAGTAATACCTATAACAATTCTTATTTTCCAAAAGTACTGGTCCGATTTAAAAACTGTTTGGCACAAATGTTCCTTTCGTTGATCCTCTATCAAGTGTGTTCAAATTGTTCAGATCCGTTGGAAAAACATGGCTGCTATGGGGTTGTGTTTTGGGGCGGAGCTTGTTTTCATTCCATGTTTATAGTAAAAGAACATTTACACATCGCCATAGTCAAAAGAACTTGCTCGATTTGAAGAAAACACATATGTTTGGATCTGTTAAAGACATGGCCGCTAGGTAGCGTTGCTCCTTTTCTATAAGTGCATAGAGTAAGAACATTGAACACAATTAAGAGTTCACTTACAGAACATCTGCAAATCAAAGCAATAATGATAAGTGAGAAGAGTTTAAAAACTTTTAAAAAATCTGTAATTCTGCTCATTATGAGAAATTTCTCATTTTGCAAAATGTTTTCAAAAGTCTTCCTTTGCAAATGCGTCTTAACATTGAGAAAGAGGGAAAACACACATTGTCCTTACTAGGGATTCATACACTATCCTTTCGACTGACGTTAAATCATTCACAGACAAAATGCATATATAAATGATATATTGAAATGCCTTTATGGGGCTTTCGACCACGTCCATTTTATCTAGCTGATATCCATTTTTGACGTAAGATAAGAAATAATTGGATTAAAGAACAGACTTTCTGACTGTCTATTCTTTGTCTGAGTTCTCTTGGCAGACTTCTTGAAAACGATTATTTCCTTTGAAGGTGTTTAACTCTAAAAAGAGCATGAATCAGCAAACTATATACAGAGTTGTCATATAATACAAAGTTGTAGAAATTTATATCAAATATATTTTAGTTAACATCTTGATCAAATATAATTTTAAAACTACATTACTGATTTTGGCCTATTTGAGACTTTCATTTTCATGATTGCCGAAATAAAGACTTCCAATTTTTCCTTATGCTCGATGTATAAGTATCACATATCAATAAATGAAAGCTATCATAATTGGACCTCCCAAGATAAAATAAAAGCACTGCAGTGCTGACGGCCTGGGGGCTGCTGGAAGGTTGGATTTTTCGACGCACGGGCCCTACGGCCCCCGGTTAATCCGCCACTGTATATTTTACGCGACTTCTTTCGTGGGGTGGGCGAGTCGGGCACGGGCCCTATGGGCCCCGCTTAATCCGCCACTACATTTGCCACGCTTTTTCTTTGTCTACCATTAATTTGTCGACGCATGGGCCCTACGGCTCCTCCGGTTAATCCGCCACGTGACTTCTTTCTTTTTTTCGGTTCCTCTTCGCGAATGTTAATAATGTTAACAAGCGTCCAAATATTTGACCTCACGGCGCAATAATTTCTAAAGGATTTCCTAAACTTATATTTGAGTACTCGCGCCTTAAGATTTCACTGATGTTCCAACAACATTAACATGATATTTATGGGGGAGATCCTAACCTTTTAAATGCAGTTTTGTTGAATCCATAATGAACTATTTTTCTCGCGCAGTTTCTCATGCGTTGTTTGGTGCTAACAGCAATTGGCAGGCTGCCAACTCCGAAAAAAATGGTATTACTACTATGACAAAATATTTTGAATCATAGATTATCGTTTAATTCAATGTTATACATACGTCATAGTAATTGTATCGTTTTATGTTTATTTTATGAAGGGTCCAGACCTCCAAATACTTTTTTGTCTAAAAGTATTTTTAATCTCGTTCCGAGATTTTGTTTTCCATGGTTTTATAAGGTTTTCTTTCATTTAATCAAGGAAACAACACCTGCTAACGCTACACAAATTTATAGTGGAAGGAGGAGTATTTCTTCTCCATTTGCAACGGACTGATTGTTTTCAGATCTATTTAATACTTATACTTACACCTATAGAGGTTTCTTGTCTAGATATTCAAAGTCGTCTGCTTCAGAGTTGTCGTATGTCGGAAATCTTAAGTGCTTATTATGAGAAATAGTTATGCTGTTTCTGTTATTAAATCTACTAATTATCTTTGCGCTATCCCCCAAATCGTCTGCTGCAGATTAATCGTCAGTGCTTATAATGAGAAATACTTGCGTCTTTCAGATATTAAATCTACGAATGATCGTGTTTTTGTCCCATTGATTGGAAGTTCTCGTGTATGTAGCTATCTTATATTCCACGGTTGTAACGTTATTTCAATGGAGAACCAGAAACTGCTTCAATTGGCAGCAGAGTTAAAACAGCAGCGATTACCATGTGATAGTGTTGGCATATAACACTGAGACGCGTCAAGCGAATTTGGGGTCTTATTGACTCACTGATGTGGCATCAGTTAAAGTACTTATTAAAGTGAGGCTTAACTTCCCGTTTTGGTCAGAGTTTATATAACGAATTTCCGGATGGTGACCACCCTGGTGAAGATGTGCGCAGATGCATTTACTCTTTACTCCATACAACAAACTTTAAAACATATAGGCAAAACTATGGACAATCTCTCTCCATGTTCTGAGCAATTTCGCCTTTTGCTAAAATGTTTTAAAAAGTCTCCTGCTGCAGAGGCGTCAGAAAGCTTCTATATGTCAGAAGGGTTAACACCCCCGAAATCGCAAGAAGCGTCTCATATCCATGGTAAATCACATGCGGTTTCTTCAATGAAAACAGATAATCAACTTATATGTATGTTTTGTAACACTGTTGTTAAGAAAGCGTTTACATATTTCAGATATTCATTTATTTGTGCAGGTGTGAAGAAATATTGATTATTCGATCTCAATCAATTTGACATTAAGGCAGATCTTTCTCTAGGCAATACAAAAACGTTCAATGTAGAACCCGATAAGATTACGCATCTTCACAGTTTGATATTGTTCTGCACTGTTACCTAGTTATTTGTTTTGCATTAATTGCAATACAACCTTTGCGGCTTATAATAATCACGTCCGATGTCTGCTTCCTAGGGACTGAACCAGTACCCGTGCCGTTTATTTGTACAACTACAAATAGCAGAACCGGCTCATCATTGGACACGAACCCGGGATATTTGGTAACGAGTGGCCAACGCTCTACTAATGGCTTCATCTAGCGGCACGGTTGGTTGTCCTTGATCATAGCTCATATATATAATTATTAGGCGTTATTGCGACGTTCACGATAACTGTATGTTGCTTTAAAACATTGATTGATTGATTAATTGATTGATTGGTATTTAACACCGCTTTCAACAATTGTGCAGTTATGTCCTAGCGTTTACTGGGTAAGTTACCAGTACTACTGGTCTATTTATCCTGAAACCAGCCAGCCAGTCAGCCGTAATGCTAACCTTGCAACCCTGAGTGCCAAGGAGGGCAGCAATTGATACCATTTCAAAGACTTTGGTATGATCCAGCCGGGAATGAACCCGCACCCGAGGTGGATGCTCTACTACTCCATCACGGGGGCGGTGTATGTTGCTTTGAATATATAGTGAACGTTTAATGGCGTTTTAGTGAGTATTTTTTATATTAATACTGTTTTAAATTGCTGAAATCATAAATACTAAAAAAGCATTGAATGAACTTCATTTTTATACTCGGCTATATAATTGCGGAGTTATAATATGGCGGGGTTTAAATATGGCGGAATGTGAGAAAATAGCTCCTCATCGACGACGATACGGCGGAATCAGTATATGGGTAGCGCCAAAATAGCCGAAACAACAAGCCAAGCGATTAAGCACTCTTACAGTATTTGCGTTAGACACTTGTATATATCAAAATCAGTACATTTCTAGGAAAAACACACATATCCTTGTATGTTTGTTAATTGTTTTTTACATCGTTGCCCGTGAATTACTTTTACTCCCATGAACAACTTAGTATGATTTATCTCACATCATCACACAACCAAACTGAAGCATACACGATTCAAAATGGGACATAGACCAGGTTATATATCAATATAATTATATATAATCTAGACCTACACATTTTGAGTTACCAAAATGCCTTTTAACATGGACTGTAATGTTTTTTGCTAAAAAAGTCCAACGATGTGAATATTAAATGCATTACTGTAAAATAACATGGTGTGTAAGAAAACTGGTTAAAGAACGCATTGATGTACACGAACAGAATATTTGTTAACACAGTCACCGGGAACAATTATTCAATATTGCTATTCAAATTGTGAATATCGCTTTCACCATTGACATACACGTAATTAAGACGTCTATTTTGTCAAGGAAAATTATGTTTTGTTTTTGAAAACTTAATGCTTTAACAAATTAAAAAATATCGCTATCTCAGAAAAAAGATCTGAAAGATATAACATTTCTCTCTAAATCTTGGCAGTTATCTGAATATGACAAGTATAAGATAAACAATACTAAGTCTTTATGTTGCAAATATGAATAATTTATCTTTTATCTATCTTGTTTTACCTCATCGTTATCTTTTTGCTCACAATTCTGTTAAATAATATCCCTGGGGTGTATATTACATTCCTCGGATTGTGGCAGGGATATCCCTGGGGTGTATATTACATTCCTCCGATTGTGGCAGGGATATTAATAAACAGTTATGAAAGAACCACCGGAATCCCGCGAGAGCCATGTGTTTTCTAAACAGACTGCTAGTCGTATCAGCGAAACATACTTAACTTTATAATACCGTGGGGATTTTCTTCAATTTATTACAATGATGTCTCTATCTTAGAAACCGGAAAGTTCAGATACAATGACAATCAATATAATGATCGTTCCATTCGTCATGTAGTCCTTTTGTTGTGGCACGGTACCTTTCTGAACGAATTACTTCTATAACTGCACAAAGCGATATGATAAGTGCCATTATACAAAGGTCAAGATTAGGTCAATATTATTGAACGATACAGAATGTTCGCCTAGCCATTCAGGTTAATTGTTTATAAAGACATGTCATATATAGCAAAGTAATTATCATAAACAAATAAGGCAAAGTATACAGCATTTCCTTGAAACAATGATGATATAAATTTGCCTAAGGTGAAATGCAACCATATGAACTTTTTTAAATTAAGTCATATTTCGAAAAAAGAAAAATGGACTGGACAGACCTTGTTTCTATACTCTAATCTCTTTATACTTAACATATCTTCTTATCTTGATTCAATTATTTTAAGAAAATAGAGTGTTTTATGCACAATAACTTCATGGCATTACTACAAAACATAAAGATATATGTTAACAGTGAACATAAACATAAGTATATAGTTTAAACTTATTTATTTTAAATCGATTGCGAAACAAGCTTTAAGCTTATATTAATCACGCTCGATGTCTGCTTCCTGGATACTTAACCAGTACTCGCGCCGATTGTGTGGAAAAATCCCAAAGTCAGGACCCGCTCATCACGGGACTCGAACCAGGGACCTTTGAGGTGAGAGGCCGACGCTCTACATCTGCACCACTGTCATAAGTATATATGTATATAGTTAACATAAACATGTATGTATATATGTATACACTGAACACATGAATACATATATATGTATACAGCCAACACAAACATAAATATATCTACATTTATATACAGTGAATGCACACATCTATTTTTATTCGCATTTCCGGCATCGAAAGAAGAGTATTTTCGGAATCCAAACAATTCCAATTGTGTACTAAATCCGTGGCTTGAATTCCGAAACCATTTCCGTTTCGTTCCATGATACAGTTTTACCAATAGATAGTTAATAAGGTCTTAAGACCCAGCCAATTATCCGCTAAGTTTGACTCTCGTCGATTCATAATCTCCCAATCCTATTTTATTTACACAGCGGTATGTTTGTTTGATATTTGTCATTTATAGGAGTGTCTTCATTGGCGACCAAATGAGTTTTCTGTCGTTGTATACATACAATATTTGAACAGTGGTACTACGAGAAGAACGAACTGGCTTAGCACCTGTTATCAGTCTGATCTGACTCTACCATATTATGCAAGGTGTCGAAGAGGCACACAAGAAGTGTTTGCCATACAATGCACTGATCGATCATTCAACATGTATGTGTAGATATATCTTAATTTATAATGCAGATCTCAAGATAAGGGACATCTTGATTGCTCTAAAATCTTTATTTTAATCTCTAACCATATGTTGTGGGTACTCAAAAGAATCGCATTGATGAGACGATTCTTTTATGTATCCAGACTATAGGTTATGGTTGTATATTAAGATAGATATTGTTGGGAATATATTTGTATTCCTTATCTGTACCTCCGATGATACCTGTCATGAAAACATCGGTTTTTCTAATACCAAGGCTTATATGTTATAGTTATATGGTACGACACGTTAATTTACTAGTGCTGTCGATCGTATTCATATAAGCGTCCATTGTCATGCAAAATATCGTTGCTAAGCGAGTAAGAACTGGATTTTTCTAATTTAATTACGATTATGTTAATTTGCCAGAGGCTTCTAGGATGCGTGTACGACTAGATTACGATTAGGGAGGATCCGGAATAAGCTGCACATTGGTGCAGTCTGACCTTGGTCGTAGCTGATCGCAATGTCCCGAGGGACAGTTATTTTGTGACAAGGTCCGATTTTTAACTCATCCTGCATGAGAAATACACATTAAATGTTCTCCGAGAAATGATGTATTGCAATGATGGCATTTAAATAACGTCGATTAAGACCATGCTGTTCTGTGTTTCCAATAGTATGGATACGATATCTGATTGTTCGCGGTGCTGGTATAAGATATGCTTTAAAGCCCTTTGGACACGTGGTTATAATAGGATTTAAAGCACATTGGACAGCTATCGACTGGGGCTAGAAGTGTTTTGGTTCCGCTGAGTGTGTGGTGTATGTTTATTGCTTTATAGTCAGCAACAGTCGATGTATGTACACACATAGAAGAAAAGAGAAAATTACTCACCGCGCGTGATTTCTTCAACCTTTTTTAGTTTACTCTTAATCAGAATTCTACTTTAGATATAATAATAAGCTTTTACAGGATTTTTTATATAAGAAGAAAACACAATCTCTGACGTAACTAGTTATTTAAAAAAAATAATCCTGGAATGTTTTAAAAGAAATAATCATCTCTGATAATAACGTAACAGGTTAGGTGTTAAGGCTGTTTTATTGGAGTAAGATAATTAGGTGGATGTTCCAGGAAATTCAACCTTATCGTTATATTTAGACAGGTAGAAAATAACTTAATAGTCCATAATTTGGATAACAAATGGAAAAATGCAGAGCCAGATCAGATTACATGGATGCGCTCGCTGATCTGGATATAAACTGGTCGCTAAAGCTTAGGCGTTTTGTTTTGTGTGCGTGTTTTGATGCTAGAACTAATATTATGATATCAGTTTTCATTTATTTGTTCATGCATATTTTTGCAAATTTATTTCAGATAATAATACGAAGAAACGCGGTATATAAAGGATGTTAAATGACTTTGGTGATTGTAGATATATGAAGTAAACATACGATAACCTGACACTACATCTGCTATGTATTTGTGTTAGACGATACGAGCTACACATTCACATTGGAATTGTTTTTTCCGGAGAAAAATTTAAAGGGGATTGTTTTTCAATAATGTGTGAAGTAAACTCTAAGCCAGTTGTAAGAAAAAAATCGACGCTACATAATCACAGAGACAGATAGCTAGTGTAATTGTCTTTCTTCAGAAAATTGAGAATGATTTCTTTTTCAATAATGGATATATAATTGTCTCTAGTCATTAAGGAGTGCCACAATGGGATATTAACCTCGAATCGTCTTTTTTGTTTTAAGAATTGTTGATGTGAAAATGTGTGATATGATATCAAAGATGAAACTAATAACATTGTTCTGTTTGACATTAGATTGCTTATGGTATTAGATTGCTCGTGACATTAGGTTGCTAATAGCATTAGATTGCTAATAACAATAGATTGCTAATGACATTATATTGCTTTTGATATTTTATTGGTTTTGACATAAACATTTATCTTGAATATATCCACAAAGACACGTTTACAAAAGGTTTAACAGGAGTATTGTGGATATATCTTTAAAAATGAAGACTTACGTGTCAATGTAATGTTATTGGTCTGCTTTCTTAAAATAATAAGGAATAAACCAAACGTAGATAACATATAACTTTTGAAATTAAAAACAACGAATCAGGACTACATCATGGGATGTACTTGTGACAAAGTGCAGAAAAAGAATTCAAAGATCGGGCATGCTCCCGTGAACGATGCCATAATCCGCCCTAATCCCCTGACGGACACCCAAAAGGCTGTGATCAAAAATAACTGGCAGATACTGAAGTTAAATATAGCCAATGTTGGAGTTATAACGTTTGTAAGGTAAGAACCATTCTGACTATTTGGGGGTCGTAGTGTCTATCCGGTATACCATCGTTTAAAGTTATATTGAATTAACCATTTCTCACATATATGACAATGACAATGAGAAATATGTTATTGAAAGTAATAAGGCCACCGGCCCGTAGTACAAAGCAATCTATTTAACAAATAGTATATAACTGAGAATGATGTCCTTTTCATGTTTTCATTAACATATATATGAAATATGAAAGTTTTTTTATTACATCAGGATTGTCGTTTTGAAGCAATGTATAAAAATCATCAATGTTGGTGTCGCCTACATACCAATCAAATAAAAATACAGTTCTTAATTGATCAAACCTTTGGCAGTGAAATAATACATGAAATTCACATTGAACAATGGTTTTATTTAACTTTTAAACAACAGTAAATGCATATCCTTAGTGCACGATAAATAGTATTGTGACGAGGATATCTACCACATTCTCCAATGCTGCCATGTTGTTTGTTTTACTATTTAATTTTAGATATCTTTTACAAAATTCAAAGTGGACAGATTCTACGACTTCTAAATATGTATGGCCCCATACTTGCGCTCCGTGGCACAATATTGGTTTTATCATCGAATCGAACAACTTAAAAAATAACCAAATGCTCTCTGATATTTATAAATAGAAAAAGTAGCTTTCCTGGCTTGAGCTGCAAGCTTTTGTTGAGCTGAAAACCATGAAAGCATAGGGTTGAAGATTAAACCCAGATATTTGTAGTGTGATGATATTCTGATTATTTCTTAGTGGGCCACCATTTCTGAAAACAATGATTTCTGTCTTTTCAAGATTAATTTCCATACCTGTGTCAATACAGAATTGATTTATAGTTGTTTCTGCAGATTAACGACATTATCTGAGCAGTTGGCAATATCATCTGCAAACATTAAACAGATGATATCGGAAATATGTTTCTGTAACAAATATAGCGTTGATATTACCCTCTCTTAACCCTTAGAGTTGGTTGATAAAGAGTGAGAAATTGTTGTGCTACTTGTGTCTCCTTGTCTAGTCCCTATATTACACTTGAAAAACTCGGTTATACCGGCGTTAGTTTTGACACAGGAAGTGATATCTGAATACATTGCTAATAATACATAAAAAAGTGTCCGTGTTTACATATATTTCTAAGACATTCAAACAACTTGTAATGGTTTATTTTATCAATAGCTTTGCGGAAATCAACGTAAAGGCAATCAAATCGGCCTCTTTTTTTGATAAGTATTTTTGTATAATTGCTTCTAATGAATATAGGTTATCAGCTGTTGAATAATTTCTTCTAAACCCAGATTGATCTTCGTCAATCTTATGATGTTCTTCCTCCCAATGATATAATCTATTGGTTAATTATACTTGAAAATATTTTATACATTATTGTAGTAAAATTGGTAAAACATTGCAATCTTGATTTGCTTCATGTCTGTTGTTTTCAAAATGAAGTGGTTGTGCACTACTAACATATATACGCTTTCTGACGCCTCTGTAGCAGACGACTTTGAAAACACTGTGACAGAAGAGAAATTGCTCAAAACGAGCAATTTTGTCTTTAGCCACAGTGTTTTCAATTCTTTTAAATAAAAAAACCTTATTTATGAAGATTGTTTATGTATTTGTCACTATGTTTTCGAAATCGTTTGTATGTGGGACAGGATTAATACTTGGGAGGTTACTCTTTTAGCTTTGTTACCAGAAGATACAATTTGGTAAGAGTGTGTATGAAGAGAATGGCAAGCGTCTTCACTGTACGCTAATGCAATATGTATCGCAAAATAGGAACAACAAACCGATCACATTTACAGTTTGGTTACACTCAGAACACACATTGAAGCTTCCCCAAATTATCGGTAATCACTTACATATTTGTCGTTCATTTGTTATAAACCCTCGCGAAAAAATATTATCTTGTATTTATACTAAATTTGCTAAAAGCATTATGTTTCGATCGTATATAACACTTAAATAATCGTCGCACTAAAATCCATAACACCATCTACGTACACGATAACATTGCACTAAATCATAAAGTCATCATTGTTTTAAAACCATGAAGCTAAAGTCGTAATTCAATAAAAAGAGTAATTGTCGTCCTACAATTAAAGAGTTATTGTCCTTATTTCAATCATAAAGTCATTATCGCATCTCAATCATTAAGTAAGTGTCTTACTAAAACCATGAAACATTTTTCGTCCTAAAATCGAGTTGCCCAGATCGTACTTCAATCATAGATTCATTGTCGTACTAAAACCATGCAACCAACGTTTTTATCGTACTGTAACTTTAATGTTATCATCGTACTAAACCCGTGAAACCAAAGTTATGATTGTCTTGAAACTATAAACTAAACATCGTACAGAAATCACGAACCAAAAGTTATTATTGTCCTGAAACTATAATGTTATCACCATGTTGATACCATTATAATATCATCGTACTACAATCATGAAGCCAACGTGATTATCGTACTGAAACTATAAACAACTAAACATCGTACAAAAAATCACGAACCAAAAGTTATTATCGTAGTGAAACTTTAATGTTATAATCGTACTGAAATCATGAACCCATAGTTATTATAGTCCTGACCTATAATGGTATCATCATATTACAATCATGAAACCAAAGTTATTATAGTCCTGACCTATAATGGTATCATCATATTACAATCATGAAACCAAGGTTATTATAGCACTGTAACTATAACGGTATCATCGTATAACAATCATTTATCCAAAGTTATTATCGTACTGAAAGCATGAAACCACAGTTAGTATAGTACTGTAACTTTAAACGTAGTATCGTACTACAATCATTTTGCCAAAGTTAGTATCGTACTGTGACAATAACGTCGTACTGAACTCATAAGGTTAACATCGTGAAGTCAATGTCGTACTTAAGTCATAACTTAAAGTTGCGTCGTACTAAAGCCATGACGTTATCATCATACAACAACCATGTAATCAAGGTCGCACTAACACAATACAAATATGTCGTACTTAAACTTTAATCGTGAAATCAAAGTCGAACTTTTACCGCACAGATAGTGTGGTATTTAAAACATGAAATCAAATTTGTACTATAACCGCACAGATTTAAACCATAAAAGAATAAATAGATTAAATTGTCGTATTGAAACTTGAAATCAAAATCAAAATCATACTTAAATCATAAAGCGTTTGGACTTCTAACACATATACTATTTGTCAGACTATGGTTCTTGTCGTATTTATGCCAACAGCAGTGTTCGTACTAAATCATGAGTTTATAATTGTACTTAATCATGGTGCCAAACCCATACTAAACTATGCAGCTTTTGTAGCACTAAAACCATGATGTTTTCATCGTAATGCGACCATGAAGTCGTACTTTAACCATACATTCATAGTCGTACTAAAGCTATGCAATGTTCAACTCACTATCGATATCGTTGTACTTATGCGAAGTCAAGGTTTTGTACTTAAACATGACAATTATTGTCGTACTGAAACCATTGGTTTATAAGTGTACTTAATCATGAAACCAACTTCATACCTAAGCCATTAAATGTTTCTCGCACTTAAACCATGATGTTGTCATCGTAATAAGATCATAAAGTCGTACTTAAACCATTAATTCATACTTAAAACCTGTAATTTTTGTCGTACTGAAACCATAAATTTATAATTGTACTTAATCACACAAACGGCTTCATACTCAAACCATGTATTAGTGTCGCATTTAAACCATGATATTGTCATCGTAATAAGATCACGAAGCAATCGTACTAAAGCCATGCAAATGTTCATCAAACTATCGATTTCGTCGTACCAATGCGAATAGCAGTTATATAAAACAATTAGCAAACGCTTTTCTGTTTATAAATTATTTTTGTGATAATTGATATTCCAATCTATATGACAAGAATAATTATAAATACAGGTTTGTGGTTTGTATTTGCATTTGACTTTTCAAGAAGTATAGTTAGATCAATTTATTTGTTTAGGATGTTTACTTCGCATTAAAAAAAAAATCCGGTTATATCACCGCGTTTTCTGTGTTTTCTAACTATGTTACTGGTCCATTTATCCTGACACAAGCGACTCAGTCGTTATGCTAACCCAACAACCCTAAGCGCCCAGGAGGATAAACCATTACTACCATTCTAAAAATAATTGGGTATGCCCCGATCGGGGATCGAACTCAAACGTTCCCGCATCCGATGTGGACGCTCTACCACTACACCTATGAGGCGGTTTAGTTAGATCAAGCAATGGCATACACTTTCGAAATAATAAGACGTCATTTCCTTAAAGCAAAAAACGAGGAAAATCGGATAACTAGCTTGATCGTAAAAGAAGATTAGACATCCAATGTATCTATCGTATAAGAGAAAACCATGAAAGAGGAATAAATGAGTTATCTAAGGTCAATTTAGTTCAAAGATCAATTCGAGGATTAATTTAATACATCTCCACATTTTTACATATGTGCAGAAGCCTTGTTTCAAAATAAGAAATTGCTCATAATTCTTCTGTTTATCATTCCCTATGTTTTCTTTTCATTTTGTCTATTATTTTGTGTATTGTTGCTTTATTGTACTCTTCAAAATGGGAGGAAACAAATATTCTATTTTTGAATCAACTAGAAGCCATAGCTCTGTTTCGTCTGTACATCGATCCAAGCCAATCAGATCCTTCACTGTTCGACAACAATAACAGGAATACCGGATTTAACATTTGACTAAACACTTGTACTGATATGGCGTCCATTCCGTTAGTTTCACTCTAATGCCCTTAATATGTATCTCATTTTCAGACTTATTCTGAAAAGACTTTTGAAAACAATGTGGCAAAAGGAGAAATTGCTCGTCATTGACAATTTTTCCTTTTGCCACAATGTTTCACCCCTTTTCGATAATTAAAATGTATGTTTTACTAGATAAACTCAAATTGGTATGCTGCTTTTTTTGGTAAGTGGGAACGTATTAATGGGTCCTGCCGTAAAATGAATAAAATTTAAGGTCGTTATCTGCGTGTTTCGTTATATAATAGTATTTTCTCTCTATGATAGGAACCAATCTCACAAACGATTCGGTAAAAGCAACTTTCATTTTTACGAAAACTGTAATTACGAATTTCATTATTTCCAGATTAAAGGACGTACGTTGCGGATTTTTTCTCAATTCCATAAACAGCTTAAGTATGATGTACTATGTACAAATGACCCGTATGTTATAATTTGAGCTCTTGATTATAGCATTGACTGTTGTCAGATGATGTTAAGTCTGTTGTTTCGAATGCGAGTACATGTAGTATAACAAGACAATATTGACCTGCCAGTGACCTTTATGCGAAGATATATTTTATTATAAAGTACTTGGGTTTTATAAAATTTAAATTATGTGCAATCCATCTTAACATGTGTTTTTATATTCTAAATGAGATGGACGTCTTTATGATACTAACCGCCTCGATGGTGTAGAGTACAGCGTCCGCCTCAAGTGCGGGAGATAGGGCGTTTGATCCCTGGCCGGGTCATGCCAAAACATTAACACTCGAGGTAATTGCTGCCCTCCTTGGCGCTCAGGGTTGCGGGGTTAGCACTACTAACTACTTAGTCACTGACTGACTGGTGTCAGGATAAATGGACCAGTAGTACTGGTAACGTACCCAGGAAACGCCGTGATATAAATGAACAATTGTTGAAAGCGGAATAAAACACCTAAAAATCAATCAATCAATTATGATACAAACCATAACACAAAGGCCAGTGTGACGATTTTTACCTTCGTTTCAAAATATTCCTTTCAGTAATTTTGATTCCTTTGTGTCTGTTTTTATTTGTATGACACTTCCTGTTTATTAAAATCGTCAAGCAAATTATCCTCAAACTCATTGAAATTAAGAACATTTAGAATATATAATCACAGGAATCATGTGAGTAGATGGAATATTGATTGACTTATAGAGAAAACAGTATAAAACAGTTTGAATCTAGAGCAGACGCTTGCAGTTTTAAATGTTTATCTTGGTCATGTGAGCGCTTAGTATTGCAAAACGTATGCGGAACGTTTTGCACTTTAAGGGTAAAATCAGAGTATGCCGTACGGTCATGATTGGTCACGTGACACATTTGTAGTATAAAAAACGGTGTATTCCTTACTCTTGGTCAGTTGCTCGTTTTCTGGCTGTGAGGTAACTCAAAATAAACGCGCAATAATAACGTTTCAATGTTATTTAGGAATAATATATGGTAATTAGTGTTGACAGTGGTTCAAACAGGACGAAGGTTGTTAGTACTCTCTGACAGTTGTCCCTCAGACTTGCAGCGTAGGCTCAAACGTGCAGGGCATCTTCTGTTACAGAGTGTATACTTCTCTAGTTCTGTCAACTTCTGTTTCACACCATCGTTTCAAACATAGTTTCACACGAAACTGTATGAACTGGTTTCGACCTTTGATCGTTTGGTTTGTACAGTGTTTCAACCGAAACAGTACCAAACAGGTTTCGACCATTGCTCCAAACGAAGCCGTTTGAAACTAGTTCCGACCATACGTTGCCGTTTGGAACTGACCCTGTTTCAAGCCATTTGATTTTCGGCCCGTTTCGGCCTATTTTTTTAGTGTTTCGTTGTGTCAACCGCTCGATACACGTTACACCAGTATGTAATGAGTGTACATGGAGATAAAGATATGATACATCCATGCCGTCTGATTCGGGTCAATATGATCTAGTAATAATGCAAAGGTAAATGCAATATATTTTTATATACTATAGACCTTCGAGGAAGGGGTTTTTCAGTGACAACCAATTAAGATTCGATTACTTTCTACAGCAGAAACAAAATGAATATGATGTACAAACTGAACGTTATCTCGTATCTTATATATCGGATATACTGGACTAACTCATTCTCATGTTTTCAAGTTCAAACAAGTTTTAAACACACGATGGCTTCCCGCAAAACGGTTGAAACTACAAAGTTTAGAACTAATTACGGTCAATTTGCATGAAGGACGCGATGTAGACATACAGTAATTTAAAATACTGATATGATCTGAGGGAAGACATACGCCTACTTGTTTCCCCCCTCCGACACCCGACCCCCCCCCCCCCCCCCCCCCCCCCCCCCCCCTCCCCCATTTTTGTGTCGATTGTGGTAATAATAGCCACTGTACTATGACACAAGAAGGACAATATATAGGGAAATTTCGGCAGTACGTCAGAAGTCCTTAATTGAAAACGTTTAGCGCCATATAGTAAGATTTTTAGAACTATCGAACTAAGATGTAATTGCGTTAAACAATGAAATATTAGCCTTCTTCGGGTCTGGAGACAGAGAATATTATTGCGCGAGACGTACCGCCCATTGAGGAGTGACGTAGTAAGCAGGTGCCCGTTAGGTCACCCGACGTTTGGTTGGCAAAACAACCTCCAATATAAATAGAGCGTGAATGGAAACTTTTCGAAGTAAAATCCTACTATAAAGTTATATTTTGTAAACGAATTGGAGATATTTTGTAACCGAATTGGAGATAAATCGAAAATATTTTGATTGAATCGGAAGTAATATAGAGTTGCTAAGATGTTTTCTTAAAATAGTTTATATGATAGTAATACTTGATCTTGCTTCTTGTAAGATCATGACAATAGATGCTCGGCCCATACGTTTGAGAATAAGAAGCAGGCATCACCTGCTTGTGCCGGAATTCTCATACATATAAACCTTCTAACAAAAGTAATAAACAGGATAGCGTCTGTATGTGGGGAAAGGTTAAGAATGTTCCTTTCTTACTTGAGCAAACATGTTTTTAAAGACCATCCATGGGGAAGAGAACAATCAGGTGGTCTTGAATCCTTTCCCACATACAATACATCTGCAGCAGATGACTTTGGGAATATCCAGGCAAAAGCAAAAACACGGAAAAGCTCTATAAATGTAGGTAATTACTAAAAAGAATTGAAAACATTGTGGCAAAAGAAGAAATTGCTCGTTTTCAAAAGTTGTTTGCTGCAGAGGCGTAATAACGCATCTGTATATTGGAAAGATTTAATTACAGGGTCATTTGTGCAGAAAATGAGTAATTAGGAAATAAAAATGATTGCTGTAGACAACAAAGCCTGACTTTAGCACAGGTTTGACTGTATATGAGAATAATTTCAGGGACAGACTCACTTTCAATTCAACTTTCTCCAGTTATGCCATAGCTATATCCCCTTAATTAGTGAAATTTAGTTTGATAGTATTTGTCTGATCTCTAACTGGAGCATTCCTAACCCAACCCAGGGGATGTAAGTTCGAACCATTGCACGGCCAACATTCTTTCCGACGTTTGACAAAGGTCACTGTGACAAGCGGCATTCGTCTTCCACCAATGGGCTAACAGTCTTTGTGGTAAAGCAGCCAGTTGCTCGGAAAAAAATGTGAGAAAGCCAGAAAATACATTATAGAATATAATGCTACAATAAATTAATCAATAGGAGCAGCTCTTCCTTTGCAAATTTGTTGATTTTTGGAAAGGGTTGTTCAATAGCCTGTTGTTTATTGACTGTTGATAACCATTTTAATGTCTAAACACATTTGTTGTCGATTCCGCTTTTGGTGAGCTCGACATATAAGTGTCACAAAGGCGGCTGTGTCCGTCCGTCCATGAATCTGTCTGTCCGAACCGCATCTTAACCATGCATGATAGGATTTCTAAGAAAATTAGCACAAAAGTGCACCATGATAAAGTGGTGTGTTGTACACACATTTCAGGCCTGTACCTCAAATGTTAAGGTCACTCGTAGAGGTCAAAGGTCAACATGAGTGCTGTTTGATAGTACTGACCTTTCCGGCTCGGACATTGTCAACAGTTTAAGGGTTTGTTGAGATACTTTACTTGTAAGAATCAACAGCTTTCATTTCATTTACGTTTTCTGGACCCATTAACTACTATGTCATCACTTAGGTGTTAGAAGGTGATATATTAGGATGATCTTGGTCCTGTTGATTTTAATATCTGCATGTGGATACATACCCGAGATACTGCTTGTTACGTTTCAAGATTTTCTACACGATCGCCACTATAGTGCCTTCGGCGTTTTGAGTTCTCTATGTGATTCATATAACCCGTGCAGATTCTTTTTTAAATTACATTATATTTTATATGATGATTGAAAGTTCGCTTCTTCTTTGAGCTTTGTCAGGCTCCAAAAGTATTTAGGTTCACTAAGAGCACGATCTTTGTACTCAAGTATCTGATTGGTCAGAAGCAAATCCATTATCAGAATTGACCAATCAGAAATATGACTTGGAGTAAAGAGTTCCATTCTGAGCACAGATAATGTTTTAAGAGTTTTATATTTTCGGGTCCTGGATTAATATATTCCTGTTTGCAGGTATGTTGCGTTAAGGATAGGATCTGACGTGTCGATGTAAATTGGCACGATGAGGGACGATGAATATCACTTGCTATATATAAAATGGTCAACCAAGAAAACTTAGATGCGAAAACATGGTCATGACGTGGACAAACATGCCTGTAAGAAGTAACCCGCTGTTTAGCTGACTATAATTTCTGAGCTAAACCCCTACGTCAGAAGTACAATTTAAATATGAGTCGTTCAACGAAACAAAATACATTTTGGCTTCTGCGTAATGTTTTGACCCAGATTCTGCGCAGTCCGTGGAGGCCAAACCGGGCCGACACATTCCGTCTCAGGGGGATAGAGGTATAGCGTAATGCTTCCTGAAGCAGGAAATCCACAGGACACAACAAGAGTTTGTCCGGGTTAGCCTGCGTGGAAAGCTTAGGCTGATCCAGGTCGATACTTTACGTAGAGTACAATATGTTGGTTTTCTCGTGGAACTGATTGAGCTGCGCAATTGGATATAAAAAGAGTAGTTCCGCTTTTCCGAACAGTGTGAAGTCAAGTCACGGTAGATCAGTCGATAGGTAGCGACGTGGGCTGGCAAACCAATGGTTGTGCGTACGAAACCCAACTCTGAAAACATTGTTTTCCGATGTTTGACTAACGTTATTTCAATAACCTTATTCGTATCCCATCAATAGACTTACACTCTATTTGGGGAGAAAAATCAGACAGATACTTGGCAAAACCAGTGCATGGAGTACTGGTGTAAGAAAATCGGGACACACATGGTTATATTAACTGGTCGCACTATTGTTATTGAATAATTGTTGAAAACGACGTCAAACACTGATCAAACAATGAACCGAACCGATCAGGGCGTTCATGCACCGTAGTTGAAGCTAGAGAAGGCAAATGACCCAATAAAAAGACGTGTATATATTCGGATAGAAAAACGTTATTGATTTTTAAATTTCCGTTCGGCGGTTTCGTATTGCGAATTTCAAACGATGCTTATGTGATGTTATTGACAAAAACAAGAACTAATTAGTTTCCGTCGGAAAACAGTTTATTAACACTTTCTAAGAGAGAGTGGATTTTTACATGACGACGGCTAACGCATTTTGAAAACAGTATGGGAAAAATAGAAATTGCTTATGTTTTCCTCTTTTATTTAGTCATGACTGTCCCAACGTTAGTTTCAAAAGTTGTGTAATATTTCGGAGGTATTAAAAGTCGTCTGCATCAATGAGAAAATCATAAGGACTCCGTTGTCAGAGAGCGACGTATATGAATCTAATCTTCTATGATAATAAGAATATATCCTACTAAGAATTATTCTTTTTTCTCTTTTTGACAGCATGTTTGAAGCCAAGCCCGACTTGAAAGAAGCCTTTTCATCATTCCGTGGGAAGGATTTGAGTGAGTTATCCAACTCAGGACTGATTCGTGCGCATGCGCTACGTGTCATGGCGACGGTTGATAAATGTGTGACGAGACTTGACACGCCATCCAGTATGATAAAGACGTGTTGTGAA
>JASEVX010000011.1:27623300-27697209 GCA_031761405.1 Serripes groenlandicus
GATTATATGCAAGTTAGTAATGTTTTCACTTAATATAAATGGTTTTTTGTTAGTCGCATTCTCTTTCGAACTCACTTAAATCAGACTAAAATTGATCGCTCTGCTTATATTGGATTGCCGGAACCGCATAAAAGATCGTCTCAAATTGACCCTATACACTTTAATATTCATGAGCAGGTTCTTATTGTTCTGTCCAATGAAATCGCAAGATATTACATACGCTCGGCTATCATCGCTTTTCTATATATTTAACTATATGGGTTATTTCCCCTGCTGATACCTAAAGATTGTGTAGGCGATAATTCGATTGGCAGAAGCAACGGTCAATCTTTAATCGGCAGCCATTTGATTTAACGAGATTTTTCTATGCAGCGAGGAAATTGAGGTCTGGTTTTAATGAGATTGAGTATTGACAAAAAGTAGTAGTAGTAGTAGTTAGTAGTATTAGAGTGGAAAATAGGAAGAAATTTATATTTGCTGCTGATGCTGATATTGGACTGACATTGGCTCAAGATAACAGTGTTCCAGTAACAACTTTAAATACTCGTATTTATGCCACGACTGACTGATCACAGCTTTGTGTTACTTCCCATACTTCACGTTGATTGATGTGGGTTTAACGCCGTTTTCAACAATGTTTAAGTCAAATCAGGGCGACCAGTTGACATCCGTATGTGTTTCCTACACAACAACTCCACACAACATACTTTCCAAGCAACTGACTGCTTTTCAAAATAGATTGTTTGCTCATTTGTGGAAGACGAATGATGTTTGTCACAGTGACTTTTGTCAAACGTCGGAAAGAATGTTGGCCGAATTTTGGGTGCGAACTCATAACCCCTGAATTGACAGGCCGCGTCGCTTCGGACAAAGCTACTGAGGTTTACATTACACTTTGTTTAGAACCTAGATGGTCAATGTTTGTAAATAGCAATTTATACTTAATTATTATTGCATTAGTTAATGGATACTAATGCGATTAGCAAATGCTCCTAAGCAGAGAGTGATCACATTCTTTAAACTACAGATTTCGCTTATAAATATATCCTGTCACGTAGGCTACTCAAACAAAACAACCGTAAGGTATTTACGAAAAGTTTAGAATACGAGCGGTTAACGAGTGCATGGTGACTGATTTAAATTCACAATGTTCGTTACAAGCTATATTTTATGACTGCTTTGCGAACAGTGCATATTCAGAAAAAAGTGCCTTACTGTGCGAACCTGCGCTGTTCGCTGATGCTCTATGGATTTATCTTTTAAAGCAAGACCTATATTCAGACATATGTGATAATAGTTATAACCAAAACTACGTGTGTTTCCAGAGGCATGTTTTTAACAATTACTGCGTTATTACGAAGTTATTCACATATGATATATGCCCATTTTGAGTTTTCGATAAGAATTGGTGAACCATTTTACAGTGCGCAGACTTTTCTGTTGGCGACTGTACTCTCAACATCCATTAAAATCGTTTCGATTGCTAAAGTCTGGTTAAATTGCTTCGCTTGAATCCAACTCAAACCCAATTAAAGTCACTAATCGACTGTGTATTGACAGCAAGCATGCAGGTGTTGAAATAATCAGTAGACGATCTCAAAAAACAATTTTACACTGCGTAGATTTAGCTTCCTATAGTTTCTAGGTAACATGCACTTCCTCTTGGATTTGCGATGAGGCACACGGAAATCAACTTTCGAAGTTTTGAAATTAAAAACGATACAATTATGTCCCTGACGAGGTTGGGACAATTATCCTTTCTCACAGCCGATTCTGATAAAGTTTATTTCGAAAGTCAGGGACGTAATATTCTATTTTTATCACATAAATACCCTTATTTTCAAGTTGAGAACAAATCACGGAACAACGTTATCATACACGTGTGATAACAAAAACACGTCATACACGCGACTACTGATGACGTCATTTTGACCTTTATCTTTATTATATGTTTATTGTTAAGTTGTTAAATTTTACACATTGAAAAATGCAATAATACGTTATTTTGAATAAATAACCGAGTCTTAATTGTTTAAAACATTGTTGTTTTTTTCTTCTTATTGAAAAATGATGAGGACTACTTTTTTATGCGGTGAATCACAAGTTCTTATGAAGAATATGTTATTCGGTCTTTGTTTTGATGTTGTCAATATTTTTCATTTAAACACACTGTTTAGGTGATAAAAAGAATCCATCACTCGTTTTTCTTTGGAGAAGATTTCTTAAATTCGTCTCGAAAAAGAGGGTTATTAACCTCGCCAAGAGGCTCGGTTAATAACCGTCTTTTTCTAGACTCATTTAAGAAATCTTGATCTCCAAAGAAAACTCATGATGGATCCTATATTTATCACATAAATACCCTTATTTTCAAGTTGAGAACAAATCACGGAACAACGTTATCATACACGTGTTATAACAAAAACACGTCATACACGCGACTACTGATGACATCATTTTGACCTTCATCTTTATTATGTTTATTGTTAAGTTGTTAAATTTTACACATTGAAAAATGCAATAATACGTTATTTTGAATAAATAACGAGTCTTAATTGTTTAAAACATTGTTGTTTTTTTTTCCTTCTTATTGAAAAATGATGAGGACTACTTTTGTATGCGGTGAATCACAAGTTCTTATGAAGAATATGTTATTCGGTCTTTGTTTTGATGTTGTCAATATTTTTCATTAAAACACACTGTTTAGGTGATAAAAAGAATCCATCACTCGTTTTTCTTTGGAGAAGATTTCTTAAATTCGTCTCGAAAAAGAGAGTTATTAATCTCGCCAAGAGGCTCGGTTAATAACCGTCTTTTTCTAGACTCATTTAAGAAATCTTGATCTCCAAAGAAAACTCATGATGGATCCTATATATCTTGCATATGAAATTAGGTTTTCAGGTAAATCTAAACTCATTCTTACCAGTTTAAAGAAATAGCATTCACAATAACAAAAGCCTATTCATAAATGACGTCAACTAAAATAGAATGACGTCACGCACGTGCACAAATACGCGCCGATTGACATTGTGTACACACGTCATACGGAAGCTAAAGAGTTCCGACTGATACAGAAAATCCACAGGAGTCGAAACGTGTCTGTCCGGTTTAGCCTGCGTGGTATGCTTAGCGTGATCCAAGTCGATACTTTTCGCAGTCAAAACAGTTGGCTTTCTGGTGGAAGTTCTTATTTATATTTCAGAAAAGTAGTTCTGGACAGCGATTACGTCATTTCTAAAAATAAGTAGACTGATAAAGATAAAAGTGTATTACATGCCTGTACATTTTCCGGTGGAAATACATGCAGATTGACATGCGCAAATACACCACGACAGATTGAAATTCCGTATCTACATGCGGTGTAAATACAAGATTGTGACTTCAGACAGTTCGCGGACTACTTTCAGCGAGGTTCCCGTTTTGAATCTACGCTACGTAGTAAAATATGCAGACAACCAGTACTGTTTAGGAAAATTGTTTCTATTGTATGTATCGAAAACCTAGCGTCAAATTTAATTAAACCCCGCAAATAAAGATTATGTTGTCATTTTCTCCCCACAAAACAATGTAAATTTAATTTGATAATGTTATTGGGCGGGACTTACGTATTAGCATACTTTCTAGGGGCGTGGCCTAAGTATTGTAGTAAATATTCATCCGCCATTCATATTTTCATTTCAAGATTACAAAATTGTATCCCCAATAAAAAATATATTGAATCTGTATATTTGTTATTTTTTTTCGCTCTTCATAGATCGTAGGTATATAATAAAAGATATCGATTTTTCCACGCTACTTGTAGTGCAATACAAACCCCTTTATCGCTCCCGCAACGTAATATTCCGTATTTATCATACCAGTAGACATGTAAACAAAAGGTTTATCATACCAGTGTTATACGTCACGTAATCTGCTCATTGTATGATAAATTCGAATTATCACACCGAGATATCACGAGTCCATTATACATACACGAATTATCGATTTTCATTTATAACCGTTCAAGAGTGCTTGTTTTAGTAGTAGGAGTACATGTGTGATCCTGGCCAGGCAGCACTACAATGAAGGTTTATCGACATCTCTTCTGGCCTCAAAGCTTCCAATGCCGGTTTTTGTTTGATAATCGATGTGCGTTATAGAATACAATTTTCAAACTTAGGCTATCATTAGGAACATGCGTTTTCTAATTGAACCAGTTCTTGGGAAAATGTACATCTTAGCTTTAATAAGCGGTGTAGAACCAGGTCCGCATGGGTATCGACACAGTGTAGCATAAGCTTGTTAGAAGATTATGTCAATTTGTGTAGATTCTGATCAGGGTTATCTGAACCTACACTGCTCTGAAGTTCCAACTTGTACAATTTTCTCACAGAGAGAGGCAATTGTTAGTATCACCTACTCAGGGTTGATATCAAGGGATTAAAGTTTAGGATTTATTTAGACTGTCTAAGTTTCCCGACAGTGAACATTCACACATTGAAATACGGTTGCAAATGCCACACACGAGGGTCGTGTACCATTCATCTGATTACTTTAACCGAGTAACATTTTGACCAAATTACTCTGAAATCAGACAGGCAGTTTCAGGGGAGAAGAATTGTAAAGTGTTGTTATTTTACCCCTATCATGTGTTTCAACCTATCATTATGGCTTGAACATTAAAGTATAGCAGGTCACCTAGAAAATATGTCTGGCAAAATATATTTGAATATATTTTTTTGGAAGTAAAACAAATCTGATTCGCCTGAAAGCCATAGAATTCAACCAATATCAAATATGACTCCCTATTTTTTTTAGAGGGTCACCATTGGGATATTCTTATTGTACTATCCTGAAGTCAGACAAGCAGTTGAACATTTTATTCTTTTCACCAAAACATTTCTGTCATATCACCTTATCAGAACAATAGTTTCAGCGGAAAACAAGTTTTAAGTTTTTGTCAGTTTACCCCCTTTCCGACCCCGCAGCTAGTTCTTTTTATGATTTAATTATTTGCATTAGATTGAAAGAGGACCACCACAGGATAATTCCTGATAGGTTTGGTTGTAATTGACTTAGTTGTTAACATGTAGACCAAAACAACGGCTTCGGATATATGAGAGTAAACATTACTATAGTTGCCTTAATGTGACAGTGATTTACAAAGTTTGAGAGTTAACATTTCTATATATATACCATACACTATTTTCTTTGGATATGGATAGTCCTACAACTTGTCAGCTGGCCAATTCGTATTTCCTAAAATAAGTTCGGCCTGAAAATCTTGATCTGTCCAAAAAAATCGACACAAATCATTGCTCTGTCAATACATAAATGCACCAGAACATGAGAAAAATGTGCAAGTTGGCATAAGTTGGCATTTCTTGACAATGTAGATTCAGATCATACTGCCCCTCCTGCTGAGTCTGTTCAGGATCTATACAAGTTTACAGACTCTTCTAACAAATTCGTGGTAGTAACATGTGAACAGTGTTTGGTTGGGTCTATACTGTTCACAAAAGTCAACATGTACCTCTTTCTTTATGCACTTGCTCAAGTAGTGATGCACCACTATATATAGGGTCTAGCTGTGGTATCCACCGTGGCCTAGAGGTTAGCGTCGGTGATTGTGAACCGGGCGTCCCGGGTTCCATCCCCAGTCGCGGCGCTGTGGTCAAAGTGGAGTGCCCTTGGGCAAGGCACATTTCCTAGCCTAGTACTGGTTTGTTTATCCAGGGATTGTGTATAAGTAAACTGTCGCCGTTATATAAATGAAATAATGTTGAAAACGGAGTTCAACACAAATACAACTAGTTTTTACTGTATCAGTTATCTGATATTCACTTATGTACGAGAAGAGAAGTGTGCGCTTTCTTAAAGTCAAACAAATCACAAGGAATCTGCATTCTTCTATGCAACAAAGATTTAATCTATATAAATAAGCCTGTGCTTTGGGAAAAAGTATAATGTTGTGCATGGCGTAGATCCAGATCAGCCTGTGTACGTGTATCCGAAAGGTCGTATCAAAATGTACACTGTTAACATAATGTTAACACAAGCAAGAAACTTCTGACAATTGTTGTAAATTCAAAAAAATCTGAGCAGATGAGTCGAGTTATCTGAACTTACACTGTCAGGAAATGCCAACTTGAACCATTTTCGAATGTTCTCCCTCATTTTATGTATTTTTAACTTTCGATTCATTTGGACGTTTTGGGACGCGCTTTGTGTAGGGGAGTAGAAATAACATTGTTAATCATTGTCGCGTTAAAGCGGCTGTAGCAAAGGTTAACTCTCATATCCAAAGCCGATATGGAATGGATCATAACATGTACACACTTAGAAAAATTACCGTTAGCTCAGTCGGTAGAGTACTCAACCTGAAAGTGAGAAGTCCCTTGTTCGAGCACCGGACTGGCTGCATCAATTTCTCTCCTTGTGAAATTGGCTCCAAATAATGGACAGTAACAGCATTGCTTGGTCAGTCTAACAGCGCTTGCCGTGTACTTTATTACATCCTTGGCAACGGAATTCCGATTCATTTGGACGTTTTGGGACGCGCTTTGTGTAGGGGAATAGAAATAACATTGTTAATCATTGTCGCGTTAAAGCGGCTGTAGCAAAGGTTAACTCTCATATCCAAAGCCGTTATGGAATGGATCATAACATGTACACACTTAGGAAAATTACCGTTAGCTCAGTCGGTAGAGTACTCAACCTGAAAGTGAGAAGTCCCTTGTTCGAGCACCGGACTGGCCGCATCAATTTCTCTCCTTGTGAAATTGGCTCCAAATAACGGACAGTGACAGCATTGCTTGGTCAGTCTAACAGCGTTTGCCGTGTACTTTATTACATCCTTGGCAATGGAATTCCGAAATTCGAGGACGAATTTCCAGTTAAGCAGTGATGTATGATGTTGCGGTCACAATTGGATTGAATACATAGAAGCTGTCCGGTTAGCCCTGACAGCGAGAGGTCCCAGGTTCGCTCCGCGGATTGGCTGCATGCTTTTCTCTCCGTATGACATTACCACCAAATAACGGACAGTGGTCATTAAACCCACAATGTGTGTTTTATAAATGTTCATTTATTTAGCAGACGATCAAAGATCCATGTGGTAAATTACAACAAAGAAAGCATTGCTTGGTCAGTCAGACAGCGCTTGCAGTGTGCTTTATGACATCATTGGCAACGGAATACCGAAATTCGAGGTCGAAAGCGAGAGGATCCCCGGACTGACTGCATTTTTTCTCTTCTTGTGATACATATAACCAGCAGTAAATATTTTTCATGTCGTTTCAGGAGATGTTGATTCCCTTCCTTGGCGCCATTAAGCCTCATCTGGAAGAATGTTGGTGTCCTGATACCGAGGCCACGTGGCGGGCATTAATGGCCACCATTTTGTTTTACATACGTGAAGGCATGCTTCAACCCTCTACGAGTGACAAGATCGTAGAAAGGTCAAGCACGCGTGCAAGTGTGTTATCAAACGATCGTGATCATGTGCCTAAATCACCCGTAGTAGATAAATCAACAGTAAATTAAAATGACACAACGGTTGATATTAATACGTTTCATTTCCGAAGTTTTAATTACATTAATCACTTGATTATTCATTTATAAAACCCGCGTCTGACGGTCTTAAATGTGCTGAACTCCAGATTATAGGTAGTATAGTCAAAGTTTTAAAACTGTTCAAAAGGTGTCTTGGAATACTCAAATCAGAATTATCGGATAAAATTAGAGTGACACTTTCACTTTCCAGTACAATAAACATCTAAATATTGATCGTTTAAGCTTCATTTTCACTGGGTAGACATACCCAGTAAGCCAAATAGTGTACATGTTCATGACTTTAAATTGACTGTTTTTCAACATTCACTGCCAAAATAGTAATTTTTGCAGAAGTTTCAACATTCCATCTGGAGTTTTCAGCACCTTTAATGCAATTGCGCAGTTTAACCAGAATGTTCACCGTCAGCATATGTTATAAAAAGGACGCAAATGGGTACTGCATTATATACAAGCCTTCGCAAGCAATGTTATTTTATGAACTTTTGAATACATAGTATATGAGCATCAAATAACGTGTCTACGAAACTATGCCAGATATGCTTTGTCTCTCACGTCCCTCACAATTTTGACAACAGAATCAAGTCTATTCAAGTCTATTTCATGAATCAAGTGACAGGAAAAATAAAAATGTTCATTTGTTGCCAGGAGATAACTGCAGCCCAGGTGCGCGATAACATAGCGCGGATAACTGCACGCCAATCAAAACAAGGGTCTCCACTCTCCGAATTGTATCTGCCTTGTTACATATCGCATGACTACCATTCTCCTTCTAACGCTCCTCGAAACGTAATGGGTTTTAAATTTAATAAACTGATTGATTCAAAGGTAACAGTGTGGCGTAATTGCTCAGTTATATATGTAATGCCGTCCGTGACAAGGATGTAGGGAACAGTTTTACCAATATACGTACATACGTACATGTTCTGACTAAAATCTGCAAGCGTTAGCCCACTAGTGTGACTTCTGAAAAGTATAGGTTCAGATTATCTTGTACATCTGCCCAGTATTATCACAACCATCTAACAAGTTTGTGTAAGTAACATGTGAACAAAATATATCTGGATATTTACTGTTTACAAAAGCCAAATTGTACCTTTTCCCATGCACGAGCTCAATAATGATGTGACAGCTTAGTGTCATTAGATGCCCAAAATCCATAGCCGAGGCTCGGATTGTGTATTTGCACAAAGGTTAGGACAAGGTTAATATATATACATGTAAAGGCACGCTTAAAACCAATGTAGTGTCTTTTTTCTTTTTTACTATATATTTTATTTTCTTGTCCCGATATATGTCTCGCTTTGAATTATATATATACAGTCGGACCTGTGCTTAAAGATCACCCTGGAATAGCAATTCCCTGTATATAGCAACCACACTTTTAATTTCTCAATTACTCATTACTTTTGAACAAATGACCCTGCAATTAAAGACCACCTGTGAACAAAGGCCATAGTGTTGCCTTTCATTGGGTGGTCATTAAACACAGGTTCCACTGTATATATATAGCGATTCCCGCATGGCCTAGTGGTTTATGCATGCCTCAGGAGGTGAGGTCGAATGTTCGAATCCCGATGTCGACAGTTGGGCTCGTCGTGATATTGCCGGTTGGTTAGCCGCAAGATAAGTAATGGTACCGAAAGCCTGTCTGCCCAGTGCCTGGCAACAAGATGGGGCTCGGGAAGTAAAAAATGTCTTCCGGACAAAGGTGTCTTGTCTCATAAAATCAGAAATGGCTGGCCCTTGCAATAGGGGCGACACTGGAATTTACTTTACCCATTTTAAACAAAGACGATATTTGGGGCTGGTTTGGTTGAATGATCTTTGGATAAACGTTAATTAATCGAGAGAGTCTCAGCTTCACGATGTATGGCCCTTTCAACATATACAACAAAATCATTGGGTTCTAAATCATGTTTGGGCGAAGATATTTATATGGGCGTTGGTTTTAAAGATCTTTTCGTCGTCCTTTTAACTATCCATATCCTACTTATACGCATTTTGACGCCTTTTCGGCAGGCGATTTTTGAAAAAGAATTGGGGCAAATGCAATACTGTTTTTAAATCTTTTCAATAATTATTTTTTCCTTCATCGAGATAGTTAATACTTAGTTTTAGATGTTTTCAAAGTCGTCTGCTCTGCTGTAGATTTGGTGAACGTGGGAAAGATTTAATTATTGTAAAATTAAATGTTGTAAAACGTCTTATACCAATATTCTACAAACACGTGCTATGGTAGTATGAAATATGTGACAGTATTAATCATGTATTTGTGTAATTAAATCAGGTCATATTCAATATAGTTTTATATCTTTTATTATTTGCCACACACACACAATCTAAAATGAGCAATTCCTCCTTTTGGCACACATTTTGTCAACGCTTTTTAAAAAAAAATATATATAACGTTCAATTCAAGAGAATGTAATAATTTGAGTTATACTTTTAGTATTGAACTAGAAACATACATGCTTTTTGAGTAATTGAATTTAAAGTTCCTGAAGAAAGCCGTCAGGCCGAAAGCTTGAATATTGAGTGTTATTTTATACATATATGTAATAATTTGTGCCAACCTGTTTCAAAGTATTCTGCTACAAAGGTGTTGTATGTGAGAAATGATTAAGCTGGATTGTTTCTCTGATATGGTACGCCACAGCTGTCTTATGTTGTGATCTTTCATGTTGTGATGTGTAACTGACATAGTAGCATGTCCACCTTACATGTTATTAAGTCTAATTAATGTCTTAATAATGGCATTGTGTGTAGATCTAACTGATATATAATCAAGTCTGACTGACATGTCATTATGTCTATTAAATGTAAATGGCATTATATTATGTCTAACTGGTATGTTATTATGTCTGTCGTGTGTCTATTTTATATGTTGTTATGTCTAATGGACATGTTATTATGTCTAGTTGACTTGGCAGTATTGCCCATAAAACGTGTTATCTTGTCTAACTAGCATGTGGTTATGGCAAAGGCTCAAACCTCAAACCAAACAAACGCATTTTGATACCCCTGCAGCAGACGACTTTTGAAAACATTGGGACAAATGGAAAAATTGCTCATACTATTGTCAAAATGTGTTCAACTCTATTCAATTATTAAACATTCATTTATTATGGAACGCCACAGCTGTCTTATGTTGTGATATGTCATGTTATAATGTCTAACTTACATCTTAATTTGTCTAACGTATGTGTTATTATGTGCACCTGCCATGTTAGTATGTCTAACTTACATGTTATTATGTCTAACTTACATGTTATTATGTCAGACCTACATGTTATTATGTGTAACTGACATGTTATTATGTCCAAATGGCATGTTTTTATGTCTCTTCGGCATGCTATTATGTCTATCATACATGTTATTATATCTATCTTATGTCTTATTATGTCAAACTAACATGTTACTGTTATGTCTAGCTGTCACGCTATTATATCTTATCAATGTGTTTTTATGTCAAATGTACACGTTATTATGTCAAATGTACACGTTATTATGTCCAGTAAACATTGTATTATGTTTACTTCACATGGCATTATCTCTATTAGACCTCTTGTCCAAAATGCGTGTTATCTTGTTACTTTATCATGTTGTGATGTCGAATTATCGTGGTGTTGTTAAAAAAGGACGCGAAATTCCACGCGCACTGGCAAATGCGACGGGAAAAGGCGGGACTAGATGCAGTGTTACAGACGACTTTAAAATATACAGCCAAAAAGATGGAAGATCTCTTGAAAAGTTTGAAACAAAAAAGATAAATTGATTTCTCTTTTTGAAACAATGTTTTTAAAAGTCTTCTGCTGCAGATTAGTCGAAATGCTTCAGATTGTTAAGAAGGGTTAACATTAAACATCTATGAGTAAGAGTATATCCCACGTAATGAACAATTACTAGAGATACTTTTGCCAAATATGTTTAAACATCGTCTGCTGCAGATGCGTCAAAATACACCAGCATGTGAGAAAGGACTAGGTATTGAACTTACATTGACACTTTAAACCTTTCCCACATAAGTCAAAGCAAATATATGGAAAATGTCTTTAAATTAAAGTTTAATAATTGAAAATAGTTTAAAACATTGTGGCAATATTATAAGCACTTTCTCCACTTGCCCCTAATGTTTTCAAGAGTCGACAGCTGCAGGGAGATCAAAATACGTCTGTATAAGGTAAATGGTAAAAATAGAATGCATACTATTTGGATTAAGTTACAGCTCCTATATGCATGTTCATTTCCTACCAATTATTTGCTGAGCAAAGTGATGGTGGGCAATACGTACGATACTTAATTGCGAATATGCGCCATCGTTTACACTAGTGATTTGAATCCCATATAAAAGAGCGTAAGTTAAGGCTAGCAATATATGACGTCCAATTGGTCATTGGGGTATCATCATTTACCTTTTTCCCGCTGCCCAAGGCAATTAAAGGCTTTTGCAAACAATGTAGAGATTCAGGTGAGACAGCTCATAAAGAGTTGTTGAAATATGCATTGTTTGCCGCTTAGTCTTTAAGGTTTATCAAATTTCCTGTTTGGTTCAATTTAAAACATGAAAGAGTCGAGTTTGTGGAATTCGGCAGAGAAAGAGTAAAACTTCGTGAATCTCGCGGAGGAAATTGTTAATCTTCCTAAACACAGGAACCGAATTAGTAGAAAGTATTATAGCGCAACGATTCATGGACAAGAGGTCATGCGGGGATACTCTGAGATGTCAATTCTAGTTGAGTTCGACAAAGGTCAGCCAGGACACAGCCAAACCGACACTCGGACCTTAAATAACCCTACAGAGCAAAATTGTAGCATTCGGTCGTTAAGCTCATTATAGCAAAAAGAGAAATTTCTTATTTTGTTACAACGTTCATAACTACATTTAACATTTTATTTTCCAAAATGTCGTCACAGGTTTCTAAAGCTTGATTACATGGGGAGAATTATTAAATATTAACCTGCATGTTTGATTGATTGATTGTTTGGTGTTTTACGCCGATTTCAACATGTTTTTCAATTATATCACGTCGTTTCCTTGGCAAGGTACCAGTTATACTGGTCGATTATCCAGACACTAGCGAGTCAGTCGTAATGCTAACCCCACAACCTTGATCGACAAGGAGGGCAGCCTTTACAACCTGTATGTTTGAACAATTATATTAGTGATCATTAATTTTTAAGACGTTTGCATGTTAAGCTGTCGTACAATGAAGACCCTTACCAGCCAGCGTCTACGTCCAAACCGGTCTAGAGTTCCAGTCCCGACGGTCAGTTTTTCCTTTGCTTGGCTAATTTAGATGGTGTTCCATACTCTCCGGTTTGTACTCGAAGCCATTTTGTCGCTGTATTGTCGTAACTGATCGTGGTCGATACTGAAACAGACGGGTTTCCACTGGATGCCTTTTAGGGTTCTGTTTCAGATTCAGATTCTTTATTAACTCAAATCTACAATTACATAATAGCCGTTCCGCGAGAAAACCAACATTATTGACTCATGTATCGACCAATATTAGCCTGCACAATCCGCGCAGGCTAATCCAGGCCGACACATTCCGTATCAGAGGGATAGAGGTATAGAGTAATTATTCCTGAAACAGAAAATCCACAAGAGACAAAAATTGCCTGTCCGGGTTTGCCTGCGCGGCATGCTAAGGCTGGTCCAGGTCGATACTTTGCGCAGAGTCCACAATGCTGGTTTCCTCGCGGGACGGCTCACATGTGTAATGTCGCGTATAACCGGAGAAGGGATTACATATTCAGTATAATAGTTATCATGTTTACAAGATAGGTGTTTTCGTTCGGAAAACACATTATTATTAAAACTATAGACATAATCATCTTTATTTATGGTTCACCTATTCAAGTCAGTGTTTTATATATTTTGCTTATACGTCTGCGTGATGCATACCATGACCGGCCCCGAATGTAATCGCAAGCCTTTCATGTTTAACATCCCTCAATACAACGTTATCGTAGAAAAGAACGTTTTAAGTTTGATATTGATCTAAACAAACATTTTCTGATATTTTGTTTTAAAGTATGCCTTTTAGGAGAACAAAAAACATTTGCTATAAATTTACTATAATATATGCGAACCTTGTCCTAGCCGAACGAGCAATACAGTTTCAGATCAATGAAAATGCGCATCCGCACTGGTTGATCTAACCCTGTTCTATTTGCCAATTATTCAAATATCTGGGTTTTTTACAAGAAATTTCTATCGAAGTAAATATATGTGTGTTGCATTACTGCATAGGCATATCTGAATTTCATCTTGTCAAAGCCACCCTTAGTTTTGGTTTTCCTAATAAACAGCTGACATGGACGTTTAAAAAGATCAAGCCACGTCAAAATCGACCGTCGGTACTTTGCACTAATTGAAGATAATGTCAGCTGGTGCCTTCGCAGTGTGAATGGTAAAAAAACCTGTTAATGTTTTTTCCCAGTTGCTTCTTGAGTTATGTGATGACCGTAAGATTAGCCCATTCGTGTGAAATAGACATTAGGCACATTGCGACCAGTAAAGATCTGTGAAATCGCACTCTGGTCAAGAATATCCCCAGTAGCCATCAATTTATACAAGGATCCATAAAACCCCTTAAAATTGGTTTTGACTCAAAACCGATAATACATCATGTTGTGACGATAAATATTAGACTAAAACATCTTTATTCGTGGTATTTATCGGCTCAGTACGGCCTAAAAACACATATAAACTAACAGGTAAGTGACATACATGTATTACATATCATAAAAGATACTTTCGTCTTTCTAGTGAATATAATACATACATTGTTTAATTGTTATGACATTTCCATTCATTTGACTTATTTAACAGTCGAATATAAAAACATGCCAATGTTGTTTTTCGTATGCCTTGGTTCATATTGCCATGCACATGTCTTATATTGATCAACACTGGTTTTAAAGCATCGGAGTGTCGGATTTGTTCAGTATGCTATTGCTCAAATAATAAATATTACATCAATCAAAGATTCTTGATCACATTTTCAATATTCATAAACGATGAGGACGCAGATTGGCTCGCACCAACCCATGTGTTTCCTGGCTTTTTGAGTCTTGCAAGAACCTCAAGGAATGGGGACATTTGTATTTCGTGTAAAGTGACCCTTATGTTCGATAACAGAAAACTAATCAGCGCAAAAGATGATTTCAATTGGGTGGAATCCTTACAAAGCTTTGAGAATCACTACAGTTGCGGTATTAGACTAATGCTTTAGTCTTCATACATGATTTGTATACGAGCCTGTCTCTGGGGAAAATTACGATGAAATGCCATAACAGTTGAACCATGGTCATAGCCCTTCTTAAGAGGGACAAAGAATACTTTAACGTTAACATGGCTGATCTATATCTTCTCTAGTCGCCAAGTACATATTTGTTTGTAACTTTGCCAAAATAAAGTGTTCATAGCAAATTGTTCTTCTAGAATGCTCCCTTCTCGAGAATCTTTTTCTAGCTTCAAAGAGAATGTGGCAAATGATGGATGAGAAAAAAGAAATTAAGATAAGAATTGAACATAGTATCGACTTATTGCAGGCCAAATTTCCTTTTTCACTCAATGCGCATATTCTGTAAAGCTGTAACACTACTTTTTCCTGGTCATTTTAAATACACACAGGTTTTCTAAAAAAAATAAGAAAACCACATATGAACCGTCCGGCGAGAAAACCAAAAGTATCGACCCGTATCCGCCTAAGCATGCCGCACAGACACTGTTCGCCTCCTGTGAATTTCATTACTCTATACATATATCCGAATGTTTGTCTTGATGATATGTAGGCCAAGTTCAAATATTGATCATTTATGTTCAAAAACTAGGTCACTAGACCAAATTGAAAGAACATTTCGTTAACACTGTACAAGCCGCATTGTCTGCATCAGCAGTTTAAACTTAGGTCAGAGTGTTGATATTAATGATATCTAGGCCAAGTTCGAATATGGGTCATGCCGGGTCAAAAACTAGGTCACTATACCAAATTGAAGGAAAATCTTGTTAACCCTCTAGAAACCGCATTGTTAGTTCAGCATCTTGAAATTGTGTCTGAATTATGTTTAGGTCAAGTTAGACTAGTTGTCATTTGGGTCAGAAACTAGGTCACTACACCAAATAGAAGGGTTATCTTGTTAACACTCGGGATGCTGCATTTTTAACTTGAGCATGTTGAAACTGTTTCCGATTGTTTGTCTTGATGATATGTAGGCCAACTTCGAATATTGCTCACGTCTGTCCTAAAACTAGGTCACTACGCCAAATTGAGGGAAAATCTTGATAACAATCTGGGGGTTGCATTTTGAATCTTTGTCAGAATAATTGTCTTGATGAGTTTTGCATTAATCAAACACTTTCTCCCAGTCTAGTACATGGTTTAAAGAAATATTTCTACTTGATGGAAGTTGATTTAACATTGACATATTTCTCAATGTAATAAGGCAGAAACTTCAAAATATTCTGCCTAAACGTGCTGTGAAATTTTTCTTTGATTATTCATGTATTAAATGTGTATACTTGTGAAATCTTGCACTCAGGTGGGCGAATTAGTGCCAACAAGGTCCTCCTCTTTTCGTATTGGCAGTTTCATAATATTTACTATTTTTGATATGATATTTCAACTTCTTAACAATAAGTACATAAGCTGCAATTGTTATTTCCTTTCACATTTTCCCTACTTCGCCAACCTTCCTGCAGCCCGTAGGCCGTCAGCACTTTCAGTGCTTTGATTTAGCATAATCAGACATTCTACCTTCCTATCACCATCCTTCTTACCAATACGTTAGGCTAAAACCATAGAAATAGCATATCAATAATGACAGCCTATACTTTTGAAACGAGACAATAGATACCTCGACAAAAGAAAATAGGCGTCAAGAAATTTGCATCCACTATAGAGTAAGAACGGCAGTTGCACGTACACTATGATAATATTTGTTTGTATGGGAGTTTTACGCCATATTCAGTTAAATCATGGCGACCGTTCACTTATTCATGATCCCTGGGTAAACAAACCAGTACTAGACAAGGAAATGTGCCTTGGCAAAGGACACTCCACCATGACAAACACTGGTCGTTATTAAGTTAATTTATTCTCAAAGAAATATCCACCTTACAGACACTTATTAATTTACGGGGATATAGACAGTTCCTAAACCACTTAGGGGTTAAATTTCGAAGGTCTACTTCGAAACTTACAACATATCAGAACTGTGATTAAAGAGGCAGTTCGCTACGAAATTCCCCGAAGAAATATTGACTTAATTTGGAATAAATAAACGTTGACTGTCTGGCAATCAGTTCTTGATTTTGTTCACCGCCTTCCGAATTATTTAATGTGATATTGTATAACGAATGTCAGTGTTAAATTAAATTGTATACTCCATGTGGTGTTACTTATGGTATCCTATTTCCCGTTGGATCCATTTGTGTCAATAGAAGGCACTATCAGTCGAGCAATGATATCTCTGTCGGTAACAAGGAGCTCTATCGATCTGTGTTTCAAGCCTGCTCGGCCATTCTTTCATTCCGATGAAAGACAAAAAACACTGTGACAAGCGTCATATGTCTTCCAACACTGAGATGGTAAATCTATATGAGAAGTTCGCAAGTTACTAGGGAAGAATATGTTGTGGAGTACAAGTGTGATTAAGCCGATAAACGTACGTTACGTCGCCGTGATATAAATGGAATGACGTTTCTAGCGGTGTGTAATTCCAATTAATCATAGTAGGAGACCAGCCTGTAGGTCCCGTGACCAAATTCTGGGAACAAAGGTTTGAAAGTATTTTTGTGTTCCCTGATGAATACGGAACAATTTTGACTTGGGCTGCCCCCTTGAAAATGTTAGGCATTCCCGGGAGGGGTTAACAAAGGTCAAACAGGGGCCAAATTCAAATATATTCCAACCGTGTCGATATGCATATCAAATGACTCGTCTTGTCATAAGGATTCCAAAAAGGTATAGTTTGTTATACCTCTTACTTTAAATGAGGGGGATATGGTCAAAAACGTCGAAAGGTCACCACACTTTTGACTGGCGGTCAAATTCAACAACACAGTTAACATTATCCAATTATAATGATTTAAGTGTCTAATACTATGTTTTCAGACATGGTAAATTCAACTAAGGAACTTTTAAAAGTAAAGGTGGTTGCCATAACCCTAACATTTCAAAATGGAAGCTAAAAGGTTAATATAAATTAGCCTCCTACCTTAAATGAGGGCGCTATGGTCAACAATGTCGAAGGTCAACACACTTTTGACTGGCGGTCAAATTTACCAACACAGTTAACATCATCTGATTATAATGATTTAAGTGTCTAATGATATGTTTTCAGACATGGTAAATTCAACAAACCAACTTTTAAAAGTTAAAGTGGTTGCTATAACCTTGAAATTTCAAAATGGCTGCTAAAAACATAAATTAGCCTCTTGACTTAAATGAGGGCGCTATGGTCAAACACGTCGGAAGGTCAACACACTTTTGACAGGCGGTCAAATTCACCAACGCATTGTAAGATTTTAATGATTTTAGTGTCTAATAATATGTTTTCTGACATGGCAAATTCAACTATACAATTTTCAAAATTAAAGTGCTTACCTTGACCATGAACATTTAAAATGGCTGCCAAAAGGGCTACCGAAAGACTTGAATCAGGATCCTTGGCCAACAATAACACAGTTATTTATAAATGCATTGTCCAATGATGCTTATCTTGCTTTATTGCACGGTGCATCATTCTACTCAGAGTCTACAGTGCGGTTTGTTCTGGCATCATTAAGACGTTGAGGTAGTGCCCGCTGTGAATACCGTCTTGGCTAACATTTGCCCTCTTTCAAGCTCCAACCGTGCTGAAGGGGAGATGATGGAGCATCTAGATTCATAAGGCTTAACATGATGAATGCCTGATAGTTGGCCCGTGTTACCTTCTCCCCGTTTTTGGGCCGAGTTTCTGCAAGTGTCTTGTTTTATTTATCCTTGTATATATATATATGAATGTATAACGGTTAATTGCTTTGTCATATAGTTTACATAGTAACCACGGACGGGTAATACTACCATCATGAATCTGGACATAGTCACATAACGCTCGAGAATCGGACTATTTGGACCAGGTAGAGGGTATAGAGGGCATTCGAACGTGAATAAATATAACCCCACGACATCAGGATCCGATATTCATCTACGCATGTTTGCAGTGTGTGTCGTGTGTTTGTTCGTGTTATGGTCAGGTACATTGATAAATAACACTTGTATTAATACTATTACAACTGCAGCCGATGTTAATGTTTTCCAACACGATATTTGTCCTGGATACCCCTTAATACCACACGCATGTTTAAAGTATCAAACGTCTTGGATTGAACCTACACATGCCAACTTTCAACAGCATCAGCTGATACTCTCCATGGACGTCGAAACAAATCCTGGGCCACGTATGGACCAAGACGATAAAAACGACATCATGAATGCCATAAGCAGTAACTGTGAGTCATTAAGGCGAGAGATTCAAAATGTTCGCGCGGATACTGTGCAAATCAAAAATGAGGTTGAGTCAGTTAAATTATTGTGTGCTACAGTCAAATTACGTGTTGATAGCCTGGATGAAAAACAAAATAAGCTTGAAAAAGCTGTACGCACTATTGAGGAAAATGTACATCATTTGAACGATGAGAGAGAAACACTACAATTAGACATGGATGCATTATAAGAAATTTGTGACAGACAGCGTGATAAGTTAGACTTTGTTGAAAATACTGTAGAAAAACTAGAACGCGAAAAAATTAAATCTTCTATGCGCATTTTCGGCCTGTCTGAATCTGATACAGAAAATGATAATACCTTAAAATCCAAACTACTACAGGGTGTCATGTCCGGACCATAATTGGCAAAGTGATTCTATCATTGATGCATATAGAATTGGGACTCGCAACACCGACCAACAGCGCATCGTAATTGCAAAGTTCAAATATATAATATAGATATACTTAACAACTTACGTCAAAGTGGGCGCACTGGTAATTTCCATAAAGGAAAATTGCATATCAGATCAGATATCAGATCGGACACAAAGGCAAGTTCACATCCCCATTCTGGACGATTTAATAAAAGTGCCACACGCAAACAACATTCGCAACAGTATCATGCTATGGAGACTGGGTGCAGTCAATCTTCCATTGATCCAGATCCTGTTTGTGTTACATAGGGATTCGGCCATGACTCATTAGAATTAAAAATCGGTTATTGGAATATTGAAGGTGTTAAAGATAAAATATGTTTTTCAGATTTCATTGACTTTATAGGATCATATGATATATTTGCTTTAGGTGAGACATGGACTGAAAGTGATGATGAAGTAAAACATTTATTAAGCTCACATGAATGTCACTTTTTACAAGCGTTTAAAAGAGCACGCTTTGGCAGAGCAATGGGGGGCATGTGTGTATATGTTAAACATGAGATAACCAAATATATAAAAAGAGTTGATGACACCTGCCATTTCGGTATCAACTTACTTATAGACAAAGCCCTCACACAACTTTCTGAAGATGCTTTAGCAATATTTGTATATTTACCACCACTTGATTCTCCCTTTTATTTTGATCAAACATACAAAGGAATGTTTTTACTAGAAGAACATCTTATAGCCTTAATGTGCAATTATAGTAACTGCAGTACTATTTTTTTAGGTGACCTAAACAGCAGATGTGGGAATTTGTCAGAATCCATATATGTAAATGAAAATATAAAAGAATTGTCTGATTTAAATGAAATATTTCAACACCCGGTTGATGAGATCCGTAGTTCGTGTGACATGAAAATAAATGCACAAGCTAAACAATTAATTGAATTATGTAAGATATACTCGCTATATATACTCAATGGACGAATTGGACAAGACAAACACATTGGAAATTTCACTTACACGTCGACAAACGGCAGTAGTATAATAGATTATTGTCTTTGTTCAAATGAAATTATTACTATTGTAAATAACTTTAAAATAGAAGAGCGTTGCGAATCAAAACACTTTCCGCTGTCATTATATATGACAGTACCGGTTAAACTCGACAAAAAAATAAAAACTATTAATATCTCTTCTATTGTATATGAAATACCCCGTTTTCGTAAAGACGAATTTATAGAAACCGCCAGTTCAATCTTTACAAATGAATTGATAACACACTTTGCAAAAACTGTTGATGACCCGACACAAAATATAGATGAATTAGTCTCAAGAATGAACGGACATTTTAAAGAGGCGGGAAAACATTTTGAACAAACAAAACACACACAAAAAAGAGCGAACCCTTTCTGGTTCGACCGTGACTGCATTAAGGCAAAAAAGCTAAAGTATAGCCTATTATGTAATTATAGAAATAACAAATGTGACGATAATTTAATGCTGTATATAGAACAGCGAAAAAAAGTCAAAAATATGTGCAATACAAAGCAACAGAGTTATAAAAAGAAACAATTAAATGATATAACCGCAAACATAAACGATCCCAAATCATTTTGGTCAAAACTTAGAAATATGACCAATACAAAGCCAAGAAAAACAAATAATATAACCACAGAGCAGTGGATGAATCATTTTGAAGGATTATTAAATCCGTCTGCTGCCGATTTCGAAAACCTTGCTGATGTCGATGTCGACTGCAGCGTCGGCGAAATAGACAACGACATTGACGACTATATTTTCAATTCAGACATTTCTGAGGATGAAATCCGTCTGGCTATTAAACATTTAGAAAAATGGGAAAAAAGCCCGGACCCGACCAATTAATACCAAATTTTTTTCATATACGGATGCGAGTTAATCTTACCTATACTTATTAAACTTTTTAACAGATTTTTTAAAAACGGAGAATACCCAGAAATCTGGACTGAATCGATAATAGTCACAATACATAATCAAAGTACAAAGTACTGAAGGTAGAATTGCGATCGTTTAAGAAGAGATACAGAAGTGCATATATGAATATTTATTTTACCGGTTACCTTCAGGCAAAGTTTCAAGTGTGTAACCCTTTCCAGTGCTGAGATTTTGCCTCAACCTGAAACTTTAACCAAAATGTTGACGAACAGACAGACGGAGAGACAGACATCGCCAATCTATAGACCGGAATTGCTAGAGCAATCCGGCCAAAAATAAAAAAAATCATCAATTTTAGCAGTAAAATCCTGCCAAGAAGTAATGAATTGAGAAAAAAATGTGCTGAGAGGTCCATAATTTCAAACTTGCTAAGATTTGGTCTGAAAAATGTATTGTTGACATGTATTTTCTACACCATCATTGTAATGTTGTTTATCATAAATAAAATTATTCCTTTTTTTAAATAAACTTTTAATCAAAATGTGTTTCTCAGTGTTGTCTTCTTCAGCAGTTTGACAGAAACAAAGCCTAAATCTGAAATTGTGTCAATGTGTTATTTGTCAACTCTGTCCCATAAGATTTGCTTGTGATTTATTTGAACTCTCATAAAAAAAGCACGGAAAGGGACAACTTTCCCAACTTTGATTAAATATGTTTTCAATTAAATTGTAAAAAATCTTTTTCTTGTTTTTTGAAAGTTTTGTCATTATTATTTAAGACGGACATTATATACTAGAATAGCCAACTGACTATCATTTGAAAAAGTGTTTCTTATTTAAACCTTTCCCACTTGCATACGTAATTGCAGCCGACGACTTTTGAAAACATTGATGCAGAAGAAGAAATTGCTCATAACAAGCTTTCTCCTTTTGCAACAATGTTTTCAACTATATTCAATGATTACACTTCCAATAAATGTGATTTTCTGTATCTTTGCTCAGATTTGTTTTAATTCGTCTGCTCAAAGACCTGTGTTATTAGGTCTTTGGTCTGCTGCAGAGTTTTTATATTGTGGGGTGGGTTGTGATTTGTTAAAGGGCAAGCACGATTGGGAATTGAGTGTTGCACTTATCCTAATGAAACACTCGCCTGCCTGTGCATGTTTTAGCTTAACTTAACTTGTTAATGTTCTTTCCATCATCAACTTAGTCATCTGTTAGTAATCAACTCTATGAACGAAATAATCGCGTCAAAATCTTGAATCGCGTAAAATCATAACGAACAAACTGTCAAAATCTAATTTTGAACTGTGTAATACAAATTAAGAATAAAAAGATGAATCAGTTATGTTGTAACAACCAATATCCGCGGGTCATTTACCTGATTTTGGCCGAAAGAAATGATCGATTTCTTGCAAGATTTATTCGTTATTCGTTCTGCCTATTATAATCAAAGTATTCTAAACGCTTTATAAACAAGTGATTTAAAGCGCTCAAATCATTTGATGAAATTTGTTTCTTTAGACGCGGACCTTGTCGAAAGCACCTATCCAAAATGCAAGTCATTAGTCGCCGGGCAGAAGCCCGCGACTTCTATTTTTAATAGCTTTTCGGAAATCACATGGGAGGGCGGCTTATTATTAGAAAGAAACAAATCTAGATGATTTGAACATATTACAATTGTGGTTGTTTACGAACACTAATAAATGACACATCTAAAATGAAATAAATATTCCGATTTTTTAATGTTTGCATTTTTTTTTATTTCACTCGCATTTAAGTTTTTTGTCTTATTTACGAAGACAAAAGTGGTCCCTTCAAGACGTGAACCAACACCCCCTAATGCAGACTCTTATGTGTCATCATTGAGGTCAATTTCGGATTCTCCTTTTAATAGCAATTTTAACTTACTAAATGTTGTTTTCATGTTCAAAGAGATGTCTTGATTTGTGTAGAATTCATTTAATAATGTTAATCCATGAATATCTAAAGTAGGAACTGTTTCTAAGCTAAATATAGACCCTATTCTGTTGTGTAGTTTCGTGACCTTTAACATCGATTTTCGCGCATGCGCATTTCGATATGAAAAAGCGAGTGATATTATTTTATTTTAGACAAGTACAAGACGAATGTTTGACGCAAAGCGTCAAAGAGAAGCCGCAATATTTCGTTGTACATGTAGAAATAAGAAAAAAAGAACATTTTTAAATCCACAAACAATAGAACAATTTAAACTGTAGACGGTAATGCTGATATATTTCTCCTTTTGAAGACTTTTGTGTGTTTTCTTCAAATTACCTCCCTTTAAAGCAATACCAGGATATTTACCTTGTGATTCGAATAAGATTGACAAACATTGAAATTATATGAATGAATACCTTTATTTAAATAAGTAACAACAGCAAAATTAAATTTAAGCCAGATAAATGTGTACACATTTCGTTAATTTTTTATAGATAACCTAATGTATAGGTATGAATATAAACTTTATAACCAAATGTTTTCATTTCAACGTTCCTAATGTTTGAATAGACTAAGGAAAGTCAAGAATACATAAATAAATCAATGCAGTCTTTTCCGGCGACATTGATGCCTTGCATCAACTTTCTCTTGTCGTTATTATAAATCGTTGTCGAAGGAATAGATGGACTGAGAGAAAGAGAAAGAAAAGGCTTAGCAATGCATACTATCTTTATGAATAAGGACATGAACGAATATGTATGGACTAGCGCCTAGAATTTCGTACTAGCCGATCCTTCATTCCACTCGCTTATGCTAGCGGGCGAGTGGATGTTTACATCTCTGCCGAGAGGGAAAAAAGGGTTACAATTTACAAAGGGTAATTGCGCGGTGCAGTGCTATATTGGCGTAGTGATATCTAAATAATTGTGTACACTTTAAATATGATATTTACACTTACAAGACTTGTTATTTTCTATTATAAGCTTGTATAATCGGATTTTTTTTCGTTACTCTATGTTTGCTTTTGTGAGCATTCGTAAATTAGTCAAACCAAAAATTGCACTTAATTGTTGGTGGTGAAGGGCATATACATCACGTGACTTCAAACTCACTATGACTATGGCAGCCTCTGCGCATGCGCAAGTCTACCAAAAAGGGGGATATTAATAATGTTGATAACTACCGCGGTATTAGTCTACAGAATATTTTGAGCAAGGTTTATTGTGGTGTATTAGTTGCTCGAATGAATTTTTATGCACAAATGTACAGTAAAATCTCTGAAAACCAACACGGATTTAAGTCCGGTTTTTCCACAATAGACAGTGCGTTTATTCTGAAATCTGTCATCGATAGGATGCTGCAACGAAAACGCGGCAAAATATTTGTTGCGTTTGTCGACTTTGAAAAATGTTTCGATACTATAAATAGATCTCTTCTGTGGAATATACTAAAAGATAATGGTATCAAAGGAAACTTATTTAGAGCATTAAAAAGTATGTATTTATCTGTAAAATCATGTATTAGATGTAATGGTGGTACAATAAGCGACCCAATCCATAGCCAGATCGGATTGAAGCAAGGATGTCTTGCGAGTCCGATCCTATTCACATTTTTCATTGATGAACTTGAAAAAAAGCTTAGAGAGAGTAATATAAAAGGCATTCAGCTTCATCCTGATATTGTTCAATTATTTCTGTTAATGTTTGCAGATGATCTTGCCTTAATAGCAGACACAATTATAGAACTTCAAAGGCAGTTGAACGTACTGTCAGACTTTTGTCATGAATATAAACTTAAAGTAAATGAACGTAAAACAAAAATAGTCGTATTTAAAAAGGGTGGTTTATTAGCTAAAAATGAGACATGGCATTATAGAAATAGTAAACTAGAGGTAGTCAATAAGTTTTGCTATCTTGGTATTCTGTTTACTAGACAAGTGTCTATGAATGCTATGGTACATGGACAGTGTATGAAAAGTAAACGTGTTTAAATCTCAATATTAAAGTCCTTATATGACTCGGGTCAATTATCGAAAACTGTATTTTTCAAATGTTTTGATGTCAAAATCACACCTTTATTGCTGTACGGCTCCGATATTGAGGGTACAGACAACTATGGAGAACTAGAGCGAGCACAATACTATGCATGTAAGCGCTTTATGTGCGCTAAGCAGAAAGCATCAAATGTTGCCATTTTAGGAGATTGTGCTCGTTACCCTATGTATATAACATCACGAAAACGTTGTATAAACTATTGGTTAAAAGTAATAAGGATGCCACAATCACGATTTGTAAAGAAATGCTATGATATGATGTTAAATGATGATCTAAACGGCCATACTAAGTGGGCAACAAGCATAAGATTAATATTACAGAGAAACGGTTTTGGGATAGTATGGCAAAAACAAATGGTCGCATCAGAACCTTTATTCTTAAAATTGTTTGAGAGCAGACTAAAAGATTGTTTCTTCCAAGAGTGGAACGCCTCAATAAATTCGAACCCTAAATTAGATAGTTACCACATGTACAAAAATGAATTCAGTTACAAAAAATATCTTGAAGTGCTTGACATACGGAAATTTCGATATATTTATGTAAATTTTAGAGTTGGAGCACATGAACTTGAAATTGAAAGAGGTCGTTATCAAACGTACTATTCTTAGAAGAAATAGGATTTGTAAATTATGTAACACGAATGTCATTGAAAATGAGTACCATTTCTTGCTTTGTTGTGACTTTTATGACGACATTAGAAAGTCATACATTCCTAGTAAATATTACACCATACCTAGTATACACAAGTTTAATATTGTAATGTCATCGCAAAATGAAAAACTAATTAAATGCACATCTTCTTATTTATTCTATGCGTTCAAACGAAGAAACAGTTTCATTAAACAAATTGAAAGTGGTTAGATATATTGTTTATAGGATTTATGTGAATGTATATATTATTATATATGTGTGTAATCATTTCAAACGCCAATTTCAGTGTTATGTTTGTTGGTATATATATCTGAATATGTGTGACAAGCGTGCGGTACGCTGACGGATGTTGTATTATTTGTTATACATGTTGTTATGGGTCGATGGCCTTAAATCAATAAACTATTTGTCATTGTCATTGCCATTGTCATTTGTCATTGTATACTGCTCTATCTGTTTAAGAGTCTGTGATGTCACTGGGAGACATTTCCCAAGCCCTCTAAGTAACTCCCGTGCCTCTTCTGACTTCATTGCGCTGTTAAAGACTGATGGTTGTCCACGGCCATAGAAACTGGAAATAGCATCTGCACCAGTGTGGGTGTGAAATGAGATAATAATATCGCTAATAACCTGATCAAGGAGTGTTACGCAATCAATTATGCTTTTCTTTCTTTTTAGTCCTAGCATACCTTCAATTTGATGTGCCACATAAGATACTAAAACCAACACATCTGTGTCTTTTGCATCAATGACTACGGCATCTTTTACTCCAGACTTGCTTAGTTGTAAATATATGTACAACATAATGGTGTCTGCTTCCATATGCTGACATGTCAACTCATCTACCTCCTCAGTAGTGGACAAATCACTACAGCGTTCCCTCACAGAGTAAATAAAGCTGGTATCTGGATGTTGGAATAACAGGATTTTATAACTCAGTCTTCAGAAATTGCTGCAGACGAATTTTGTTTCCTGGGATCTTGAACATGTTGTTGAAGTGCCTAGGGGATTACTGTTCATCATTTCCCTTGATGAAGATATTCCTGGTCCCACCAACAAAAGGCAATTCACCTGTTCGCCTTTCATGTACACTATCTTTGATGCTGTGTTGAAGATCATATGGGTCATTTACAAATATTATCTGGCAAGCCGGAGAATTGCGTTTGACAACAAGGTTAAACATTTAAGCAGCATAATCGCCCCACGTATAAGCACTTTCGTCTTGCTCCTTTCTATCCTCAGCAGACGGGGTTGATATCCTCCAAATGAACCCCATATAAAACATTTACTACTAGTGCAATGTATCTATCCCATAGCGCCCTCATTTAAGCTAGGAGGTATAACAAACTATACCTTTTTGGAATCCTCATTACTAGACGAGTAATTTGATATGCATATCGACACGATCGAAATATATTTGAATTTTGACCCCTGTTTGACCTTTGTTGACCCCTCCCGGAAATGCCTGACATTTTCAAGGGGGCAGCCCAAGTCATATGTGTTCGGTATTCATCAGGGAACACAAAAACACTTTCAAACCTTTGTTCCCAGAATTTGGTCACGGGACCTAAGGCTGGTCTCCTACTATCATTTCAAATAATTACTACAGAAACTACCGACACCATCACGCTGCATCACATGTAAACGAGTGTCAAAGCTCTTTAATATGTGTCTGGCAATCCAGTAACATAATCCGTTATAGGTAGAACTGACAATTAACAATAGGAAGTTGGTTCGAGCTAACTTGTGTATTTTATGCTGGTTCAGCTCTAACACACTTATGTTTAGTTATTGAATTTTATCTGTGTCAGAGATTCGGATAATTTGACAGACACTGTTGGGAAGGCTGTAATGCCGTTAGAAACACGCCTAACGAAAGTCCACCGTTACAAGTTTTGAAACTAACCAAAATCATCAAAATCTTATTCATCCTCGTATATCCGATGTATGGTTAGCTTTGGTAGAATGTTCGTTATGTTTATTTGGGAATAACACATTAGGTAGTATTTCATATATGATCTTTATTCATTGATTTCTTACCTGTTTGAAGCAAATTTCGGTCTTTCACCGCTGTGGATGTTTCTGCCAAGATTGCTTTATTTACGCACAAAATGATGACGTAATACACGAATCTCGTAAAGTGCTCGGAAACGTCACGAAAATACAAGTGCAACGAAAATACAAGGGTCAACGATACAACAATCCTCAAAAAGTCTCCCAAAATGCTTGTTTCAATGGGTTGCTAACAGGGAAGGTCCTGATCAGACAGCCCGGAGATACAGGATGAAGCTGATCTCGGTTGTTCTCAAAGTAGAAAAACAACAACGAAGTACGCGTACTGAAATCTGCAGAATCGGCAATATTATTGTGGGATATATCAACCGGAAATATGATACATCATATTTAGACAGAACACCTGCTGACGGTACACGAAACATTCGATTTCTACCGACTTGTTTATGTTTGTGCAGGCACTTAGACTTAATCAGGCGACAAATTGAAGCCAGTCGCAAACAATAACTAAACAAGGTATATGTACAATGTTAACGTCAGTTAAGACCTAAAATTTGTCAAACATGTTTTTGAAAGTTGGTTTCGAAATATTTACAATAGTTTCAAATTAAAAGATTTTGTTTGGGTATTTCAAAAGAAATCTTATAATAATTAAATCGTTGACACAAATATACTAATCCAGTTCAGTATCCCTTTAAAACACAGGACGTGTTCTGGAAAAACTCCAGTAACATCGCTACAAACATCGATGTCTGACTACGTTTATTACGTTCATGTCGAAACTTCATAATACCATAATAACGGTTAATCTGGGGGAAAATCGTATAATCGAGCGTAAACTACAGACAACAAAAGAACGACGTCAGTGAAGAAGAGGGCCAACACCATTTCGTCTGCTTCATTTTAAACAGACGCTGTCACATTTTGGTATCCTTCTTGTACGTCAAACTGACAGTCACGCGACCATTACGGGTTTACCCTTTACTGCATGCAGACGCATTTTGGCGCATCTGCCGCAGACGACTTTTGAATAAAACATTGTGAGCGATGTTTCCTTTTGTCATAATGTTTTCAACTCTATTCGATAATTTTACTCTCAATTCTAATTTTTCTAATATTTATTGTCCACGTGTTAGCTCTTAGGTTTTCAAAGTCGTCTGCTGCAGATGTGTTATATTTTGGATAATATGATTTACCTTTTCTGTAAACCGGCTTCTATATGACAATGAAAGGCATTTTGATCAACTTATGCCAAAATTTAATTGTTTGAGGATAATAACTTTGCAGCAGAGTTATAGCTCTTGTTACATCCTGAGAGCTTATTAATGTTGTAAACAATCAAGGTATACTTGTTAATGATTTATTTAAACTGATATACACGACAAACTTGAGCTGAAGGCAGCGACCATTTAAACGTATCTTCCATCTAAATGTGATCTTCAAACACTAGATAGTCTACACGCATGTCTGTTTGCCTGGTATACTAGAAACTAAAATATGTATTACACCGCCTTCTAAGAAGCGTACACGAATATAGCAGTGTTGCTATCTTATAATTCAATCACTATTTAACCATCTAAACATCTAAAATATCTCTCGACGAAGCTATTCTTTAATCTATCAATTTGCAAATGATGTCATTCTTATTGTCTGCTTTGCAAATGTAAATGTACATGGGCCGAAAGCATTTATACTTGAATAAATAATAAAATTGAATTGAATCGATTGACGAAGCTATTCTGTAATTTATTAACATCCAAATTATGTCATTCTTAGTGTATGCTTTGCAAATAAAAAGGCCTTTATACTTGAATACATACTTGAATTGAATTGAATTGATTAAACGTGAAAGTGAGTGATATACCAGTTGTTGTATAATTGGCATGTTAGTAAAACATTCGCAACATGTGTGTTAGTTCTAACATTTATATCTAAACGATCCGTTAGCCTAACACTTCATTCAATTCTCCTTCGCAGAGTTGTCGTTCCTTACCTTCACTTTCGTGTAATGAGTCGATAGTGTTAGAGAGTGACAGCGATACTATTTTACGACTAGCAATGTGTTACCTCAGTCTGAATACACCCCGATGTAAACATAATACATTATAGCTTAACACATCGGTCATATTTTGCGGCTAGCGATGTGTTAGCTCAGTCTGAATACACTTAATGTTATACATAACACATATAGCCTAACACATTGTTCATAGTTCACGGCTAGTAATGTATTAGCTCAGTCTGAATACATCCCGATGTAACACATAACACATATAGCCTTACACATCGTTCATATTATACGGCTAATAATGTGTTAGCTTAGTCGGAATAAACCCCGATATAACACATAACACATATAGCATAACACATCGTTCATATTGTGCAATGTGTAAGCTCAGTCTGAATACACCCTCGATGTAACACATAACATATAAAGCCTAACACATCGTTCATATTTCACGGCTAGTAATGTGTTAGCTTATACGTCGGAATACACCCCGATGTAACACATTACACACATATAGCCTAACAAATCGTTCATATTTTGCGGCTAGCAATGTGTTAGTTAACTCAGTCTGAATAACTCTCGATGTAACACATAACACATGCAGCAAATAAATTAAATCCTAGACCAAATATGAGCCGTCCCACGAAAAAACCAACATTATGGTCTCAGTGTAATGTATCGACCCAGATCAACCTGCGCAGTCCGCGTAAGCTAATCCCGGTCGATATTTTCCGTCTCAGGGCGGTAGAGGTTTACAGTAATGATTCTTGAAACAGAAAATACACAGAAGGCGAAAAGTGTCTACCCGGATTAGCCTGCGCGACATGCTTAGGCTTATCCGGGTCGATACTTTACGCAAAGTCAATACTGTTGGTTTCTCGTGAAACGGATCATATTTTATTTCTATCTGGCACAAGACAAGTTTATATAAGCCAGACATCATTACGTCGATGCCTTACCACGGTTGTTAATTGCACACAATATGGTTTGTTACTAAGAGTTTTAACGTCTACAATTGCCCGTGAGTAGGCTTAACATCGGATAAAGATAGAATTTAACGATTTTTTTGGCGTCAGTTGAGGACAAAAAGTAAGTAAGTCATTATATAAAAGACAAATAACAGTATGAAACTAATGACATAGTTATTCCTGATGTTTTAAGCAATATACTGATAGGGTATCTAAATGTCAAACAATACCAATTAAATTATTTATTTATTTCCATGTAAATCAACACGTAAAAACCCTCAATTGTCACACTTTCTTCGAATTCTTAAAGATAGGACACCCCAAATCATTTGCAAAAGTAACCGCTCAGCTATAAAATAATCCAAAAGAAAAATGGGGGAGAGGAGCATGTAAGATGCAAGAAAGAAAACACTACTCGAAGATGATTCTCTTCATTTCGTATACCACCGGGCTTGGGCAAAATTGGTTTTCGACAGATTCTATTTTCACTAACAGACAAAGTCAAAATATCAAAAGAGATAAAAATTCAAACAGTTCCAGTGCATTCTATACACATTTACAACGCATTTAAACTTATTGTCACATTTACAATGCACTCTGGTGACGGTATACACTTACTTCTACGCAAACAACGGTTTTAGGGACTGTTTGGCTGTGGATGTATTATGTGTAACTTGACCTTTAAAGTAACACCCACCTAAGGCAAAATGAGCGATGCCCTGCGAAAAACCAACATTAACGTAATTAGTACACGTTGTTGAAAAATACTTGCCTGCATATTCATGCTAAGGATTCAAATATATATCACTTTACATATTTGTCTTGAAACCTTGTATGACTTTTTGGCGACCAGTGCAGAGTAAGAGCAGATTGGATGGATGCGCTAGCTCATCCGAATCTACACTGGTCGCAAAAATTCATAACGGTTGGTTTTCGCAGATCACCGCTCAGAATGTATACATGCAAAAGGGACGAAAACATAATTTCTGGCAAGTGATACCCTACTCAGACATGTAAATTTTTTGTACCAAATCAGTTGTCTCTGTCTTGGTACTATGGTTACGATGTATGCAATCCGTGAGTGCAAACACGCTAATACTTGATTGAACAAACGTGTAGGCCTATTCCAAAACAACGTACAAAGTAAGATAATGGAATTCGGTTGGTCTATGTAACGTAAACGTTTCGTTATTTTAACATAAACTGCTATCACTGTCAAAATATTGACACACTTTGTTTCAATGTCTTTTGCATGTCTAGTAATATAATTATATAAAAAAAATATCTTCAAAACAAGAATTCAAAGTAGATACACTTAATGTGTAACAAATAATTCATTTTCATGATAATAATTATTTGGCATTTCTTTCTCTTATGATGTTGTATACTAAATCAAGCATTATATTTTGTTAGCACGCTTGCGAATTTATATCGATAAAATCGTTATAGGGGCCTCAAAATGTTTGTTTTTATACATCAATCTTTTCTCCTTCGCTCTGGAATTTTCCAGACAGTCTATGCCTTTGATACTTTGTGCAACATTATTTACTTATTTTAAATTAGAAAAACCAGTCAACAATCATATAAATGCATCTATTGACGTTATAGTAAAATAATGTTCCGACAAGATAAAAAAAAAAATGAAAGAAAAAAGGGGTATGACCATACCATCATGACGTCATAAACAAATTTAATTTCCTGATTTCCGCCAGCTCATTTTACTGGATAACAGTATTATAGGGCCCTCAAAATGTTTGTTTTTATACAGCAATATTTTCTCCTTCGATCTGGGATTTTCCAGACAGTCTGCGCCTTTGATACTTTGTGCAACAATATTTACTTATTTCAAATTAGAAAAACCAGTCTTCAATCATATAAATGCATCTATTGACGTTATAGTAAAATAATGTTCCGACAAGATAAAAAGAAAAAAGAAAGAAAAAAGTGTATGACAATATTTACTTATTTCAAATTAGAAAAACCAGTCTTCAATCATATAAATGCATCTATTGACGTTATAGTAAAATAATGTTCCGACAAGATAACAAAAAAAAAGAAAGAAAAAAGGGTATGACCATACCATCATGACGTCATAAACAAATTTAATTTCCTGATTTCCTTAAGTTATAAACCACCAGCTCATTTTGATGGATATCATAACTTTCAGAAGATTGAATAAATCAGTATGTACAATTCACCAAAAGCATTCGGATGAAGCAGAAATTGCTCATGATGAGCATTTGCTGCTTTTACAACAATAACTTCAATAACTAAACTTTAATTTCTTTAATTGAAAACTGCAATTTAATATAAAGTTAGACGTCGTTTTCTGCATGTTTTCCCCCATGAAGACTAGCTGTGCTTTAATGTCCATGTCAGAATTGCAGATCTCTAATGAGTACCGGTTATTTATTTTATTTTTGTTATTTCAGCCATTAGCATTGATTTATTACACGACATTTCACGAGAATAAGAAACAGCAGTTTCGTCCCAGATTTCGTTCAAAACGACGGTAACCATTTTCGTCGGGTGAATTATTTCTTGCATAATACATGACCCCTCCCATTTTCTTTGGGTTATTTAAATCTTAGAGGTAACTCTTTTCAATGATATAGGGTGTTCTATATGAGAAATGCTCAGAAAGTGTGACAATTGAGCATTGCAACTGGTTGATTTACATGGAATCAAAGAATAATGTATTTGGTGTATTGTGACCTTAAGATTGGTTTTCGTGGAGCACCGCCCATATGTAATGTTACTAACCTGCCTTCAGATTCGTCTTCAACATTTGAAAAGTCATAAGCGCATGCCCATACCTCTGCAGAGGAAGACACATTCGCGTAGTTTTGGTTAACAGTCTACCGTCTTTAAGTATTTTGATTACTTTTCCTACAAAAAAACACATTTATACAGTCAAGCTTGTGTTAGCGGTCATCTCTGTCAGCAGCCGTTTTAAGTTAACCAAACTACCTTTCCTATATATTTGAATTGTTTGCAACATCCTCCTTTTTCCAGTCGCCAGTTATTGACACTCCTCTGGTTGACTTCTAACACCAGAACAGACCTGTCAGTTTAGCTAGACTGCAAACAGAAATTCGTCAAAAGATGACAGGTCTGCTATTTACTGACATAGTTTCTATTGTATGAGTGGTTGTTCATGATGTGCACACACAAACAGTGACCGCATCGGCTGAGTGTCCAGAAGGTCGCCGGTTCGATCCCCGGTCAGGGTTGCGGCGTTAGCATTACGGCTGACTGGTTGGTGTCAGGATAAATGGATCAGTAGTACTGGTAATTTACTCCATGACTAAAACCATATCTACAGGTTTGAAACATTAAGTAGGACTCGTCCAAGTATTAATTTTAAATCCGTGCTAAACACTTAAATTCCACTTCCCTTTGATGCTCTGTATTGCGGGGATAGCATCACGACTGATGCCATGGTGTCAGGATAAGCTTTCCAGCAGTACTGGTAATTAACACAGAGACCGCCGTGCTATAACTGAAAGGCTCGTTCCTTAATGAAACCTCACCCAAACCTTCAATACGATATGAAAATGTAACATACTCTTAACAACTCGGGGATAGAGCCTCGATAACCAATTAGTAATAACATGTAACAATACGCCGTTATTGTTTACCTGTCTCTCGCAATCTCATTAAAACCAGACCGTTACTTCGTGTCGTCTCAGATTAACATTCGCGTAAACCAATTAAATTGTTGTTTACTAAACTGTTCGGTATAAAACACTTCCGTTAAAATATTCGAATGAACTTGATAGAGAAGCGGTGATTGTCGATTTTTCCGATTGTATAGAACCGAGCGTTGCGGTTTCATTGGATAAAAACTCGGGCACGTCTTCATGAGTGAGAGCATGGATATTCTTGGAGAAAAGAGTATACTGTTGATAGTATCGTAAATGATAATTCAAACTGAACTCTAGTGTATAAAGCTTTTAAAAGGGCGGTGTACGATCAATATTCCGAGGCCAAAATTCAGTAAAGGATAATTAACGTCACAAAAAGTTACCTAAATTATATATTTGTGACATATGAATACTATTAAATAACGATAGTATATTTCGTTATTTAGTTTAGGAGCAATATTAGTAATTGCTATTGATTTTCACTTTTTCCCCAAACAGTTAGCTGAATCAATCAATTTAACATATTCAGTATTCCTGTCGAAATGAACTCTGATAGAGTGTCAGAATTCAGTAATACTACATCTACTAGATGTAATTGACGGATACACTTTTTTTCTTCACTCATAGTCAATGTTATTATATTTTCCCAAATAGTTATATAAAGTTGCAATGACCTAGTAGAGACAACAACTGTCAGTAAAAGAGTTCAAATGACATAAAGAGAAATATAAATTTGAAAATAACTCAATGCTCGATCTGATCAATACAAAGAAATGTGATCATCGTTAACACATGTTCTCTTAATAGTTTAGAAAACTGAAATATGAAATAGAGAATCTTAAACGAGGCACGTTTGAATTTAAAATATAAAAGAACAAATACGGCATAACTGATTCCCGTTATCCTATTAATGCACGTTTACCCAGTTTATTTGCCGAATAAATGTAATCGAATTGCACCTTAATCTTCACCGTTCGCCTCATCATTTCACAACTCCTAAAAGTGCTTCCCACCAGTTGTTTGCTAATATATCTTTAAATGAAGCCAATCGCAGATGCAATAATACCTTAAATCGCCATACGCGGCTGGATGATCAAAGTACATGCACTTTGATCAGCTTCCAAAGTTAAAGGGAACCGCTATAGATACTAGAACTTCATTTGATATATGGCGTAATCTGATGTAAGGTCAATATGGGAATGCGTGATATCTTATTATTGCATACTTTCATATTGTCCCGTTCACTTTGCATTGAAGAAAGTGGTCATGATTTTTCTACCGCTGTCAAGGAGTGATCATGACCGTAAATAAGGACGTGCGACAATTCCGCATAATTGACATGCTAGGGACTACTTTTTTTATCTAAACAAACAAAGCTGACGTAGATATCATTATTATACCTTACGTGATTTTGTAATGTTAGATTGTCATGTACTGAGCATGGACATACAAAGAATAGTTCGGAGAATTCGTTGTGTTAATGTATTTGATAAACTTAAAGATTGCTTTCTTTGAATTACGCTGTTTCCATTTCTTATAGATATATTATTACAGTATGATTGCTAAATGCGAATGAGGCCCAACATTTCTTGGTTCGACATTGACAAATGGGCACAGGTTTCCAGAGTGTTTGGCTATAAAAAGTTGTATCTCTGGTTGTTCCTGGGCGAGTTGGATCATCTGCATATATACATATTTAATCCATTAGTCATGTTATATTTATACTGATTTATTGAATTGTATAATTCATAGTAAGTGTGTGTAGAAAAATGGTGAACGCACACAGGTTTTTGTGGGGGTGTTATATGGCAAACATGTAATTGCCACATGTATAACCATCCAAATATGTTATTAATTAAGAATGCTTTATACTGTACATATTTACTCGACTGAGTCGACTGTCCAAATGCTTGTCACCGTTATAATTGAAACGGCATTTGCAAAAAAAAATACTACTTATGTAAACAAACATTTTGTTTCTAATTGGGAAGCAGATTTATCTATTCTAGATAATAAAAAAAACCTCCACAACGTAAAGCAATAGGTTCAATATGAAAGTATGCAATAAAAAGGTTATTTTGACCCTGTACTGTGAAATCATCGTTGGACCTCGTTCTTTGGCGGACGTAGCCTTGCAAGCTCGGCAACGTCAGCCCAAGAACTCGGTCCAACGATGATTTCACAGTACAGGGTCAATAACCTATAATGTTGATACATTCACCTTAATGGTTATCGGCTAATTCACAAACTTAGTATGGTAAAGACGCAACTGCCATGTTATAAAAGTCGCAGATGCCTGGCAGAGATCTAGATAAGAGGAGTATTTCACATCCCAAAATCCTGACATGACCATCAAACCCAATAGTGTGGGTAATCAAAAGAATCTTCAGTGATACGATCCTTTTGAGTATCCACAACATAGGGTTTAGGGGAGTCATAAGAGATATATTGATGGGAAAATACCAGTTCAATCCTCCCTATCTAGTCCTGTGTCGATAGTAAATGTAAACAGATATGATAAAAATACAAATTAGCCAAGCGCTATTCATTAAACAAAACCTTGTTTTGATCTTTTCCGCTGTAGAAAGCTACATACGTCAATGATGCCTTCAAAGACATTAAAGCACACTCGCTAAGATGGAATCGCTACAAAACAAGTCATAGCTTCCGTAAAACAGGACCGGGCCGCCTCTCATTTAAACCGACCATCGAAGTTCCAGGACAACCTGCGCATCCGCCTACTCTGATCAGGATCTCTACAATTCGCCAACTAATCGGGATACAAACCTAAGCAACCCCTATGTTATTTAATAACTAATGCAATTTGATTCTTGACCTCCAGTGGTCCGTTTTCCTTTGCCCCGACCAAGATGATATCAACAGCTCTGCTCTATTTAACGAAACATCCGCGTATCGTGTTGGTCAATTACATTAGATATTGACAAAAAGGTCTTAGTTATGTCTGGTGTTATTCTTAATCGCTGTTTTTTTGTATCTCATTGTCCGCATTAACGATATCACACATGCTACTGGGTCAATTCTAGGTGAACATGGCCGTTCTCCTAACCCGTTCCCTCATATAGATGATTTCTGACGCCTCTGCAGCAGACGGCTCTTTTGAAAACAGAGTGACAAAATAAGAAATTGCCCCAAATGAGAAATTTCTCCTTTTGCCACAATGATTTCCACTTTTAGTCATAGGTTATCCATTCAATTATAGAGATTTTCTATTTTTTGACAAAATATGTTTGAAGTCGTCTGCAGCAGAATTGTCGCATGAGGGAAAGGGTTAACACTTTTCTTGATGCAGACAACCATTGACTTTTCTTCAGCGATAACATTATGGGAAAAGAAGCAAATACTCAAATAAGCATTTAAGATGGCACCAAAGTTATATTTCCATATGTAACACTGTTTTATTGTTGAAAGACTGGTTGATTAATTGACTGATTGATTGGTTTTTATTGATTTATTTATATAGGGTAGATCAGCTAAACAGGTTTCCCGACACCAGGACTCCACACAAACAACTTTAAACTGGACATCTTATTTTTAGAAATAAAACGTTATATATACTCGTGTAAAACAAAACTAATTACACCTTCAAAAAATGGCCTAATAAATCGACTACGTTTAGCCTCGAACATTTACAATTCCACAAGACAAGCCGAATCAGATAAAGAAAGCTGGACAATTGTAAGATATATGTTACAAAACCACTCTTAACTTCTGATATGGACTTATATTCATATTACAAACAGAAAAATGCATGTTTTTATTTTTGTTTGTTTGTTTGTTTTTCTGTTATCTTTTAAAGCTTCCTTTTCCCATCATAAAATAGTATAGCTTTATTAACACGTGTAAAACTTAAAAACTTTTTATAAATTTGACCCCCTATTTATTGATTCATACTATTAACCTAATATTCTAACATATATCTACTAAAACAAATTTACTGTAAGGTATGAGGGAGGATGGCCACGACCTCCACATAGCTATGCACGTGGCAAATAAAGTTATATAAAAAAAAAAAAAAGGACTCCACACAACATCCATCTAAGGGAACTGGCTCCCCTCCTTGAACGACTATGTTGAGCCCATTGGTGGCATAGGTATTGTGACAGTTACAATGACTTTTGTCAAGCGTTTGAAAGCAGGAACAATCTTGGAAAAAATATAAATCAGAAGGAAAAATAGAGCAACTTCACCTTTTCCCAAACTGATGTCATTGATGCACCACCAAAATGATATTACAAAGTTATCTGCTATATAGACGTTAAATGTCGTTTGTATCGGTGAAATTGTTAGATATAAATATTAATTGTTATAACATTTCTAATAGCACAACTATACACACGTACAAACGGAAGTGCCACGGAATAAAAATCAAATTCAGAGGAAATGTTATCAAAATGGGCCTAGAAAAGTCAAAAGCTTATGTTTTCGGACGTTCTTAACACTTTCCCACAGTCAACAAATCTACAGCAGACGACTTTGAAAGCATGCCCACATAAATGAGGTAAATCTCTCATTATGAGCAATTTATCCATTTGCCAAAATGTTTTCAAAAGTCGACTCCTGCAGAGGCATCAGACAGCGTCTATATTTCGGAAAGGGTTAAAACCCATTCATTGCATCTTATCTCTATAACGAAATAACATTCTGCGCATTGTAACAGTGACACAATGTACCACACTTAATGCGCGGTCGATCTATTATTGTATTTAAAAGTTCCTACGTTCTTATCCATTGATAAGCGTGTTCAATCCCAGTGGTTTTCTACACGTACGGCGCGAGCACAGACACCGGAACTATGAAATCGGGCTCCAAGTTCACCGACCCTACTTAGCGATGAAGTAATAATTTAATACTTAAAAGCATTACAAATAAAATGTTATACAGATGCCTTTAAAATTCAATATTTAACAAAAAGTGTCAGTCAGCAAGATAACTATTTATGCCAGCTTAATAATTTACCTAAATATTTTGTAAAACATGAATGATAGAAAAGGTTCCAACCCTTATTTAAAAATTTAAGTCGGAGCACCAGATAAGAGGCATTTTTCATGTTCTAAAATCCTTATATGACATTCAAACCCTATGTGAGACGATTGTTTTGAGTACCACAACATAGTATTTGATTGAGTAATAAAAGAAATATTTTGGGGGAAAGACCTGTTCACTCCCTTTTATCTAGTCCTCTGTTTTAAGTATTATTGCGCTAAGTAGGGTTGGTAGAATTGGAGCCAGTTTACAAAAGCATCCTCTGTGCTTGCTCATGTTAAATGTTCTCCAAGGAACACAGATTAATACATGTCGGAACTGTGAAACGTTTTGATTTGAGATTTGGGCCGTTCCTTGAGAAAACCAACATTGTGGACTCTGCGTAAAGTATCGATCCGGATAAGACTAAGTATGCTGCGAAGGCTAAACCGGACAGATTCGTTTCGCCTCCTGTGGAGTTTCTGTTTCAGGAATCATAACTACATGTATATATCTCTTTCCCCCTGAGTCGGAATGTGTGAGCCCGGAACAGTTAGATCGCTGATAGTGGTTTGCGGGGAAATGTCAGAAAAACAATTATGTGCTAAAGGTCTTAATGGATTTTGGCAATCTCTTCAAATTTACAGTTTGCCGAGCCCCGGTAGCTCAGTCGGTAGCAACGCGGGCTGTCAATCCAGGGGTTGTGAGTTTGAATGTTAGCTTGGGCAACATTCTTTCCGACGTTTTACAAAAGTCACTGTGACATGCGTCATTCGTCTTTCACCAATGGGCTGTTTAATAGTCTATGTGGAAAAGCAGCCAGTTGCTTGGAAACTATGTTGTGTTGTGTACTGTTGCGGGAAAACCAGGAAACGCATGAGTAGGTGAACTGGTCGCCGTGATATGACTGAAATTTTTTTGAAAACGGCGTTAATCCCTTTTCAATTAATTCAAATACAGTTAAGGTTGCTATAGTTACCTACTTCTTCCCGATGTACTCTCATCACGGACCAATACTCGTTACCGATACAAAACATAAAAGATAAAGGAGTAGTAAAAAAGCAAATGATGGCATATGCGTGATCGTTATTTCTTATCATTCCTGGGGAAGTGATGTTAAATGAGGATTCAAATATATAGAGATATCTTATATCATAATCTCCATAAAATTCGAACTGTTCACAGAGAAAAGTGATGTTCATGTTTAACAAATATTGAAAACAACATTACTGGTTCGTTTATGTTACAAATCAACGTCTTATAGTAGCCATTATTATTTGATAGTTATCAGAATTACTGAGACGCATTTTTTCAACCCTTTTCCAACACTGTTGAACCTTATCAGAAGTCGTGTCGAAATCCATCGACGTTCCAGATCGACATTGCTTTACCCTTTACCGGCATACAACATATTTGCAGCAGACCACTTTGAATACATGCATGGAAAAATATGGAAACTCTATATATAAATGTAAGAACAATTATTGAAAACAATTGAAAATAATGTCGCCACAATGTTTATAAAGAGGCGTTTACTGTAGAGACCTCTATTTCTGGGAAGTGGTTAAAACACTGCCTCGGACACGTCATATGCAAAACAATCTTCTGAAAGCTTTTAAATTTATGGAAACTACGATTAATCTGCATTCGTTTGCAATCGTTATTTGGTTACAGCCGTTCTTCGCTGACTACAATGATGCTTGTAGAATGAGATGACAATCAGGAAATATCATGATCAGACTGAGTGAAACGCAGGCTTGTCTGGATCTCGGCTCAGCAGAAACATCAGAGCTCTAGATAAGGAGCGTTTTGCATGATCTAAATTCCTTATTTGACCCTCTAACCCTATGTTGTGAGTACTCAAAAGAATCGTCTCAGTGAGACGATTCTTTTGAGTACCCACAACATAGGTTTTGCTTTAACAATAAGAGAGAAATAACTTGTGGGGAAAAGAGCTTAATACAATTCCTTATCTGGACCTCTGATTACCTGATTGCATAACTCGATAACATTTGAAATTTTGTTAAAAGAAATAATTTCTTTGATAATGGGCACATTAACTGAAAACAGCAGCCTCTCCTCATTTATTTATAATGTGTGTTAGCAGTGTATGCACCATACGTAGTCTGCATGAAGAAGGGAGTGTTAAATGTCATCAAAAGCCCATTCTCCAGACAATAACTAATTTCATTTTAAACTCATATCCTCCGCCTTTGTGTCTCCATTTATCTCTTTCCAACATACATACGATTTCCGGCGCGACTGCAGAAGACAACTTTTGTAAAAAATCAATTCAAAACTATGGGAAATATCAATGGAAAAAGTATAAATAAAAGAATAAGTATTGAATAAAGTTGAAAAGGTTATGATAAAACATGAAAATACTCTTTATGCCAATGCACCAAGATACATTTGCTAGTAGAAGAGTTTCGGAATAAGAAACAAGACAAGTTATTGGTGTTAATTGAAATGAATGCTTCATTAATATTCCCTGTGAAAACATTTACATACGAAATTCAGGCTTAATAGGTTGTTCGTGTCTTTTTGTTTCTAAAGGCTACAGGATAAATGTGGAGTAGCTTGAGAGATAAGGAAGAAACACAGGATTACAGACGATCGCTACAGTTCGATCATTCTTGAAAGCATTCAGAATTATTAAGAAAGTTGGTGGATTGATAGCATATTAACTAATTTACACACACCTATGAAATAAAACAAGGGGTCACCAGGCTTGGAAAAGTTTTCCAGACCGTTTTTCTGTATACATGTACCATATGCTTTGCCAAATGAAACCTTTGTTAACAAAATCTCGAAATTTAAGACTTTACTTAGAGTTCTACACCATTTGTTTGGCATTATTTTAACCAGTGCGTAAGAATAATTGAGGGTCAAAATGTAGCATTAGTAGACGAGTTGATTAAAAACAACGAAATAAATATTATTTTTTAATGCTGATGCATTAAGATTTTTTTCAAATGTTCACAAATGAGCCGTTCCACGAGAAATCCAACATTATGGCCTCTGCGTTATGTATCGACTCAGATCAGCCTAATCCGGGCCGAAACATTCCGTCTCAGGTGGATAGAGGTATAGAGTAATGATTCCTGAAAAAGAAAATTCACAGGAGGCGAAAAGAGTATGACCGGATTAGCCTGTGCTACATGCTTAGGTTTATCCGGGTCGATACTTTACGCAGCGTCCATAATGTTGGTTTTCTCGTGGAACGGATCATATTGTATTTCCATCTGATACAAGATAAGGTTATATAAACCAGACATCATTACGTCCATTCCTTACCACGGTTGTTAATTGCACACAATATGGTTTGTTACTTTGAGTGTTAACGTCTACAATTGGCCGTGAGTAGATATAATATCAATTTTTTTTTTTCAATTCAAAATCTTTTATTCGCTCAAGTCTGGAGTTACCAGACATATGAGTATAAATTACATTATAATATAACAACAAATAATAATCAATTCACGTGAACAAGGGAGAGAGAAAAGTTAAAATGGAAGGATGTAGAGAGCTTTAGAGATAGAAAGAGGAATGAGGAATGAGGGGGAGGGGAGTGGGCGGAAGGGGAGGGGGTGAAATGCTGAAATAGAAAGTAGGATTGATTTTTGTTGATCTAAAAATAAAACATCTAAAAATATCGTATGAAGATAGCATTTAATGATCTGTTTGACGTCTATTGAGGAACAAAATGTAACTAAGTCATTAAATAAAAGACAAAAGTAAATAACAGTATCAAACTAATGACCTAGTTATTTCTGATATGTTAAGTAGTATACTGATTGGTTACCTAAATGTCAAAGAATACCAATTAAATTATATTTCTTTCTTTCCATGTAAATCAACAAGTTTCAATCCTCAATTCTCACACTTTCTTCAAGTTCTTATAGATAGGACACCTCATATCATTGCAAAAGTAACCTATCAGCTATAAAATAACCCAAAAGAAAAATTGGAAAGACATAATGAGAAAATAGAAATTTGTTTTGGATAGAAAATCCCTTAAAATTATATATTTTTCTTTCATAAGACCTATTTTGGCATATGCAGATGTTGTATGTGATAACTGTAATAAAAATGATAAGGATAGATTAGAAAAGATACAACATGAAGGAGCGAGAATTGTTTCAGGAACTCCTAAACTTATTTCAATTTGGGATCTTTACAAAGAAGTAGGGTGGGAATCTTTAGAAAACAGAAGATCAAAACACATGTTGATCATGTTGTATAAAATGCAAAAACATCTAACTCCAGAATATTTATCTAATAAAGTCCAAACTATTGTATGTCGGTCAAAATTCTCAATATGTCTTAAGAAACTCTGATAACTTACAAACAATTCACTCTAGAACAACACTATATTATAATACATTTCTTCCTTCATCAATAAGAGAATGGAATACGTTGTCACCCGAAATCCAAAATGCTGAATCTTTAAGATCTTTTAAACTATTATTATATCAAAATATTACGAAACCACCTCTATATTATTACCATGGAGATAGTTATTCACAGGTAATACATACCCGATTAAGAGCAAAATGTAGTGGACTAAACCATCATCTTTTTCTCAGGAATGTTGTTGATTCTCCCCTTTGCAATTGTTGAAAAAATGAAACCTGTTTACATTACCTACTTGAATGTCCTCGCTACAATGATATTAAGAGAACTTCCACAAAACATGAGCTTGAGATTTTGTTATATGGTAATCCAAACTCATCAATCGAAGTAAATAATGCTATTCTTGAATCATTTCAAAAAAATTATAATCAGAACCAAAAGGTTTAGCTCACGATAATTAACCCCTTTCCTTAATTCTCTTTTGTTAACTTGCAACTCTTCATGAATCTTTTTATTTATGTTATGTTTTATTTGATATGGAAACTTGACTTATACATTAACTAACTTCCCATACGTGCACCTATCCTCCTTTATCTCTTTTCTTCTCTCTTTATATATGTATCTACTTGACCCCCTTTCCCCCTCTCTCGCTCGTTCTCCACTCGCTAGTATGTATATTATTTTCTTGTAGGACAAAGCTTAAGTTAAGCTGATATTTTCTGAGCATGTTAAATATTCACCGTGCTTCCTGTAAAACAATCTTTATTGGAGAGGACCTACAATAAGCTATGAGCTTTCAGTTCAATCCATTTCTCCATTGTATATTTCTTGATGTTTCCTTCTATGTAAAAAATATGAGAATTTAATATGTGTAAACTAAGAAAGACAACACAAATGATTCCCGCCATATTTCACACAATCGGGCTTGGCCAAAACTGGTTTTCCACAGACTCTATGTTCACTAACAGACAAGGTCAAAATATCAAAAGTGATCAAATCAAACAGTTCCAGTGCATTCTATACACAATTACAATGCATTTAAACTTAGTGTCATATATTTCATGAATTCTGGTGACGGTATACACTTACTTCTACGCCAACAACTTTTTGATGGACTGTTTGGCTGCGGATGTATTTGGTGTAATTTGACCTTTAAAGTAGCCACGTAAGGCAAAATGAGCGATGCCCTGCGAAACCAGCATTAACGTAATATGAATAGATATCACTTATCAGAGGTTTCTTGAAACATTGTCAGAATACATGCAAAAGGGAGAAAACATAATTTCTGGCAAGTGACGCCCTACTCAGACATGTAAATCTTTTGTACCCAATCAGTTGTCTCTGTCTGGGTACTTTGGTTACTTTGTTTACGATGTATGCAATCAGGGAGTGCAAACACGCTAACACTTGATTGAACAAACGTGTAGGCCTATTCCAAAAAAAGTACAATGTAAGATACTTTCCTTAAAACAATGGAATTCGGTTGGTCTATGTAACGTAAACCTTTCGTTATTTTAAAATGTCAAAATATTGACACACTTTGTTTCAATTTCTGTTGCATGTCTGGTATTAATATAATTTTATAAAAAAAAAATCTTCAAAACAAGAATTTAAAGTAGATACACTTAATGTGTAACAAATAATTCATTTGCATGATAATAATTCTTTGGCATTTTTTTCTCTTATGATGTTGTATACTAACTCAAGCATTATATTTTGTTAGCACGCATGCGAATTTATATCGATAAGAGTATTATAGGGCCTTCAAAATGTTTGTTTTTATACATCAATCTTTTCTCCTTCGCTCTGGGATTTTCCAGACAGTCTGAGCCATTGATACTTTGTGCAACAATATTTACTTATTTCAAATGTGAAAAACCAGTCTTCAATCATATAAATGCATTTACTGACGTTATAGTAAAATAATGTTCCGACAAGATAAAAAAAAAAAAAAAAAAAAAAAAGGGTATGACCATAAATAACATCATGACGTCATAATTTTTTTTAATTTCCTGATTTTCGCCAGCTCATTTTACTCGATAAGAGTATTATAGGCCCCTCAAAATGTTTGTTTTTATACAGCAATATTTTCTCCTTCGCTCTGGAATTTTCCAGACAGTCTATGCCTTTGATACTTTGTGCAACATTATTTACTTATTTTAAATTAGAAAACCCAGTCTTCAATCATATAAATGCATCTATTGACGTTATAGTAAAATAATGTTCCGACAAGATAAAAAAGAAAAAAGAAAAAGGGTATGACCATACCATCATGACGTCATAAACAAATTTAATTTCCTGATTTCCTTAAGATATAAACCATCAGGTCAATTTGATGGATATCATAACTTTCAGAGGATTGAATAAATCAGTATGTACAATTCACCAAAAGCATTCGGATGAATCAGAAAGACTATCGCATGACCTTGATATTGTGATGATGATAGAGAGAAAAATTATTTCTGTATACATAATTAGGTCTTTATCTCTTTCAGCGACGAATTGTTTAAAGTAGACTCTCCCATTTTCGAATTCGGGCGACTCTATTTCATACGTTATAAGAGTTCCGTAATATTTAGATAACTACAAGGCAAACATTGCTGATTTCAGGTGAGACAGCTCGTTACGAGCTGACTCACCTGAATCAGTATTGTTTGCAAAAAGCTAAATATTGCCTTTGGCGCTGAAAGAGTTAATAGTCATATGTAGCAGACACTTTTTGAAAACGTTGTTTTACCACAATAACTTCAATAACTAAACTTTAATTTCTATTTATTTTGATACTTTCAGTCATCTTTTGTAATTTTGTCGTATGTGGGAAATTATAAATTTTGAAAACTGCATTCCTTCCCTTCCAATTTAATGTAAAGTTAGACGTCGTTTTCTGCATTTTCCCCCATGAAGACTAGCTGTGCTTTAATGTCCATGTCATAATTGCAGATCTCTAATGAGTACCGGTTATTTATTTTATTTTTGTTATTTCAGTCATTAGCATTGATTTATTACACGACATTTTCCCCCGATACTTCAAAAACGGAGCTCATTACATTTAAACCAACCGCTAAAGCGAAACACACGAAGGACTTCATAAGACCAATACATCAACATCGCTTTTGATTAACCTCCGACCCAGTTGGAAATCGAACATCAGATCAGACCTGTCAAGTTAGCCGGAATACAAACAAGAACATGTCAAAAGTTGACAGGTTTGTTATTAACTGACATCGCGTCTATTTTAAACGTGATAAACATGTTCAATGGCGCTCACAAATATTGCCTCTAAATGACATGTACTAGTGTGCGCTCATATAGATCTACGGGTTGAACATGTATTGAGAGCGTGTATGGCTCCATGACTAGAGCCATATCTCCAGTTTTGAAACATGAAGGATGTCATGTCTATTTAGAAGGCGTCAAGACACTTCTGTAAAATAATGTCAATTTGGATCCTTCAGCATGCCCGCGCAAGTAGAATAGTCCCTAAAAAAACATGTGTCTGCTTTGAAATGAGCGTATACCATTACTAGAATGCATTTGATATTAGGCATTGAGTTTAAATTCATTGAAAATTGGAATAGGATTGCACTAGAAATGATTGATTTGATCATTTTAAGTATTTTGACCTTGTATAAAAGTGAAAGTAGAGAATAAGAAGAACTAGTTTCGTCCCAGATTCCGTCCAGTTAACGGTAACCGATTTCACTTTCTTGCATAAAGTCCCTAAAAAAACATGTGTCTGCTTTGAAATGAGCGTATACCATTACTAGAATGCATTTGATATTAGGCATTGAGTTTAAATTCATTGAAAATTGGAATAGGATTGCACTAGAAATGATTGATTTGATCATTTAAAGTATTTTGACCTTGTATAAAAGTGAAAGTAGAGAATAAGAAGAACTAGTTTCGTCCCAGATTCCGTCCAATTAACGGTAACCGATTTCACTTTCTTGCATAAAGTCCCTAAAAAAACATGTGTCTGCTTTGAAATGAGCGTATACCATTACTAGAATGCATTTGATATTAGGCATTGAGTTTAAATTCATTGAAAATTGGAATAGGATTGCACTAGAAATGATTGATTTGATCATTTAAAGTATTTTGACCTTGTATAAAAGTGAAAGTAGAGAATAAGAAGAACTAGTTTCGTCCCAGATTCCGTCCAATTAACGGTAACCGATTTCACTTTCTTGCATAATACATGAAGCTCCCCCCCCCCCCCCCCCCCCCCCCCCCCCCCCCCCAAAAAAAAAACCCAGTTAACCAAACTACCTTTCCTATATTTGATTTGCATGCAACAGCCACCTGTTTCCAGTCGCCTGTTATTGACTCTCCTCTGATTGGCTTCTAACACCAGAACAGACCTGTCAGTTTGGCCAGACAACAAACAGGAACATGTCAACAGATGACGGATCTTAATAAAATCGTGTCTATTGAGTGAGTGGTTGTTCGTGATGTGCACACACACAAAAAATCCGCCTCGTCGGTGTATTGCTAGAGCGTCCGGAAGGTCGCCGGTTCGTGCCCCGGTCGGAATACCAAAGACTCGAAATTGGGACGTATGGATAATTTTACAGAAATAAAAACAGTTTGGAAAAAGTAGTGTTGTTAAAGGTCTTTAGTTCTTGAGTTATTGAATGTCTTCTGTAAAATGTAAACTGTTACTCAGGTAACGCTATCTGTGGGCACTATTCCACATAGACCACGAATCCCACGAATTGATACATTTTATGATTCGTAGTTGAATCGTAATCAGTTCGTGAAGTTCTTAACTGATTCGTATATATTCGTAGTAAGTTCTTGCAATTCTTGACTAATCGGGAATTCGTGGCAAAAGTTGTGAGCTGTTCAAAATTTTGACCACGAACTCCCGATTCTAAAAGATCGTAGTTAATTCGTATCAAATTCGTTGTGCATTATTGGGTATCGTAACTGAATCGTAATCGATTCGTAGGCATTCGTATGTATTATTAACTCATTCGGGGATTCGTGAATTCGTGGTTTGACCACGAATCGGCTACGAATCTGTCGAATCCCACGAATACACGCAAGCAGGGGTGAGGACCTTTTTATACCTATCTTGAGGGAAAATCCCAAAAAGTGTCAACAATAGTCACGAATTCATTTTTATTCGTACCTGATTCGTACATGCATTCGGCGTATTCTAAACTGATTCGTAACTGATTCCTAACGTTCGTGCAGTATTCGTAATATATTCTTGTAAATCGTAGTGAATTCTTGACATTATTAGTCATGTTTTTGAACCCGTTTTGAGATAGGAATCACGGCATGCACAAACAGAGTCTCGTGAGAATATCCACGAAAATGAACTGTCAACATGCAGAATCAAAGCACTGAAGTGTTGACGGCCTGGGGGCAGCAGGAAGGTTGGAGAAGAAGGGAAAATGTGAAAGAAAATAACAATTGCAGCTTATGTTTATGTATTTATTGTTAAGAAGTTTAAAGATCTTATCGAAAATAGAATATATATTATGAAACTGCAAATTTGAAAACAGGAGGACCGTGTTGGCACTTTATCGCTGACGTGAGTGCAAGAGCTCACACTTATACACATTTAAGACATGAATAATCAAAGGAAAATGTGACAGCAGGTTTAGGCAGAATTTTTTGAAGTTTCTGCCTTATTATTTTGAGAAATACGTCAATGTTCAATCAACTTCCATCAAGTAGAAATGATTCTCTAAACCATGTACTTGACTCGGAGAAAGTGTTTAAACAATGCAAAACTCATCAAGACAATTATTCTGACAAAGATTCAAAATGCAACCTGCAGAGTGTTATCAAGAGTTTTCTTTATTTGACCTAGTGACCTTTTTTTTGTTTACCTGATATGATCCATATTCGAACATGGACTAGATATCATCAATACAAACATTCTGACAAAGTTTAAAAAAATGTGGCTTCTACAGGGTTGACAAGATTTTCCATCAATTTGGCCCAGTGACCTGGTTTTTGAACAGACATGACCAGTATTCAAACTTAGCCTACATATCATCAAAACATTCTTATACAGTTTCAACATGCTCGAATTAAAAATGCAGCCTCCAGAGTGTTAACAAGAGTCCCCTTCAATTTGGCCTAGTGACCTAGTTTCTGACCCAATATGACCCATATTCGAACTTGACTTAGATATCATTAAGACAAACATTCTTACGAGAATGCCGTTGATATCTCCACAGCGCTTGCAGGCACCTGCGTAGCGTACTCGGGTCGCCCGGTTGAGGGAGAGGTTGGCGTTTGCACGCTACCACTACAACTTAGTTCATGGTGCATTGGTGGCTGGCGAGGAGAGGCATGGTCTCATTCACTTCACTGCCAATCTCCATCTCTTGTGGGTTATGCCCTCTCCTTCTCTTTCAGTCCTCCCTCCCTAGGGCATCTTGTATTACTGTATTACTGTTACTCTGAAACTCTTGTGTTAAAGTGTTACCTTCTGTGAAGAGAGCGACTGGATAATCTGATGAGTGATGCGATGAGTCGGCTTTTATATGTAGTCTACATTTTTATTTCATAAATGTGCAGACATAAGGCACATTCCTTTAAACATTTTCTTTGCCATTGATGATCTTCAGTCGGAGTTCACGAGGCCAATAGTTGAAATTCTTTCTTCGAACTCGCAACTTGTCACCAAAAATGTGATCGTTATCCAACGAATTGTGTGGTCATTCGAATCGCTTGACTTCCTTAATCAAGTCGTCAATGGTTGACTGGTTAGTAAGATTATGTTGATACACCACCCGTTTTATTCCTCCCGCACTCGATTCACACCTGGAGTGTATCGTCCGATGGCAGGTCTTCCCTTATAAAGTTTACCGACTCGTCGTAAATGCTATATCAACTGGCGGGAACAGTACGAATGTCGTAGTAGCCCGCTGCTGAAGTGAGGTAAATCGTTTTAGGAATTCTTGGAGCAGATGATCCAAGAATGGGATAGTTATAAAAGGCTAATATAATATTCCTCCGGGACGGATTCACCAATAGCCCCAACTTCCTGAAAAGCCTGCTGTTTCAGTACTGGTGATATGCTCAGGTCTGGAAACGGACTCGAGATTAATCAGCGTATTAATTTATTAAAAAAATAAAATTGAATCGACATGTGATGCTTTTTTTGGGATAATATAGACAAAAAGCAAATTAAATAAAAAGAAATGGAGCTAGGAATGTCGGGGGTCGGGCATGGGCCCTATAGGCCTCCGCTAAATCCGCCACTGCATTTGTCACGCGCCTTCTTTGTTAACCATTAAATTTTCGTCGCACGGACCCTACGGGCTCCCGGTTAATCCGCCACAGCATTTGTCACGGCTTCTTTGTACTTTTCCGTTCCACTTGGCGAATGTTAACAAGCTTCCATATTTGACCTATCGGCGCAATAATTTCTAAAGCATTTGTTAAATTTATATTTGAGTACTCACGCCTTTTAAAAGTCTTTCACCGATGTTCTAACAACATTATAATAATCTTTATTTGGGAGATCTTAACCTTTTAAATGTAGTTTTGTTGAATCCATGATGAACTATTTTTCTCGCGCAGTCTCACCCTAAAGTTAACAGCAATTGGCAAGCTGCCAACTCCGAAAAAATGCTTTTAATACTATGACCAGGCCACGAATGGTAAAAATTATTTTCCCTCCATGGCGCCCAGGATTGAGAGATTACGACTCACTTGCTGTTGTCAGGATAACTGGACAAGTTGTACTAGTATCGAACCCAGGAAACGCGGCGATATAACTGAAAACTTGTTGAAAGTGGCGAAAACACCATACAATAAACAAAAAAAATCATATGAATACGTGAGCGTTCATATCTACGGATTGAACATGTATTGAGAACGGTGTTGACTCCATGACTAAGACCATATCTACAAGTTTGAAACATTAAGTCGGACTCGTCTAAGTATTATTTTTAAATCCGTGCTAAATACTTAAACTCCACTCTCCTTTGATGCTCAGGATTGCGGGGATAGCATCACGACTGATGCCATGGGGTCAGTATAAGCTTTCCAGCAGTACTGGTAATTAACACAGAGACCGCCGAGATATAACTGAAAGGCTCGTTCCTTAATGAAACCTTACCCAAATATGATTATGTAACTAATCTACCCTCATATAGACGCTTTCTGACGCCTTTGCAGCAGACGGCTTTTTGAAAACATAGTGACAAAAGAAGAAATTGCTCAAAAGGAGCAATTTCTCCTTTTACCACAATGTTTTCCACTTTTAGTCATATGTTATCTATTCAATTATAGAGATTTTCCATTTTTTGACAAAATATGTTCAAAGTCGTCTGCTGCAGAATTGTCGTATCAGGGAAAGGGTTAACAACGTATGGATAGAGCCTCGATAACCAATTAGTAATAACATGTAACAATACGCCGTTATTTTTTACCTGTCTCTCGCAATCTCATTAAAACCAGACCGTTACTTCATGTCGTCTCAGATTAACATTCGCGTAAACCAATTAAATTGCTGTTTACTGAACTGTTCGGTATAAAACACTTCCGTTAAAATATTCGAATGAACGAGATAGAGAAGCGGTGATTGTCGAATTTTCCGATTGTATAGAACCGAGCGTTGCGGTTTTATTGGATGAAAACTCGGGCATGTCTTCATGAGTCAGTGCATGGCTATTCTTGGAGAAAAGAGTATACTGTTGATAGTATCGTAAATGATAATTCAAACTGAACTCTAGTGTATAAAGCTTTTAAAAGGGCGGTGTACGATCAATATTCCGAGGCCAAAATTCAGTAAAGGATAATTAACGTCATAAAACGTTACCTAAATTCTATATATTTGTGACATCTGAATACTATTAAATAGCGTTAGTATATTTCGTTATTAAGTTAAGGAGCAATATCAGTAATTGCTATTGATTTTCACTTTTGTTTCCCCCCAAACATTTAACTGTTTCAATCAATTTAACATATTCAGTATTCCTGTCGAAATGAATTCTGATAGGATGTAAAAATTCAGTAATACTACATCTACTAGTTAAATAAAAGCACTGCAGTGCTGACGGCCTGGGGGCTGCTTGCAAGGTTGGAATTTTCGACGCACCCCCCCCCCCCCACCCCCCGGTTAATCCGCCACTGTATATTTCACGTGACTTTTTTAGTGGTGTGAAGGAGTCGGGCACGGGCCCTATGGGCCCCGCTTTATCCGCCACTACATTTGCAACGCTTTTTCTTTGTTTACCATTCATTTTTCGACGGACGGGCCTTACGCCCCCTCCCCGGTTAATCCGCCACTGTATTTTTCACGTGACTTCTTTCTTTTTTTCTGTTCCTCTTCGCGAATGTTAATAAAGTTAACAAGCGTTCGTATTTGATCTCTCGGCGCATTAATTTCTAAAGCATTTCTTAAACTTATATTGGAGTACTCACGCCTTAGGGTTTTCACTGATGTTCCAACAACATTAAAATGATATTTATGGGGGAGATCCTAACCTTTTAAATGCAGTTTTGTTGAATCCATGATGAACTCTTTTTCTCGCGTAGTTTCTCATGCGTTGTTTGTTGCTAACAGCAATTGGCAGGCTGCCAACTCCGAACAAAAATGGTATTACTACTATGACCAAGTCTAATTGATGGATACACTTTTTTAATGTTATGTTTTCTTCACTCGTTGTCAAGGTTATTATATTCCCAAATGTTTATATAAAGTTGCAATGATCTAGTACAGACAACAACTGTCAGTAAAAAAGTTCAAATGACATAAAGCGAAATATAAATTTGAAAATAACTCAATGCTCGATATGATAAAAACAAAGAAATGTGAAAAAGAGAATCTTAAACGAGGCACGTTTGAATTTAAAATATAAAAGAACGAATACGGCATAACCGATTCCCGTTATCCAATTAATGCACGTTTACGCAGTTTGTTTGCTGATTAAATTGAATCGAACTGCAGTTTAATCTTCACTGTTCGCCTATATACTACTAAGATCCAAGTGCATCCTTCATAACTCCTAAAAGTGCTGCCCACCAGTTGTTTGCTAATATACCCTTAAATGAAGCCAATCGCAGATGCAATACTACCTTAAATCGCCATACGCGGCTGAATGATCAAAGTACATGCACTTTGACCAGCTTCCAATGTTAAAGGGAACCACACCAGAACACTTTTTGATATATGACGTAATCTGACGTAAGGTCAATATGCGAATGCGTGATATCTTAAATGTTGATGGATCACCTTAATGGTATTTGGCTAATTCACATACTAAGTTTCGTAAATACGCAACTGCCATGTTATAAAAGTCACAGAGCTCTAGATAAGATGAGTATTTCACATTCCAAAATCCTAACATGACCATCGCACCCTTAAGTGTGTAAAATAGGAAGAATCGTCTCAGTGAGACGACTCGTTTTAGTATTCGTAGCACAGGGTTCAGTTAATTCATACGAGAGATATTGATGGGAATGGACAAATTACTCCTCTTTATCTAGTCCCCTGTTGATTGTAAATGTAAACAGATATGATAAAAAAAAAGCCAAGCGCTATTCAATTGAACACAACTGGGTTTTGATCTGATCTGCTGTAGAAATTTGCATACGTCAATGATGCTTACAAAGACATGAAAGCACACTCGCTAAGATGGAATCGCTACAACACAAGTTATAGTTCCCGGCTATAAAACAGGGCCGGTCGCCACTCATTTAAACCAACCATCGGAACTTGGTTACCATCGAAGTTCCAAAACAACCTGCGCATCCGCCTAATCTGATCAGGATCTCTACAATTCGCCAGTTAATCGCATACACATATAGGAAACCCCTATGATATTTAATAACTAATGCAATCTGTTTCTTGACCTCCGGTAGTCCGTTTTCCTTTGCCCCGGGCAACATGATATCAACAGCTCTGCTCTATTTAACGAAACATCCACGTATCGTGTTGGTCAATTACATTAGATATTGACAAAAAGGTCTTAGTTATGTCTGGTGTTATTCTTATTCGCTGTTTTTTTGTATCTAATTGTCCACACCAACGATATCATGCATGCCACTAGGTCACTTCTAGGTGAACATGGCCGTTTTCTTGTACTTTTCTTGATACTTACAACTTTTGACTTTTCTTCAGCGATAAGATTATGGGAAAAGAATAAATACTCAAATAAGCATTAAGATTGTACCAAAATTATATTTACAAATGAAACATTGTTTTATTGATGAAAGATTGGTTGGTTGATTGATATACTGATTGGTTGGTTTTATTGATTTATTGATTAATTGGTTGGGCTTTAAAAAAAAAATCAAAAGAAATGTCACGTATAGTATTGAGGGTAGATAAGATAAACAGGTTTTCCGACACCAGGACTCCACACAACATCCATCTAACGCAACTGGCTCCCCTCCTTGAACGACTATGTTGAGCCTATTGGTGGCAGAGGTATTGTGACAGTTACAATGACCTTTGTCAAGAGTTTGAAAGCAGGAATATCAGAAGAAGAAAAAAAGAGCAACTCCTTTTTCCAAACTGATTTTATTGATGCACCACCAAAATGATATTACAAAGTTATCTGCTATATAGACGTCAAATGCTTTTTGTATCGATGAAATTGTTAGATATAAATATTAATTGTTATAACATTTCTAATAGCACAACTATACACACGTACAAACGGAAGTGCCACTTAATAAAAATCATTATCAGAGGAAATGTTATCAAAATGGGCATAGAAAAGTCAAAAGCTTATGTTTTCGGACGTTCTTAACCCTTTCCCACATATAACAAATCAACATCAGACGACTTTTAAAACATGCCCATATAAATGAGGAAAATCTCTATAAAGGGAAGTGTAATTATTTAATGGGGGTTGAAATCATTGCGGTAAATGGAGAAATTGCTCATTATGAGCAATTTATCCATTTGTCAAAATGTTTTCAAAAGTCGTCTGCTGCAGAGGCGTCAGAAAGCGACTATATGTGGGAAAGGGTTCAAACCCAAAGATTGCATCTGATCTCTATAACGACACAAAACTCTGCGCATTGGAACAGTGGCACAGTGTATCACAGTTAATGCGCGGCCGATCTATATTATTGTATTTACGTTCCTACGTTCGGATCCATTGATAAAGGTGTTCAATCTCAGTTGTTTTCTACACATACACCGCGAGCACAGGCCCCTAAACTATGAAATCAGGCTCCAAGTTACAAACCCTACTTAGCGGTGAAGTAATAATTTAATTTTAAGCATTTTTTTTAAAAAATAGTAGAAATGCCTTTAAACGTTCATTTCTTATTTATTTCAACTGAGTAATTTACTTAAATATGTTGTAACATGAATGATGGAACGTGTTCCAACCTTATTCAATATTTTAAGTCAGAGTACCCTCTAGATAAGGGGCATTATTCATGTTCTAAACTCCTTATTTGACATTCAAACGCTTTGTTATGGGTACTCAAAAGAATCGTCTAGTATTTGGTTGAGTTATAAGAGAAATACTGTTGGGAAAAGATCTGTTCACTCCCTCGTATCTAGTCCTCTGTTTTAACTATTACTCAGCGTTAAGCAGGGTTGGTAGAATTGGAGCCAGTTTACAAAAGCATCCTCTGTGCTTGCTCATGTTAAATGTTCTCCAAGGAACACAGATTAATACATGTCGGAACTGTGAAACGTTTTGATTTGAGAGTTGAGCCGTTCCAAGAGAAAACCAACATTGTGGACTCCGCGTAAAGTATCGAATCAGGCTAAGCATGCCGCGCAGGCTAAGCCGGACAGATACTTTTCGCCTCCAGTGGAGTTTCTGTTTCAGGAATCATTACTCTATACCTCTATCCCCCTTGGGCGGAATGTGTTGACCCGGATTAGCCTGCACGGATTGCACAGGCTTATCTGGATCGATAAATTACGCAGTCCATAATATTGGTTTTATGTTAGATCGTTGATAATGTGTTTTTCTTTTTTTTTTCGGAGTGGGGTGGGTGATGTCAGAAAAACAACTCTGTGCTAAAAGTCTTACTGGATATGGGTACTCTCTTCAAATACAATTAAGGTTACTAGTAAACTCCTATATGAAATTACTTGTCTTCGTCGCCGATGCTAAACATAAAAGATAAAAGACCAGCAAAAAAACAAATGATAGCACATATGCGTGATGGTTTATTTCTCGCCATTCTTGGGAAAGTGAGGATAAATGAGGTTTCAAATACTCAAAAAAACTCTTATATCATAATCGCCATAAAATTCGAGCTGTTCACAGAAAAAAGTGATGTTTATGTTTAACACATATTGAAAAAAAACAATGGTTCGTTAATGTTACAAATCAACGTAAAATATTAGCCTATATTATTTGATAGTTATCAGAATTACTGAGACGCATTTTTTTAACCCTTTTCCAACACTGTCGAACCGTATCACAAGTTGTGTTGAAATCAATCGAAATTCCAGATAGACTTTGCTTTACCCTTTCCCCACATACGACACTTTTGCAGCAGACCACTTCGAAGAGATTCAGGAAAAAATGGAAACTAAACAAATGAAAGAACAATAATTGAATACAATTGAAAACATTGTAGTTAGAGGAGAAATCGCTATGATGAGCATTTTCTCCCTTTGCCACAGTGTTATAAAGAGTCGTCTACTGTAGATACGTCTATTCCTGGGAAGTGGTTAAAAAACACTGCCATAGTCATGTCATACTAAAACAAATATTTATGGAAATTAGGATTATTCTGCATTGTTTGCAGTTGTTATTTGGTTACAGCCTTTCTTCGCTGACTACAATCATGCCTGTCGAATGAGATGACAATCAGTAAATTTCATGTTCAGACTAAGTCAGACAAAGTATGTCGACCAACAATGAGATGGCAATCAGTAAATATCATGTTCAGACTGAGTCAGACAAAGTATGTCTTCCAACAATGAGATGGCAATCAGTAAATATCATGTTCAGACTGAGTCAGACAAAGTATGTCGACCAACAATAAGATGACAATCAGTAAATATCATGTTCAGACTGAGTCAGACAAAGTATGTCGACCAACAATAAGATGACAATCAGTAAATATCATGTTCAGACTGAGTCAGACAAAGTATACCTTCCAACAATAAGATGACAATCAGTAAATATCATGTTCAGACTGAGTCAGACAAAGTATGTCGACCAACAATAAGATGACAATCAGTAAATATCATGTTCAGACTGAGTCAGACAAAGTATGTCGACCAACAATAATATGACAATCAGTAAATATCATGTTCAGACTGAGTCAGACAAAGTATGTCGACCATCAATAAGATGACAATCAGTAAATATCATGTTCAGACTGAGTCAGACAAAGTATGTCGACCAACAATGAGATGACAATCAGTAAATATCATGTCCAGACTGAGTCAGACAAAGTATGTCGACCAACAATAAGATGACAATCAGTAAATATCATGTTCAGACTGAGTCAGACAAAGTATGTCGACCAACAATAAGATGACAATCAGTAAATATCATGTTCAGACTGAGTCAGACAAAGTATGCCTTCCACCAATGAGATGACGATCAGTAAATATCATGTTCAGACTGAGTCAGACAAAGTATGTCGACCAACAATAAGATGATAAAGTATGCCTTCCAACAATAAGATGACAATCAGTAAATATCATGTTCAGACTGAGTCAGACAAAGTATGTCGACCAACAATAAGATGACAATCAGTAAATATCATGTTCAGACTGAGTCAGACAAAGTATGCCTTCCAACAATAAGATGACAATCAGTAAATATCATGTTCAGACTGAGTCAGACAAAGTATGCCTTCCAACAATGAGATGACAATCAGTAAATATCATGTTCAGACTGAGTCAGACAAAGTATGCCTTCCAACAATGAGATGATGAATCTTTATGTTAAGTTCGTCAGTTACTAGGGATGCATAGTGTATTGAGTACAGGTGCGATAAAGCCGATCAACGCACGTTACGTCGCCTATATAACTGGAATACCGTTTCAATCATTGCAAATAATGACTACAGAAACTACCGACACCATCACCCTGCATCACATGTAAACGAGTACAATGGATTTTTTAACCCTTTCCCACATACAACAAATTTGCAGCAGACGACTTTGAAAACATAGTGACAGAAACATGTAAAATCTCACTAAAAGATAGCTTAATTGTTAAATAAAGTTGAAAACATTGTGGCCAAAGGATAAATAGCTCATCATGAGCTATTTCACCTTTGACCACAATATTTTCAAAAGTCGACTGCTGCATATGCGTCAAAATGCGTCTGCAGGTTGGAAAAGGTTAATCTTTGGCTCGCCATCCGGTAACATAAACCGTTATACGTAGAACTGACCATTCACAACCTATAGGAAGTTGGTTCGAGCTAACTTGTGATACAATCCAAGCTTTATTTTATGCTGGTTCAGCTCTAACACACTTATGTTTAGTAATTGAATTTTATCTGTGTCCCTGTGGTGTCTAAGAGATTCGTATAATTTGACAGACACTGTTGGGAGGGCTGTACTGCCGTTAGAAACACGCCTTACGAAAGTCCACCGTTACACGTTTTGAAACTAACCAAAATCATCAAAATCTTATTCATCCTCGTATATCCGATGTATGGTAAGCTTTGGTAGAATGTTCGTTATGTTTATTTGGTAATAACAAATTAGGTAGTATTTCATATCTGATCTTTTTTCATTGATTTTTTACCTGTTTGAAGGCAATTTCGGTCTTTTGACACTGTGTAGGTTTTTCCAGGATTGCCTTAGTTACGCACACAATGATGACGTAATACACGCATCTAGTAAAGTGCCCGCGAAACATCACGAAAATACAAGTGTAACGAAAATACAAGAGTCAACGATGCTTGTTCCAATGGGTCTGTAAACAGGGAAGATCCTGATCAGACAGCCCCGTGGTACAGGATGAAGCTGATCTCGATTGTTCGAAAAGTCCAAAAAAACAACGAAGTACGCGTACTGAAATCTGCAGAATCGGCAATATTACTGTTGGATACATCAACCGAAAATATGATACATCAGATTTAGACAGAACATCTGCTGACGGTACAAAAAGCATTCGATTTATACTGACTTGTTTATGTTTGTGCAGGCACTTAGACTTAAGAGATTTTTGGTGTTTCAGTCGAAATCTTATAATAATTCAATCGTTAACACAAATGAACTATCTAAAACGTTTAATTCAGTTCAGTATCGACTTTAAATACAGGACGTGTTCTGGAGAGAACAGTAACATTTCTACAAACATCGATTTCTGACTACGTTTATTACGTTTATGTTGAGACTTCATATACCATAATAACGGTTAATATGTCTGGGGGAAAATCGTATAATCGAGCGTAAACTACAGACAACAAAAGAACGACGTCAGTGAAGAAGAGGGCCAACACCATTTCATCTGCTTCATTTTAAACAGACGCTGTCACATTTTGGTATCCTTCTTGTACGTCAAACTGACAGTCACGCGACCATTACGGGTTTACCCTTTATCACATGCAGACTCATTTTGGTATCCTTCTTGTACGTCAAACTGACAGTCACGCGACCATTACGGGTTTACCCTTTATCACATGCAGATGCATTTTGGTATCCTTCTTGTACGTCAAACTGACAGTCACGCAATTATTAAGGGTTTACCCTTTACCGCATGCAGACTCATTTTGGTATCCTTCTTGTACGTCACACTGACAGTCATGCGACCATTACGGGTTTACCCTTTACCGCATACAGACGCATTTTGGTATCCTTCTTGTACGTCACACTGACAGTCAGGCGACCATTACGGGTTTACCCTTTACCGCATACAGACGCATTTTGGTATCCTTCTTGTACGTCACACTGACAGTCACGCGATCATTACGGGTTTAACCTTTACCGCATGCAGACTCATTTTGGCGCATCTGCCGCGGACCACTTTTGAATAAATCATTGTGAGCGATGTTATCTTTTGGCATAACGTTTTCAACTCTATTCGATAATTTTACTTTCAATTTTACTTTTACTTACATTTATTGTCCACGTGTTAGCTCTGATGTGATCATCTAACGCCACATTACAAATGTTTGAGGATCATTACTTCGCAGCAGAGTTGTAGATCTTGCTGCATCCTTAGTAAGTGCGTATTAATGTTGCAAACAATCAATGTAGACTTTTTAATTATCGATATAAACTGATATACACGACAACATTGAGGTGAAGGCAGCGAACAATTTAAACATCTTCTATCTGAATGTGATCTTCAAACACTAGATAGTCTACACGCATGTATATTAGAAATTAAATTATGTATTACATCGCCTTCAAAGAAGCGCACAAGAATATAGTAGTGTTGTTATCTTATAATTCAATCACTATTTAACCAGGATTGCATCTAAACATCTAAAATATTTCTCGACGAAGCTATTCTGTAATCTATAAATAACCAAATTATGTCCATTCTTATTGTATGATTTGCATATATAAAAGTACATGGGCCGGAGGCCTTTATACTTAAATAAAGAATAGAACTGATTGTATTAAACATGAAAATGAGTTGTACACCTGTTGTTGTATAATTGGCATGCAATCACAATATCCTCAACGCGTGTATTAGTTCTAACAGTTATAACTGAACGATCCGTTAGCCTAACACATCGTTCCATTCTCCTTCGCAGAGTTGTCGTTTCTTACCTTCACTTTCGTGTAATGAGACGATAGTGTTATAGAGTGACATCGTTAATATTTTACGACTAGCAATGTGTTAGCTCAGTCGGAATACACCCCGATGCAACACATAACACATATAGTTTAACACATCGTTGATATTTTACGGTTAGCAATGTGTTAGCTCAGTCGGAATACACCCCGATGTAACACATAACACATATAGTTTAACACATCGTTAATAGTTTACGTCTAGCAATGTGTTAATTTGGTCTAAATACACCCGGATGTAACACATAACACATATAGCAAATACATTAAATCCTAAACCAAATATGAGCCGTCCCACGAGAAAACCAACATGATGGAATATGCGTAATGTACTTTCCGTCTGGGGGGGGGGGGGGGGGGGGGGGGGGGGGGGGGGGGAAATGTTTAAAGTAATGATTCCTCAAACAGAAAATACACAGGAGTCGAAAAGTGTATATGACCGGATTAGCCTGCGCGACATGCTTAGGCCTATCCGGGTCGATACCTTACGCAGCGTCCATAATGTTGGTTTTCTCGTGGAACGGATCATATGTTATTTCCATCTGACACAAGATAAGGTTATATAAACCAGACATCATTACGTCCATACAGTTGTTAATTGCACACAATATGGTTTGTTACTTTTGATTTTTAACGTCTACAAATGGCCGTGAGTATATATAATATCGTATGAAGATAGCATTTAATGATCTGTTTGACGTCTATTGAGGAACAAAATGTAACTAAGTCATTAAATAAAAGACAAAAATAAATAACAGTATCAAACTAATGACCTAGTTATTTCTGATATGTTAAGTAGTATACTGATTGGTTACCTAAATGTCAAAGAATACCAATTAAATTATTTCTTTCTTTCCATGTCAATCAACAAGTTTTAATCCTCAATTGTCACACTTTCTTCGAGTTCTTACAGATAGGACACCTCATATCATTGCAAAAGTAACCTCTCAGCTATAAAATAAGCCAAAAGAAAAACATGAGAAAATAGAAAAAAATATTGGTTAGAAAATCCCTTAAAATTAAATATTTTTCTTTCATGATACCTATTTTGGCATATGCAGCTGTTGCATGGGATAACTTGTAATCAAAATGATAAGGGTATATTTAGAAAAGATAAAGCATGAAAGAGCGAGAATTGTTTCAGGAACTACTAAACTTATTTCAATTTGGGATCTTTACAATGAAGTGAGGTGGGAATCTTTAGAAAGCAGAAGATCAAAACACAAGTTGATCATGTTGTATATAATGCAAAAACATCTAACTCCAGAATATTTATCTAATCGAGTCCAAACTATTGTATGCAGGTCAAAATTCTCAATATGTCTTAAGAAACTCTGATAACTTACAAACAATTCATAATCAGTTTAGCTCACGATAATTAACCCCTTTCCTGAATTCTCTTTTGTTAACTTGCAACTCTTTATGATTCTTTCTATTTATGTTATATTGTATTTGATATGGAAACTTGACATATACATTAACTAACTTCCCATACACGCACGTATCCTCTTTTATCTCTTTTCTTCTCTCTTTATACATGTATCTATTTGACCCTCTTTCCCCCCTTTCTCGCTCTTTCTCCACTCGCTAGTATGTATATTATTTTCTTGTAGGACAAAGCTAAAGTAAGCTGATACTTTCTGAGCATGTTAAATATTCACCGTGCTTTCTGTAAATCAATCTTTATTGGAGAGGACACACAATAAGCTATGAGCTTTCAGTTCAATCCGTATATTTCTTGATGTTTCCTTCTACATTGTATGTAAAATATATGAGAATTTAATATTTTGAAACTAAGAAAGACAAAACAAATAATTCCCGCCATAGTTCACACAATCGGACTTGGGCAATACTGGTTTTCTACAGACTCTATGCTCACTAACAGACAAAGTCAAAATATCAAAAGTGATCAAATGCATGCTATACACAATTACAATGCATTTAAACTAAGTGTTATATATTTGATGAATTAGGACGGTATACACTTAATTCTACGCAAACAAAGTTTTTAGGGACTGTTTAGCTGCGGATGTATTTGGTGTAACTTGACCTTTAAAGTAACAGCAACGTAAGGCAAAATGAGCGATGCCCTGCGAAAATCAGCATTAACGTAATAGGAATAGATATCACTTATCAGAGGTTTCTTGAAACATTGTATGACTTAATAGCGACCAGTGCCGAGTAAGAGCAGATTGGATGGATGCGCTCGCTCATCCAAATATACACTGGTCGCAAACATTCATAACAGTTGGTTTTTGCAGAGTCCCGCTCAGAATTTATACATGCAAACGGGACAAAAACATTATTTCTGGCAAGTGACGCCCTACTCAGACATGTAATTCTTTGGTACCCAATTAGTTGTCTCTGTCCGGGTACTATGGTTACGATGTATGCAATCAGTGAGTGCAAACACGCTAACACTTGATTGAACAAACGTGTAGGCCTATTCCAAAACAAAGTACAATGTAAGAATACTTAACTTAAAACAATGGAATTCGGTTGGTATGTATGTAACGTAAACCATTCGTTATTTTAACATGTCAAAATATTGACACACTTTGTTTCAATTTCTTTTGCATGTCTGGCAATATAATTATATAAACAAAAAATCGGCCGTAGATACACTTAATGTGTAATAAATAATTCATTTCCATGATAATAATTATTTGGCATTTCTTTCTCTTATGATGTTGTATATTAAATCATGCATTATATTTTGTTAGCACGCATGCGAATTTATATCGATAAGATCATTATAGGGCCCTCAAAAGGTTTGTTTTTATACATCAATCTTTTCTCCTTCGCTCTGGGATTTTCCAGACAGTCTATGCCTTTGATACTTTGTGCAACATTATTCACTTATTTCAAATTCAAAAACAACAGTCTTCAATCATATAAATGCATCTATTGACGTTTTAGTAAAATAATGTTCCGACAAGATAAAGAAAAAAGAAAAAGAAAAAAGGGTATGACCATACCATCATGACGTCTTCAACTAATTTAATTTCCTGATTTCCTTAAGATATAAACCACCAGCTCATTTTGATGGATATCCTAACTTTCAGAGGATTGAATAAATCAGTATGTACAATTCATCAAAAGCATTCGGATGAAGCAGAAATTGCTCATAATGAGCAAAATCTGCTTTTACCACAATAACTTGAATTACTAAACTTTAATTTCTATTTATTTCGATACTTTCAGTCATCTTTTGTAATTTTGTCGTATGTGGGAAATTTTAAATTTTGAAAACTGCATTCCTTCCCTTCCAATTTAATGTAAAGTTAGACGACGTTTTCTGCATTTTCCCCCATGAAGACTAGCTGTGCTTTAATGTCCATGTCATAATTGCAGATCTCTAATGAGTACTGGTTATTTATTTTCTTTTTGTTATTTCAGTCATTAGCATTGATTTATTACACGACATTTCCCCCCCGATACTTCAAAAACAGAGCTCATTGCATTTAAACCAACCGCTAAAGCGAAACACACGAAAGACTTCATAGGACCAATACATCAACATCGCGTTTTGATTAACCTCCGACCCAGTTGGAAATCGAACATCAGAACAGCCCTGTCAAGTTAGCCGGAATACAAACAAGAACATGTCAAAGGTTGACAGGTCTGTTATTAACTGACATCGCATCCATTTTAACCGTGATAAACATGTTTAATGGCACTCACAAATAGTGCCTCTTAAAGACATGTACTAGTGTGCGTTCGTATAGATCTACGGGTTGAACATGTATTGAGATCGGGTTTGGCTCCATGACTTGAGCCATATCTCCAGTATTGAAACATAAAAGATGTCGTGTCTATGTAGAAGGTGTCAAGACACTTCTGTAAAATAATACCAATTTGGATCCTTCAGCATGCCTGCGCAAGTAGAATAGTCCCTAAAAACCTTTGTTTGCTTTGAACTGAGCGTATACCATTACTAGAATGCATTGAGTTTAAATTCATTGTAAATGGTAATAAGATGCACTTTAATTTTGATTAGTATTTTGACCTTGTCTGATAGTGAAAATGGAGGATAAGAAACAACAGTTTCGTCCCAGATTTCGTTCAAAACGACGGTAACCATTTTCGTCGGGTGAATTATTTCTTGCATAATACATGACCCCCAATCTTTCTTTGGATTATTTAAATCTTAGAGGTTACTCTTTTCAATGATATAGGGTGTTCTACATGAGAAATGCTCAGAAAGTGTGACAATTGAGCATTGCAACTGGTTGATTTACATGGAATCAAAGAAGAATGTATTCGGTGTATTGTGAACTTAAGATTGGTTTTCGTGGAACACCGACTACATGTAATGTTACTAACCTGCCTTCAGATTAGTCTTCAACATTTGCAAAGTCATTAGCACATGCTCATACCTCTGCAGAAGAAGACACATTCGCGTATTGTTGGTTAACAGTCTACCGTCTTTAAGTATTTTGCTTACTTTTCCTACAAAAAAAAAACACATTTATACAGTCAAGCTTGTGTTAGCGGTCACCTCTGTCAGCAGCCGTTTTAAGTAAACCAAACTACCTTTCCTATATATTTGAAGCCTTCTTTTTCCAGTCGCCAGTTATTGACACTCCTCTGGTTGGCTTCTAACACCAGAACAGACCTGTCAGTTTAGCCAGACTGCAAACAGAAATTCGTCAGAAGATGACAGGTCTGCTATTTACTGACATAGTTTCTACTGTATGAGTGGTTGTTCGTGATGTGCACACACAAACAGTGACCGCCTCGGCCGAGTGTCCGTAAAGTCGCCGGTTCGATCCCCGGTCGGGATACCAAACACTCCGTGGCGCTCAGGGTTGCGGCGTTAGCATTACGGCTGACTGGCTGGTGTCAGGATAAATGGATCAGTAGTACTTGTAACTTACCAAGGAATAAGTGTGCGTTTATATCTACGGGTTGGGCCTGTATTGAGAACGGTTTTGGCTCCATGAATAAAACCATATAGATCTACAAGTTTAAAACTTTAAGTAGGACTCGTCCAAGTATTATTTTTAAATCCGTGCTAAATACTTAAACTCCACTTCCCTTTGATGCTCTGTATTGCGGGGATAGCATCACGACTGATGCCATGGTGTCAGGATAAGCTTTCCAGCAGTACTGGTAATTAACACAGAAACCGCCGTGATATAACTGAAAAGCTCGTTCCTTAATGAAACCTTACCCAAACCTTCAATACGATATGACTATGTAACATACTCTTAACAACTCAGGGATAGAGCCTCGATAACCAATTAGTAATAACATGTAATAATACGCCGTTATTGTTTACCTGTCTCCCGCAATCTCATTAAAACCAGACCGTTATTTCATGTCGTCTCAGATTAATATTTGCGTAAACCAATTAAATTGTTGTTTACTAAACTGTTCGGTATAAAACACTTCCGTTACAATATTCGAATGAACGAGATAGAGAAGCGGTGATTGTCGAATTTTCCTATTATATAGAACCGAGCGTTGCGATTTTATTGGATGAAAACTCGGGCATGTCTTCATGAATGAGAGCATGGATATTCTTGGAGAAAAGAGTATAGTGTTGATAGTGCCGTAAATGACCATTCAAACTGAACTCTAGTGTATAAAGCTTTTAAAAGGGCGGTGTACGATCAATATTCCGAGGCCAAAATTCAGTTAAGGATAGTTAACGTCATAACAAGTTACCTAAATTATATATTTGTGACATCTGAATACTATTAAATAACGTTAGTACATTTCGTTATTAAGTTAAGGAGCAATATCAGTAATTGCTATTGATTTTCACTTTTTCCCCAAACAGTTAGCTGAATCAATCAATTTAACATATTCAGTATTCCTGTCGAAATGAATTCTGATAGAGTGTCAGAATTCAGTAATACTACATCTACTAGTTGAAAAAAGGTCTAATTGACAGATACACTTTTTTCTTCACTCGTTGTCAATGTTATCATTATTATTTCCCAAATATTTATATAAAGTTGCAATGATCTAGTACAGACAACAACTGTCAGTAAAAAAGTTCAAATGACATAAAGAGAAATATAAATTTGAAAATAACTAAATGCTCGATCTGATCAATACAAAGAAATGTGATCATCGTTAACACATGTTCTCTTAATAGTTTAGAAAACTAAAATATGAAAAAATATAATCGAATTGCAGCTTAATCACAGGCGTCCGAATTTCTATTACAGCAAAAAATGCTGAAAATCACTCGTTAAAATACTCAAAAAGTCTCTATATATTGTCTATACGCTTTGATAAAAATTATCGTAATGGTAATTTGGGGAATCCCGCACGTGTTACTATAAATAGCCCCTCTATACGTCCATATAGTGTAATAATAATGACATGGTGTGCAACGGCATTTTACCCCCTCGCTCGATTCGGGCTATAATTTCCGCAGAAAAACGTCTAAAACGACCTGGTCCCAGGTAGAGACAGGTTCATAAAAGATTTTTCTCGTGATCCACCACATCAATATTTGCAAACCGACAATTACGCCGGCGTTTTTAAGCTTAATGTTCATTATATTTGGAAATTTACAGTTGTCCTTACCGCCATGCGCTGACGTCACAATTTGCAAAATTCCGCAGCGACAGATTAATCAAACAACGATTTAAAACTCGGTCTAAAAATTCTTTTTTATACTTCTTTCGAAAACGTACAAATAAATACCGAATATATGAATAATATTATTTTTGGAAGAAAAATGATTAAATGCCAACCCCAACAAACATTGCTCAGGTACAATATTCTAAAAAAGCGCGTCATTTCGCGTTAAATATTCACTGCGGAAAGTGATTATTGTGACGTCAGCGCCTGTGCCTTAATCTTCACTGTTTGCCTATATACTACTAAGATCCAAGTTCACATCTCCTAAAAGTGCTGCCTACCAGTTGTTTGCTAATATATCTTTAAATGAAGCCAATCGCAGATGCAATAATACCTTAAATCGCCATACGCGGCTGAATGATCAAAGTACATGCACTTTGATCAGCTTCCAAAGTTAAAGAGAACCACTATAGATACTAGAACTTCGTTTGATATATGGCGTAATCTGATGTGAGGTCAATATGTGAATGCGTGATATCGTAACCCTTTCCCTCATATAGACGCTTTCTGACGCCTCTGCAGCAGACGGCTTTTTGAAAACATAGTGACAAAAGAAAAAATTGCACAAAACGTGCAATTTCTCCCTTTGCCACTATGTTTTCCACTTTTTGTTATAGGTTATCAATTCAATTATAGAGATTTTCTATGTGTTGACAAAATATGTTTAAAGTCGTCTGCTGCAGAATTGTCGTATGAGGTAAAGGGTTAACGTTGATACGTTCACCTTAACGGTTATCGGCTAATTCACAAAATTAGTATGGTAAAGACGCAACTGCCATGTTATAAAAGTCGCAGATGGCTGGCAGAGATCTAGATAAGAAGAGTATTTCACCTTAATGGTTATCGGCTAATTCACAAACTTAGTATGGTAAAGACACAACTGTCATGTTATAAATGTCGCAGATGGCTGGTAGAGATCTAGATAAGAAGAGTATTTCACCTTAATGGTTATCGGCTAATTCACAAACTTAGTATAGTAATGACACAACTGCCATGTTATAAAAGTCGCAGATGACTGGCAGAGATCTAGATAAGAAGAGTATTTCACCTTAATGGTTATCGGCTAATTCACAAACTTAGTATGGTAAAAACGCAACTGCCATGTTATAAAAGTCGCAGTTGACTGGCAGAGATCTAGATAAGAGGAGTATTTCACCTTAATGGTTATCGGCTAATTCACAAACTTAGTATGGTAAAGACACAACTGCCATGTTATAAAAGTCGCAGATTACAGGCAGAGATCTAGATAAGAAGAGTATTTCACCTTAATGGTTATCGGCTAATTCACAAACTTAGTATGGTAAAGATGCAACTGCCATGTTATAAAAGTCGCAGATGACTGGCAGAGATCTAGATAAGAAGAGTATTTCACCTTAATGGTTATCGGCTAATTCACAAACTTAGTATGGTAAAGACACAACTGCCATGTTATAAAAGTCGCAGATGGATGGCAGAGATCTAGATAAGAAGAGTATTTCACCTTAATGGTTATCGGCTAATTCACAAACTTAGTATGGTAAAGACACAACTGCCATATTATAAAAGTCGCAGATGGCTGGCAGAGATCTAGATAAGAAGAGTATTTCACCTTAATGGTTATCTGCTAATTCACAAACTTAGTATGGTAAAGACACAACTGCCATGTTATAAAAGTCGCAGATGGCTGGTAGAGATCTAGATAAAAAGAGTATTTCACCTTAACGGTTATCGGCTAATTCACAAAATTAGTATGGTAAAGACGCAACTGCCATGTTATAAAAGTCGCAGATGGCTGGCAGAGATCTAGATAAGAAGAGTATTTCACCTTAATGGTTATCGGCTAATTCACAAACTTAGTATGGTAAAGACACAACTGCCATGTTATAAAAGTCGCAGATGGCTGACAGAGATCTAGATAAGAAGAGTATTTCACCTTAATGGTTATCGGCTAATTCACAGACTTAGTATGGTAAAGACACAACTGCCATGTTATAAAAGTCGCAGATGGATGGCAGAGATCTAGATAAGAAGAGTATTTCACCTTAATGGTTATCTCCTAATTCACAAACTTAGTATGGTAAAGACGCAACTGCCATGTTATAAAAGTCGCAGATAACTGGCAGAGATCTAGATAAGAAAAGTATTTCACCTTAATGGTTATCGGCTAATTCACAAACTTAGTATGGTAAAGACGCAACTGCCATGCTATAAATGTCGCAGATGGCTGGTAGAGATCTAGATAAGAAGAGTATTTCACCTTAATGGTTATCGGCTAATTCACAAACTTAGTATGGTAAAGACACAACTGCCATGTTATAAAAGTCGCAGATGGCTGGCAGAGATCTAGTGAGACGATCCTTTTGAGTATCCACAACATAGGGTTTAGGGGAGTCATAAGAGATATATTGATAGGAAAAGACCAGTTTACTCCTCCTTATAGTGTCGATGGTAAATGTAAACAGATATGATAAAAATACAAATTAGCCAAGCGCTATTCAATTGAACAAAACCTTGTTTTGATCTGATCTGCTATAGAAAGCTACATACGTCAATGATGCCTTCAAAGACATTAAAGCACACTCGCTAAGATGGAATCGCTACAAAACAAGTCATAGCTCCAGTAAAACTGGACCGGACCGCCTCTCATTTAACCCGACCATCAAAGTTCCAAAACAACCTGCGCATGCGCCTAATCTGATCAGGATCTCTACAATTCGCCAGTTAATCGCATACACACACAGGAAACCCCTGTGATATTTAATAACTAATGCAATCTGTTTATTGACATCCGGTAGTCGGTTTTCCTTTGCCCCGACCAAGATGATATCAACAGATCTGCTCTATTTAACGAAACACCCACGTATCGTGTTGGTCAATTACATTAGGAATGACAAAAGATCTTATTTATGTCTGGTGTTATTCTTATTCGCTGTTGTTTTGTATCTCATTGTCCACACCAACGCTATCATGCATGCCACTAGGTCACTTCTAGGTGAACATGGCCGTTTTTCTTAATACTTTTCTAGTAGGGACATTTTTTTACTTTTTTCAGCGATAACATTTTGGGAAAAGAAGCAAATTCCTTAAATAGGCATTAAGATTGCACCAAGGATATATTTCCAAATGTAACATTGTTTTATTGTTGAAAGACTGGTTGGTTGATTGATTGACTGATTGATTGGTAGTATTGATTTATTGATTAATTGGATGGACTTTAAACTTTTTTCAACAAAAATGTCACGTATATTATCGAGTGTAGATCAGATAAACAGGTTTTCCGACACCAGGACTCCACACAACATCCATCTAAGGCAACCGGCTCCCTTCATTGAAGGAATAGGTTTAGCCCATTGGTGGAAGAGGTATTGTGAGTTACGATGACTTATGTCCATCGTGTTTGAAAGCAGGAATCTTGAGAAAAATAGAAATCACAAGGGAAAAAATGAGCATCTTTTCTTTTATCCAAACTGGTTTCATTGATGCACCACCAAAATGATATTACAAAGTTATCTACTATATAGACGTGAATGCCGTTTGTATCGGTGAAATGGTTAGATATAAATATTAATTGTTATAACATTTCTAATAGCACAACTATTCACACGTCGAAAAACGGAAGTGCCACGGAATAAAAATAAATATCAGAGAAAATGTTATCAAAATGGGCTTAGAAAAGTCGAAAATCTCTATAAAGGGAAGTGTCGTTATTAAATGGGGTTGAAGACATTGTGGCAAATGGAGAAATTGCTTATTATGAAAAAATGTTTTCAAAAGTCGTCTGCTGCAACAGAGACACAGTGTTGTACAGTTAATGCGCGGTCGATCTATTATTGTATTGAAAAGTTCCTACGTTCGGATCCACTGATAAGCGTGTTCAATCTCAGTGGTTTTCTACACGTACGGCGCGAGCACAGACCCAGGAACTATGAAATCGTGCTCCAAGTTCACCGACCCTACTTAGCGATGAAGTAATAATTTAATACTTAAAAAAGCATTACAAAAAGATGTTATACAGATGCCTTTAAAATTCAATACTTAACAAATAGTGTCAGTCAGCAAGATAACTGTTTATGTCAGCTTAATAATTTACCTAAATATTTTGTAAAACATGATTGATAGAAAAGGTTCCAACCCTTATTTAAAAATTTAAGTCGGAGCACTAGATAAGGGGCATTCTTCATGTTCTAAAATCCTTATTTGACATTCAAACCCTCGATTGTTTTGAGTACCCACAACATAGTATTTGGTTGAGTAATAAAAGAAATATTTTGGGGGAAAGACCTGTTCACTCCCTTTTACCTAGTCCTCTGTTTTAAGTATTATTGCGCTAAGTAGGGTTGGTAGAATTGGAGCCAGTTTACAAAAGCATCCTCTGTGCTTGCTCATGTTTAATGTTCTCCAATGAACACAGATTAATACATGTCGGAACTGTGAAACGTTTTGATTTGAGATTTGAGCCGTTCCTTGAGAAAACCAACATTGTGGACTCTGCGTAAAGTATCGATCCGGATAAGACTAAGTATGCCGCGAAGGCTAAACCGGACAGATTCGTTTCGCCTCCTGTGGAGTTTCTGTTTCAGGAATCATAACTACATGTATATATCTCTTTCCCCCTGAGACGGAATGTGTGAGCCCGGAACAGTTAGATCGCTGATAGTGGTTTGCGGGAAAATGTCAGAAAAACAATTATGTGCTAAAGGTCTTAATGGATTTTGGCAATCTCTTCAAATTTACAGTTTGCCGAGCCCCGGTAGCTCAGTCGGTAGCAACGCGGGCTGTCAATCCAGGGGTTGTGAGTTTAAATGTTTGCTTGGGCAACATTCTTTCCGACGTTTTACAAAAGTCACTGTGACATGCGTCATTCGTCTTTCACCAATGGGCTGTTTAATAGTCTATGTGGAAAAGCAGCCAGTTGCTTGGAAATTATGTTGTGTTGTGTACTGGTGCGGGAAAACCAGGAAACGCATGAGTAGGTGAACTGGTCGCCGTGATATGACTGAAAAGTTTTTGAAAACGGCGTTAATACCTATTCAATTAATTCAAATACAGTTAAGGTTGCTATAGTTACCTACTTCTTCCCGATGTACTCTCATCACGGACCAATACTCGTTACCGATACAAAACATAAAAGATAAAGGAGCAGTAAAAAAGCAAATGATGGCATATGCGTGATGGTTTATTTCTTATCATTCCTGGGAAAGTGATGTTTTTAACTGGTTAAAAACGTGCAATTTCTCCTTTTGCCACAATGTTTTCCACTTTTAGTCATAGGTTATCCATTCAATTATGGAGATTTTCTGTTTTTTGACAAAATACGTTCAAAGTCGTCTGCTGCAGAATTGTCGTATGAGGGAAAGGGTTAAGAAACTCTGATAACTTACAAACAATTCATAATCGGTTTAGCTCACGATAAGTAACCTGTTTAAACTAAGAAAGACAACACAAATGATTCCCGCCATATTTCACACAATCGGGCTTGGCCAAAACTGGTTTTCCACAGACTCTATGTTCACTAACAGACAAGGTCAAAATATCAAAAGTGATCAAATCAAACAGTTCCAGTGCATTCTATACACAATTACAATACTTTTAAACTTAGTGTCATATATTTCATGAATTCTGGTGACG
>JASEVX010000011.1:27697409-27871813 GCA_031761405.1 Serripes groenlandicus
CTTTTAAACTTAGTGTCATATATTTCATGAATTCTGGTGACGGTATACACTTACGTCTACGCAAACAACGTTTTGATGGACTGTTTGGCTGTGGATGTATTTGGTGTAACTTGACCTTTAAAGTAACAGCCACGTAATGCAAAATGAGCGATGCCCTGCGAAAACCAACATTAACGTAATAGGAATAGATATCACTTATCAGAGTTTCTTGAAACCTTGTATGACTTAATGGCGACCAGTGCCGAGTAAAAGCAGATTGGATAAATGCGCTCGCTCATCCGAATCCACATTGGTTGAATAAATTCATAACGGTTGGTTTTTGAAGAGCCCCGCTCAGAATTTATACATGCAAAAGGGACAAAAACATAATTTCTGGCAAGTGACGCCCTACTCAGACATGTAATTTGTTTGTACCAAATCAGTTGTCTCTGTCTGGGTACTATGGTTACGATGTGTGAAATCCGTGAGTACAAACACGCTAACACTTGATTGAACAAACGTGTAGGCCTATTCCAAAACCAAGTACAATGTAAAATACTTTCCTTAAAACAATGGAATTCAATTTCTTTTGCATGTCTGGCAATATAATTATATAAAAAAAACTCACGTTCAAAACAAGAATTTAAAGTAGATACACTTAATGTGTAATAAATAATTCATTTTCATGATAATAATTAGTTGGCATTTCTTTCTCTTATGATGTTGTATATTAAATCAACATTATATTTTGTTAGCACGCATGCGAATCCAGACAGTCTATGCCTTTGATACGTTGTGCAACATTATTTACTTAAATTAGAAAAACACTCTTCAATCATATAAATGCATCTATTGACGTTATAGTAAAATAATGTTCCGACAAGATAAAAAAAGAAAGAAAAAGGGTATGACCATCATGACGTCATAAACAAATTTAATTTCCTGATTACCTTAAGATATAACCGCCAGCTCATTTTGATGGACATCCTAACTTTCAGAGGATTGAATAAATCAGTATGTACAATTCACCAAAAGCATTCGGATGAAGCAGAAATTGCTCATGATGAGTAATTTCTGCTTTTACCACAATAACTTCAATTACTTAACTTTAATTTCTATTTATTTCGATACTTTCAGTCATCTTTTGTAATTGTGTCGTATGTGGGAAATTTTAAATTTTGAAAACTGCATTCCTTCCCTTCCAATTTAATGTAAAGTTAGACGTCGTTTTCTGCATTTTCCCCCATGACAACTAGCTGTGCTTTAATGTCCATGTCATAATTGCAGATCTCTAATGAGTACTGGTTATTTATTTTATTTTTGTTATTTCAGTCATTAGCATTGATTTATTACACGACATTCCCCCCCCCCCCCCCCCCCCCCCCCCCCCCGATACTTCAGAAACATTTCCTCATTACATTTAAACCAACCTCTAAAGCGAAACACATGAAGGACCTCATAGGACCAATACATCAACATCGCGTTTTGATTAACCTCCGACCCAGTTGGAAATCAAACATCAGAACAGACCTGTCAAGTTAGCCAGAATACAAACAAGAACATGTCAAAGGTTGACAGGTCTGTTATTAACTGACATCGCATCCATTTTAACCGTGATAAACATGTTTAATGGCACTCACAAATAGTGCCATTAGTACTAGAATGCATTGAGTTTAAATTCATTGTAAATGGGAATAAGATGCACTAGAAATGATTGATTTGATTTTTTTTAGTATTTTGACCTTGTCTGATAGTGAAAATAGAAAATAAGAAACAACAGTTACGTCCCAGATTTCGTTCAAAACGACGGTAACAATTTCGTCGGGTGAATTATTTATTGCATAATACATGACCCCCATTTTCTTTGGATTATTTAAATCTTAGAGGTTACTCTTTTCAATGATATAGGGTGTTCTACATGAGAAATGCTCAGAAAGTGTGACAATTGAGCATTGCAACTGGTTGATTTACATGTAATCAAAGAATAATTTATTTGTTGTATTCTGACCTTAAGATTGATTTTCGTGGAGCACCGCCAATATTTAATGTTACTAACATACCTTCAGATTCGTCTTCAACATTTGCAAAGTCATAAGCGCATGCCCATACCTCTGCAAGAGAAGTCACATTCGCGTATTGTTGGTTAACAGTCTATCGTCTTTAAGAATTTTGCTTACTTTTCCTACAAAAAAACATTTATACAGTCAAGCTTGTGTTAGCGGTCACCTCTGTCAGCAGCCGTTTTAAGTTAACCAAACTACCTTTCCTATATATTGAATTTCCAGTCGCCAGTTATTGACACTCCTCTGTCTGGCTTCTAACACCAGAACAGACCTGTCAGTTTAGCCAGACTGCAAACAGAAATTCGTCAAAAGATGACAGGTCTGCTATTTACTGACATAGTTTCTATTATATGAGTGGTTGTTCGTGATGTGCACACACAAAAAGGGACCGCATCGGCTGAGTGTCCGGAAGGTCGCCGGTTCGATCCCCGGTCGGGATACCAAACACTCCGTGGCGCTCAGGGTTGCGGCGTTAGCATTACGGCTGACTGGCTGGTGTAAGGATAAATGGATCAGTAGTACTTGTAACTTACCAAGGAATAAGTGTGCGTTTATATCTACGGGTTGGGCCTGTATTGAGAACGGTTTTGGCTCCATGAATAAAACCATATAGATCTACAAGTTTAAAACATTAAGTAGGACTCGTCCAAGTATTACTTTTAAATCCGGTCTAAATACTTAAACTCCACTCCCCTTTGATGCTATGTATTGCGGGGATAGCATCACGACTGATACAATGGTGTCAGGATAAGCTTTCCAGCAGTACTGGTAATTAACACAGAGACAGCCGAGATATAACTGAAAGGCTCGTTCCTTAATGAAACCTTACCCAAACCTTCAACACGATTATGTAACATACTATTAACAACTCGGGGATAGAGCCTCGATAACCAATTAGTAATAACATGTAACAATACGCCGTTATTGTTTAACTGTCTCTCGCAATCTCATTAAAACCAGACCGTTACTTCGTGTCGTCTCAGATTAACATTCGCGTAAACCAATTAAATTGTTGTTTACTAAACTGTTCGGTATAAAGCACTTCTGTTAAAATATTCGAATGAACGAGATAGAGAAGCGGTGATTGTCGAATTTTCCGATTGTATAGAACCGAGCGTTGCGGTTTTATTGGATGAAACTCGGGCATGTCTTCATGAGTCAGTGCATGAATATTCTTGGAGAAAATAGTATACTGTTGATAGTATCGTAAATGATAATTCAAACTGAACTCTAGTGTATAAAGCTTTTAAAAGGGCGGTGAACGATCAATATTCCGAGGCCAAAATTCAGTAAAGGATAATTAACGTCACAAAAAGTTACCTAAATTATATATTTGTGACATCTGAATACTATTAAATAACGTTAGTACATTTCGTTATTAAGTTAAGGAGCAATATCAGTAATTGCTATTGATTTTCACTTTTTTCCAAAACAGTTAGCTGAATCAATCAATTTAACATATTCAGTATTCCTGTCGAAAAGAATTCTGATAGAATTCTGATAGGGTAATTCAGTAATACTACATCTACTAGTTGAAAAACGGTCTAATTGACGGATACACTTTTTTTCTTCACTCGTTGTCAAGGTTATTATATTTTCCCAAATCTTTATATAAAGTCGCAACGATCTAGTACAGACAACAACTGGCAGTAAAAAAGTTTAAATGACATAAAGAGAAATATAAATTTGAAAATAACTCAATGCTCGATATGATCAATAAAAAGAAATGTGATCATCGTTAACACATGTTCTCTTAATAGTTTAGATAACTGAAATATGAAATAGAGAATCTTAAACGAGGCATGTTTGAATTTAAAATATAAAATAACGAATACGGCATAACCGATTCCCGTTATCCTATTAATGCACGTTTACGCAGTTTGTTTGACGAATAAATTTAGTCGAATTGCACCTTAATCGTCACTGTTCGCCTATATACTACTAAGATCCAAGTGCATCATTCACAACTCCTAAAAGGGCTGCCCACCAGTTATTTGCTTATATACCTTTAATTGAAGCCAATCGCAGATGCAATAATACATTAAATCGCCATACGCGGCTGGATGATCAAAGTACAAGCACTTTGATCAGCTTCCAAAGTTAAAGGGAACCGCTATAGATACTAGAACTTCATTTGATATATGGCGTAATCTGATGTAAGGTCAATATGGGAATGCGTGATATCTTATTATTGCATACTTTCATATTGTCCCGTTCACTTTGCATTGAAGAAAGTGGTCATGATTTTTCGATCATGATCGCTGTCAAGCAGTGATCATGACCGTAAATAAGGACGTGCGACAATTCCGCATAATTGACATGCTAGGGACTACTTTTTTTATGTAAACAAACAAAGCGGACGTAAATATCATTATTATACCTTACGTGATTTTGTAATGTTAGATTATCATGTACTGAGCATGGACATACAAAGAATAGTTTGGAGAATTCGTTGTGTTAATGTATTTGATAAACTTAAAGATTGCTTTGTTTGAATTACGCTGTTTCCATTTCTTATAGATATATTATTACATTATGATTGCTAAATGCGAATGAGGCCCAACATGTTTGGGTTCGACATTGACAAATGGGCACAGGTTTCCAGAGTGTTTGGCTATAAAAAGTTTTATCTCTGGTTGTTCCTGGGCGAGTTGGATCATCTGCATATATACATATTTAATCCATTAGTCATGTTATATTTATACTGATTTATTGAATTGTATAATTCATAGTAAGTGTGTGTAGAAAAATCGCGAACGCACACAGGTTTTTGTGCGGGTGTTATATGGCAAACATGTAATTGCCACATGTATAACCATCCAAATATGTTATTAATTAAGAATGCTTTATACTGTACATATTTACCCGACTGAGTCGACTGTCCAAATGCTTGTCACCGTTATAATTGAAACGGCATTTGCAAAAAAACATACTACTTATGTAAACAAACATTTTGTTTCTAATTCGGAAGCAGATTTATCTATTCTAGATAATAAAAAAAAACCTCCACAACGTAAAGCAAATAGGTTCAATATGAAAGTATGCAATAAAAAGGTTATTTTGACCCTGTACTGTGAAATCATCGTTGGACCTCGTTCTTTGGCGGACGTAGCCTTGCAAGCTCGGCAACGTCAGCCCAAGAACTCGGTCCAACGATGATTTCACAGTACAGGGTCAATAACCTATAATGTTGATACATTCACCTTAATGGTTATCGGCTAATTCACAAACTTAGTATGGTAAAGACGCAACTGCCATGTTATAAAAGTCGCAGATGCCTGGCAGAGATCTAGATAAGAGGAGTATTTCACATCCCAAAATCCTGACATGAATCTTCACAGTGATACGATCCTTTTGAGTATCCACAACATAGGGTTTAGGGGAGTCATAAGAGATATATTGATGGGAAAATACCAGTTCACTCCTCCCTATCTAGTCCTGTGTCGATGGTAAATGTAAACAGATATGATAAAAATACAAATTAGCCAAGCGCTATTCATTGAACAAAACCTTGTTTTGATCTGATCCGCTGTAGAAAGCTACATACGTCAATGATGCCTTCAAAGACATTAAAGCACACTCGCTAAGATGGAATCGCTACAAAACAAGTCATAGCTCCCGTAAAACAGGACCGGGCCGCCTCTCATTTAAACCGACCATCGAAGTTCCAGGACAACCTGCGCATCAGCCTACTCTGATCAGGATCTCTACAATTCGCCAGCTAATCGGGATACAAACCTAAGCAACCCCTATGTTATTTATAACTAATGCAATTTGATTCTTGACCTCCAGTAGTCCGTTTTCCTTTGCCCCGACCAAGATGATATCAACAGCTCTGCTCTATTTAACGAAACATCCACGTATCGTGTTGGTCAATTACATTAGATATTGACAAAAAGGTCTTAGTTATGTCTGGTGTTATTCTTATTCGCTGTTTTTTTGTATCTCATTGTCCGCATTAACGATATCACACATGCTACTGGGTCAATTCTAGGTAACATGGCCGTTCTCCTAACCCGTTCCCTCATATAGATGATTTCTGACGCCTCTGCAGCAGACGGCTCTTTTGAAAACAGAGTGACATATAAGAAATTGCCCCAAATGAGAATTTTCTCCTTTTGCCACAATGCTTTCCACTTTTAGTCATAGGTTATCCATTCAATTATAGAGATTTTCTATTTTTTGACAAAATATGTTTGAAGTCGTCTGCTGCAGAATTGTCGCATGAGGGAAAGGGTTAACACTTTTCTTGATGCAGACAACCATTGACTTTTCTTCAGCGATAACATTATGGGAAAAGAAGCAAATACTCAAATAAGCATTTAAGATGGCACCAAAGTTATATTTCCATATGTAACACTGTTTTATTGTTGAAAGACTGGTTGATTAATTGACTGATTGATTGGTTTTTATTGATTTATTGATTATTAGACGTTTTTTCAAAAAAATGTCAGTTATATTATCGAGGGTAGATCAGCTAAACAGGTTTCCCGACACCAAAGTCAAACTGATGCAGAGGCGTCAGAAAGCGTCTATATTTCGGAAAGGGTTAAAACCCAAAGATTACATCTGGTCGCTATAACGAAATAACATTCTGAGCATTGTAACAGTGACACATTGTACCACACTTAATGCGCGGTCGATCTTTTATTGTATTGAAAAGTTCCTACGATTGGATCCATTGATAAGCGTGTTCAATCTCAGTGGTTTTCTACACGTTCTGCGCGAGCACAGACCCCGGAACTATGAAATCGGGCTCCAAGTTCACCGACCCTACTTAGCGATGAAGTAATAATTTAATACTTAAAAGCATTACAAAAAAAATGTTATACAGATGCCTTTAAAATTCAATACTTAACAAATAGTGTCAGTCAGCAAGATAACTATTTATGTCAGCTTAATAATTTACCTAAATATTTTGTAAAACATGATTGATAGAAAAGGTTCCAACCTTTATTTAAAAATTTAAGTCGGAGCACTAGATAAGGGGCATTCTTCATGTTCTAAAATCCTTATATGACATTCAAACCCTCAGTGAGACGATTGTTTTGAGTACCCACAACATAGTATTTGGTTGAGTAATAAAAGAAATATGTTGTGGGAAAGACCTGTTCACACCCTTTTACCTAGTCCTCTGTTTTAAGTATTACTGCGCTAAGTAGGGTTGGTAGAACTGGAGCCAGTTTACAAAAGCATCCTCTGTGCTTGCTCATGTTAAATGTTCAAGGAACATGTTAATACATATCGGAACTGTTAAACGTTTTGATTTGAGATTTGAGCCGTTCCTTGAGAAAACCAACATTGTGGACTCTGCGTAAAGTATCGACCCGGATAAGGCTAAGTATGCCGCTCAGGCTTAACCGCACAGATTATGTTCGCCTCCTGTGGAATTTCTGTTTCAGGAATCATAACTATATATATATATCTCTTTCCCTCTGAGACGAAATTGGGTGAGCCCGGAACAGCTAGATCGCTGATAATGGTTTGCGGGGAAATTTCAGAAAAACAATTATGTGCTTAAGGTCTTAATGGATTTGGTCAATCTCTTCAAATACAGTTTGCCGAGCCCCGGTAGCTCAGTCGGTAGCAACGCGGGCTGTCAATCAAGGGGTTGCGAGTTCGAATGTTAGCTTGGGCAACATTCTTTCTGACGTTTTACAAAAGTCACTGTGACATGCGTCATTCGTCTTTCACCAATGGGCTGTTTAATAGTCTATGTGGAAAAGCAGCCAGTTGCTTGGAAATTATGTTGTGTGGTGTACCGGTGTGGGAAAACCAGGAAACGCATGAGTAGGTGAACTGGTCGCCGTGATATGACTGAAAAATTGTTGAAAACGGCGTTAATCCCTATTCAATTAATTCAAATACAGTTAAGGTTGCTATAGTTACCTACTATCACCACGGACCAATAATCGTAACCGATACAAAACATAAAAGATAAAGGAGTAGTAAAAAAGCAAATGATGGCATATGCGTGATTGTTTATTTCTTATCATTCCTGGGGAAGTGATGTTAAATGAGGATTCAAATATTTTGAGATATCTTATATCATAATCTCCATAAAATTCGAACTGTTCACAGAGAAAAGTGATGTCTATGTTTAACAGATATTGAAAAAAACAAGACTGGTTCGTTAACCCTTTTCCTCATACGACAATTCTGCAGAAGACGACTTTGAACGTATTTCGTCAAAACATAGAAAATCTCCATAATTGAATGGATAACCTATGACAAAAAGTGGAAAACATTGTGGCAAAAGGAGAAATTGCACATTTTGTGCAATTTCTACTTTTGTCACTATGTTTTCAAAAAGCCGTCTGCTGCAGATGCGTCAGCAAGCGTCTATATGAGGGAAAGGGTTAATGTTACAAATCAACGTGTAATAGTAGCCATTATTATTTGATATTTATCAGAATTATTGAGACGCACTGTTTCAACCCTTTTCCAACACTGTTGAACCTTATCAGAATTCGTGTTGAAAACAATCGAAGTTCCAGATCGACATTGCCTGACCATTTACCCACATACAATACATTTGCAGCAGACCACTTTGAAAACATGCATGGAAAAATATGGAAACTCTATATATAAATGAAAGAACAATTATTGAATACAATTGAAAATATTGTTGCAAGAGGAGAAATTGCTATGATAAGCAATTTCTCCTTTTGCTACAATGTTTATAAAGAGTCGTCTACTGTAGAGGCCTCTATTTCTGGGAAGTGGTTAATTTAACACTGCCTCGGACACGTCATATGCAAAACAAAATTCTAAAACTTTTACATTTATGGAAATTACGATTAATCTGCATTCGTTTGCAGTCGTTATTTGGTTACAGCCGTTCTTCGCTGACTACAATGATGCTTGTAGAATAAGATGACAATCAGGAAATATCATGATCAGACTGAGTGAAACGCAGGCTTGTCTGGATCTCGGCTCAGCAGAAACATCAGAACACTAGATAAGGAGCGTTTTGCATGATCTACATTCCTTATTTGACCCTCTAACCCTATGTTGTGGGTACTCAAAAGAATCGTCTCAGTGATACGATTCTTTTGAGTAACCACAACATAGGTTTTGCTTTAATAATAAGAGAGAAATTGTGGGGGAAATAGCTGAATAGTCCCCTCCTTATCTGGACCTCTGATTACCTGATTGCATAACTCGATAACATTTGAAATTTTGTGAAAATAAATAACTTCTTTGATAATGGGCACATCAGCCTTTCCTCATGTTTTTAAAATGTTTGTTAGCAGTGTATATGCATCATACGTAGACTGCATGAAGAAGGAAGTGTTAAATGTCATCAAACGCCCATTCTCCAGACAATAACTCATTTAATTTTAAACTCATATCCCGCCTTCGTGTCTCCAAGTATCAAGAAACAAGACAGAAAATTGGTTTAAATTGAAACGAATGCTTCATTAATATTCCCTGTGAAGACATTTACATGCGAAATTCAGGCTTAATAGGTTGTCCTTGTCTTTATGTTTCTAACGACTACAGGATGCATGTGGAGTAACTTGAGCGATATGGAAGCAACACAGGATTACGGACGATCGCTACAGTTTCATCATTTTTGAAAGCATTCAGAATTATTAAGAAAGTTGGTGGATTGATAGCATATTACCTAGTCTATACAAAAAATAAAATATGAAATAAAACAAGCGGTCATCAGGCTTGGAAAAGTTTCCCAGACCTTTTTTCTGTATACCATATACTTTGGCAAATGAAACCTTTGTTTCCTATGTAATATAAAAAAATCTTGAAATGTTAAGACTTAACTTAAGAGTTCTACACCATTTGTTTGGCATTATTTCGGCATTATTTCAACCTGTGCGTAAGAATAATTGAGGGTCAAAAACTCAAAATGTAGCATTCAAGAAAAGACGAGATGATTAAAAATAACGGAATCAATATTAGTTTTTAATGTTCAAGCATTAAGATTTTGTTTTCAAGTTTTCACAAATGAGCCGTTCCACGAGAAACCCAACATTATGGCCTCTGCGTAATGTATCGACTCAGATCAACCTAATCCGGGCCGAAACATTCCGTCTCAGGAGAATAGAGGTATAGGTGAATGATTCCTGAAACAGAAAATCCACAGGAGGCGAAATATGTCTGTCCGGGTTAGCCTGCGTGGACTGCTTAGGCTGATCCGGGTCAATACTTTACGTACACACTGCTGGTTTATTCGCAGGACGGCTCAAATAATGTTTAAGCATTACTGTATTAAAATCAAACTTAAACTGTATAGCGAAGACTCTTTACAAATGAAATAAAAAAAAATGCATATTTCGTATTACTGTTATAGTCAGGGGCGTAGCTTTGCAATGATCAATGTGTAGGCCGTCTCGTGAGAAAATCAACATTGTGGACTCTGCGTAAAGTATCGACCCGGATCAGCCTAAGCATGCCACACAGGCCTACCCGGATAGACACTTTTCGCCTCCTGTGGATTTTCTGTTTCAGGAATCACTACTCTATACATCTATCCCCCTAAGACGGAATGTGTCGGCCGGATCAGTCTGTGCGGACAGCGCAGGCTGATCTGGTCGATACATTACGCAGATGTCTATCGCCGCAGCTGCATTTTTGGGGGCATTTTGAGAAAAAAGATGTAGACACGTGCCTACAGTGCTTAAAGGCAGCTTCGCCCCTGATAGTGCTCTTTACTGTTCTGATTTAAGGACAATAGAAACTAAATTTAATTTAACCTTTTCCCACATATACTGTACAACAAATCTGCAGCAGACGACGTTGAGATCATTTATGCATACATATGGAAACTCTGTGTAACTAAAAGTATGCTAATTGAAAAGAGTTTCTCCTTTTCTTACATTTCTGTTAAAAACGTCGTCTGTTGACGGTAGCGACGCGGTTTGTCAATCCAGGGCGTGTGAGTTCGAACCCCAGCTCGGCCAACATTCTTTCCCACGTTTGACAAAAGTCACTGTGACAAGCGTCATTCGTCTTTCACCAATGGACTAACAGTCTATGGGGAAAAGCAGCCAGTTGTTTGGAGAGTATGTTGAGTTGGATAAATATGAGTAGGTAAACTGGCCGCCGTCATATGACTGAAAAAATGTTGAAAACGGCGTTAAATCCAAAAACAATTGACTGTTGAAGAGGCGTCAAAATGTCTGTGTAAGTAAGTAAGTAAATATTTTATTAAAGTGACATGTGTATAACATATAATAAAAGATTTAACAAAGTTCGTTGAAAAAAAAAAAACGGCCCCATGGGCCAATATGTCACTATATATGAAGGTAATGTCTGCGTACATATATTCATTCATTCTTATCAATGTGTGGTACAAGCAGTCTATATACATATATACATATCTATAATTATTTCGACGGTTTTGTGCGACCTGCATCTTGTACAGGATGCAGTTATTGCATCCTCGAACAGAGCCATCTATAATTCTGATGATTTCGTCTTATTTTGAGGATTTTATTTGAACGGTAATCCGTAACTGTACCGACATAAGTCTAGATACAATTACTGGTCATCAGTGCTACAGGCGCTCAATTATTTTATGTATTTACAAAAGCAAGTCGGCGTAATTGGTATAACCTAATCTTATGAGTAAAGTCATATAATATCAAATTTAAACATCATAAATGAACAGAACATGTTTATACAGGTATTTGTATCATTCACTACCTATCGCGTATGTTTTGAAATCAGTTTTAATGTTGCAACCGCTAATCACGCCCCTTCCTTGAAAGGAGACGTAGCACGGATGCAAAATAAAACCCGTGTAATAGTGTGATTATTATATCATGTATGTTTAAAAAGCCTTTACCGAAACGAAAAGTAAAGGTCAGATTCACATACAGCCTTCAAATAGAACTTGCAGGCGACATACTCATAATATAACCATGAAGATAATAATTCAACAGCGAGCAAATTAATCAGTCAATTAATCATCCCGCCACTCAACCTAACAACCAGTACGTCCATTCTCCGAATGTGTAAATAAATGAATGACCGAATGAACGAACGATTGAATGAGTGAATGTTGTATGTGGGAAAGAGATGTATTTGCATTTAACTCCTTTTTCAACAGTTGTTGTATTATATCACAGTGATACACATTGCTCACCGGGTTAGGGATTGTGCCATTGTCCGCAGCAATCCTCCGTGCCAACCTCGAACGGGATCGAACCCTGAACACCCGGTTTCAAAGACCGCGCGGTTATTTACTCATGAGAAAGAAAGAATTACAGTCAAACTTGTTTAACCCTTTCCCTCATACGACAATTCTGCAGCAGACGACTTTGAACATATTTTGTCAAAAAATAGAATATCTCTATAATTGAATGGATAACCTATGACTAAAAGCGGAAAACATTGTTGCCAAATGAGAAATTGCTCGTTTTGGGCAATTGCTCCTTTTGCCACAATGTTTTCCACTTTTAGTCATAGGTTATCCATTCAATTATAGAGAATTGTGGTACGAGGGAAAGGGTTAACCCCTGACGGATATTTCCTTGATGCCTGGTCGGAATCAGCACCATTTCTCTGCTAAATTCTGAAAGTAATTTCAGTTTTCTCCCAAGGTGTCAATGAATGACAATGTTTTATTGTTTGGTGTTGTACGCCACATTCAACCATTCCTCAGTTATTTCACGGCATTTCCTGGGTAAGTTACCAGTACTCCTAACACCAGCCAGTCAGTCAGTCGTTATGCTAACCCCGCTACCCTGAGCACCAAGGAGGGCAGCCATTACTACCATTTTTAAGGTCTTTGGTATGGCCCGGCCTAGGATCGAACCACGTTCTACCACTACACCACCCAGGCGGTACTGAATGAACATGTGATGGAGAATGTTGCAATCGCTACTTGTTTCAGTATTGTTTAACCCTTTACCTCATACGACAATTCTGAAGCAGACGACTTTAAACATGTTTTGTCGAAAAATAGAAAATCTCTATAATTGAATGGATAACCTATGACTAAAAGTGGATAACATTGTGGCCAAATGAGAAATTGCTCGTTTTGAGCAATTTCTTCTTTTGTCACTATGTTTTCAAAAAGCCGTCTGCTGCAGAGGCGTCAGAAAGCGTCTGTATGAGGGAAAGGGTTAATTAACCTTTTCCCTCATACGACAATTCTGCAGCAGACGACTTTGAACGTATTTTGTCAAAAAATAGAAAATCTCTATAATTGAATGGATAACCTATGACTTAAAGTGGAAAATATTGTGGCAAAAGGAGAAATTGCTCGTTTTGATGCCCGTCTGCTGCAGAGGCGTCAGAAAGCGTCTGTATGAGGGAAAAGGTTAACGCAGCCAACCAGGGCAGAGTCAAGTATAGGAAATATATATGCTAGAACTGATATGAAGACGTGCGTTTTCAGCGATCGTTTGAAAGTAGGAAGTGCGTCGTTTTGGGATTTCCGCCTCCAGGATACACAACAGCTCCTCGCGTCGTGCGTCAGAGAAGATCCCTCATCTTAAATTCGCGCTCACGGGAATTGAACCTCCGAGCCAATGTCCCCCCACAATGACACAAATGATTGGAGCACTGTTCGTTTTTCACTTAACCCCTTTTCCTCATATAGACGCTTTCTGACGCCTCTGCATTTTTGCAAACATAGTGACAAAAGAAGAAATTGCTCAGAACGAGCAATTTCTCCTTTTGCCACAATGTTTTCCACTTTTAGGCATAGGTTTATCCATTCAATTGTAGAGTTTTCCAATTTGTGACAAAACATATTTAAAGTCGTCTGCTGCAGAATTGTGGTATGAGGGAAAGGGTTAACCCCAGTGACGGATATTTCCTTGATGCCTGGTCGGAAACTGCACCATTTCTCTGCTAAATTCTGAAAGTAATTGCAGTTTTCTCCCACGGTGTCAATGAATGACAATGTTTTATTGTTTGGTGTTTTACGCCGCTTTCAACCATTCCTCAGTTATTTCACGGCATGTCCTTGGTAAGTTACCAGTACTCCTAACACCAGCCAGTCAGTCGTAATTCTAACCTCGCAACCCTGAGCGCCAAGGAGGGAGTCATTACTACCATTGTTAAGCTCTTTGGTATGGCCCGGCCGAGGATCGAACCACGTTCTACCACTACACCACCGAGGGGGTACTGAATGAACATGTGATGAAGAATTTTGCAATCGCTAAGGACTACTTTGTCTTGTTTCAGTATTGTTTAACCCATTCCCTCATACGACAATTAGAAGCAGACGACTTTAAACATGTTTTGTCAAAAAATAGAAAATATCTATAATTGAATGGATAACCTATGACTAAAAGTGGAAAATATTGTGGCAAAAGAAGAAATTGCTCGTTTTGAGCAATTTCTTCTTTTGTCACTATGTTTTTCAAAAAGCCGTCTGCTGCAGAGGCGTCAGAAAGCGTCTATATGAGGAAAAGGGTTAAATCTGGTCATAGCGCTTATAACTTCACCCAGGAACTATGGTTATGTGTACTGTCGTCGGCTATAACTGTAAAACACTTTATATCATTAATAATCTTTAATAATCGAATTTTCGACCACTTGGTCTTTATCAAGATTTTAAGAAATACAACGGAAAATTTAAGTTCAGTCCATTCTTGTGCCGAAGAGATCAAATTGTGATGAGGAGACGTCGTCAGGACATCGTTAAGTTGTTGAAAGCTGCTTAAATCCTTAAATCCCCATCAAAAGCAGACTAAGGGCGTGCGGCTGTAATCATTTCAGTCATGCAGACGCATTTTGACGCAGCAGACAACATTTGCAAGAATTGATGACCAATTTCTCCTATTGCCACAATGTATTCAACTCTATTTAATGATTTAACTTTTCATTAACCCTTTCCCTCATACGACAATTCTGCAGCAGACGACTTTGAACGTATTTTGTCAAAAAGTGGAAAACATTGTGGCAAAAGGAGAAATTGCACGTTTTGTGCAATTTCTTCTTTTGTCACTATGTTTTCAAATAGCCGTCTGCTGCAGAGGCGTCAGAAAGCGTCTATATGAGGGAAAGGGGCGAAATTGTCCATGTTTTGTGATAAGTCGTCCTGTTCATATTTGCTATATGCGGGTAGGGGTTAAAGGTATAAGGCGTAAAGGAATAGAGTACAAGTATACAGATCGATAATCTATGTGTATTTAAAAATAATGATCATTTCAATAGTCCTCGTATGTATAACGATTCCGTTTTTGAAAGACAGTTAACGAACACAAATGAAATTATACACTTGAATAATATTAAATGTAGTGGGACGTCTCGTTTAGAAGACATCATGGTTTACTTAAAATATAAACAAGGTAAGCTCGGTTTTCATCCGTACATGTACAATTATAATTGCGTATGGTTCGTATGCGTACATACATGTACATGTATGTTTTTGTATATACAGTCAAACCTGAGAGCAATATGGTCTTTGATTACAGTTGGTCTTTAATTGCTGTGTCATTTATGCAGAAAATGAGAAATTTAGAAATTAAAAGTGTGGTTACTATAGAAAGGGAATTGCTATACAAACCAGGGGGCCGTTTTATCAAAGGTCCTAAGACCGGTCTTAGTTAGGACCGGTCTTAATACCAAAGTTACGACCGTAGACCGTGTTAATCAAAGTCGTCCTAACTATGACCATATCGATAAAACGGCGCCCTGGTCTTTAGCACAGGTTTGACTGTATATGAACATGCAGTTATGTTCAATTATTCTATTAATTATTGTCATTTTTTTTCCTGACTGCCATTCTTTAGTTTAGTCGAAAGTGTGTTTGATACTTTGAATAAAACATTGTCGGATTTGGGCAAACTCTCTTTTCCATTAAACGTTGTCATTAACGTGCTAGGGCGTCAAATGTTGTCTATATCCAGAAAAGGTCGATAGGTATCTGTCAGAGGTTAAAAACTAGGACATTTCCACTGATTGATCTCAATATATTCGTGCATTATGTTCTGATTTGTTCAGACTGCATATACAGTCCAACCTGTGTATAAAGACTACCCATGGAATAGGAACACTCTGTTCTTTGTTCACAGGTGGTCGTTAAGTGCAGGCTCATTTATGCAGAACATGAGAAATTGGAAAAACAAAAGTGTGGTTGCTAAAAAAACGTAAAGAAACAAGAATAATGAACCCTGAGATTCGAAGTACCATTCACTGTGTTACAAAATCATGCGTCGTACTACTGGACTAAAGAATCAGGAGTGAACAGTGGATGTAAATGTAGTTACATTAATCCTTTCGCCGCCAAAGGCAATTAAAGGCTTTCGAAAACAATGCAGATTCAGGTGAGACAGCTCGTAACGAGCTGTCTCTCCTGAAATCTGCATTGTTTTCAACTTAGACATTACAGTTTACCAAATATCCTGTTGGACGAAAACAGGAGTGGTCCAATTTTCAACATGGGAGAGACGACCTTGCGAAATTGGGCAGTGAACGAGTTAATCTAATTGGAACCATGACTTGTCTGTGTTACGATTGATGGTTTTAACAATATAGCCACACCTCTCTGGTCGTGGAAGTGTTCAAAATAGCGAGGCTGTGATCGATAAGCCTTTTTAACTATTTAACGTTGAACACTATATCGATATAAAATGTCTGCCACACAATAGATGAAAACCTAAGTAAATACCAATTATCGTTAAACCCGTTGTCTAATATAATAGCATGTAGTGCGTCTGGTTTAAAAAAACATAATAAGCAGATAATAATATACAAACTAGAAAATGGGTTATTACTTTTTAAATGCAGATGTTTAAAACATCGTGAGAAAATGAGAAATTACTTATTCGAGTATGATGTTTTAAAAAGCCGGCTTACTGGGTCGTATACAATAGGGTTGATGGGTTGTATGGTGCATAACGTCGCTTTCAACAATTGTTCAGCTATATCTCGGCCCGATCCTGGGTAAGTTACCAGTACTACTGGTCCATTTATCCTGACACAAGCCAGTCAGTCGTACATGCTAACCCCGCAACCCTGAGCGCTAAGGAGGGGCAGCAGTTACTACCATTTGTTAAAGTCTTTGGTATGACCGAGTCGGGGATCGAACCCACGGCATCCCGCACCCGAAGTGAACACTCTACAACTGCACCCCCTAAACAATAGGGCAGGGTTTAACCCTTTCCCTCATATAGACGCTTTCTGACGCCTCTGCAGCAGACGGCTTTTTGAAAACATAGTGACAAAAGAAGAAATTGCACAAAACGTGCAATTTCTCCTATTGCCACAATGTTTTCCACTTTATGTCATAGGTTATCCATTCAATTATGGAGATTTTCTATGTTTTGACAAAATATGTTCATAGTCGTCTGCTGCAGAATTGTCGTATGAGGGAAAGGGTTAAATAATAGTGTATGCCCAGTTACTCATTGTCACCTTAACCCTTTCCCTCATACGGCAATTATGCAGCAGAAGATTTTGAACATATTTTGTCAAAAAACAGAAAATCTTTATAATTGAATGGATAACCTATGACAAAAAGTGGAAAACATTGTGGCAAAAGGAGAAATTGCACGTTTTGTGCAATTTCTTCTTTTGTCACTATGTTTTCAAAACGTCGTCTGCTGCAGAGGCGTCAGAAAGCGTCTATATGAGGGAAAGGGTTAAACAGGGACGTAGATAAGACGTAGATAAGAGGGATAGGCAACTCCACCTGTACACCTGTTATCTGGTTAAAATATCACACATAGAAATAAAATTGTCCAAATTTTCACATTTTGTAGCAATTAAAACTTAGAAGTCACAATTGACACATAAACAAAACATACATATTCTGAAAGCTTGACATTCCAACTAAGGTTAGAGTTACAATGAATAACTTGAATGTCTTTGTATTTTGAACAATGACTGGTTTAAAAGACACAGATATTGGGATTTTTGAATTATATTATTTTTTTCCAAAAATTAATAGACTGACATTTTTCATACGGATAACATATTATCAAAACCTGTAATATATTAAAATACTTTTATCTACTGCAATAGAAGAATGTTTAAACTAACAAAAACATTTTTATTTTTATTTTCATATCTTGAATAGTTTTTGAGTTTTACTTGCTACAAATGTCGGCATGGGTGATATTTTAGTATATAATTTAGTTACTTATCCCTCTTATCTACGTCCCTGCCTTAAACAATAGATCATTGATAAACGATCTGCCATTACATAAAATGAAACATTCGAAACGCTGGAGAAAATCTAGACCTAATGTCTAGCCCTAGTCATCTGGAATACTTATCTTAATCATTTGTTTGTGACATGAGAGGATCTAGATAAATATTTAATTAACTCTATTAATCTTTATTTCCTACAATTAACAAGATTACATTTATAATACAACAAGATTAAAAAAAAAAAGTTTACTACAACTAAATGAAGAGAAAAAAAAAGTAAAATAGATAAATAGATAATAGATAAACACGTATACCTCTAAAATGCAGAAACCACTGTACCGTGTGCATATACGACCTATCTTACTGCTCAATAAGTACAAGTTTCAGAAGGAGGCCACCGGCATATCATACCCATGTCTGTGAAAACTTATCTACAGGAGTTACAATGAGCATGTACAAGTATACCAATAGTATCCTGTCCATTCATGCATTCTATTCTTTGTCAACAGTGTGTGCAAATCATTTATTCATCAATTAACCCTTTCCCACCTGCAGACGCATTTTGACGCAAAAGCAGCTGACGACTTTTGAACAATTGTGGTCAAAGGTGAAATTGCTCATGAAATGATTTTTCAGGTTTTTGTCACTATATTTTCAAATCCATCTGCTGCAGATGTGTTGTATGTGGGAAAGGGTTATGATTCAGTGTGATACACGATGAAGGAAATCAGCGAGATAAGGGTTAAAACCAGACTCTTTGAAATAATACGATGTATAACTCTGTATGTGTATATTATATTCAGTGATTGAATGGTCCCCCTTCTGCGAGTTGTCACGTTTTCTTATATCGACAACCAGTCATGCTTGTGTTGGTTGCACGTGCTAGTGACAAGTCGTTGTCTGGTACCCGTTTGAATATATTAAATGTGTACGTGCATGCACCAACAATGTAGTCTGGTACCCGGCGTACTATAACAAATTAGTACGTCTGGTATGAACCAACAGTGTAGTCAGGTACCCGGCGTACTATAGTAAATTAGTACGTCTGGTATGAACCAACAGTGTAGTCAGGTACCCGGCGTACTGTAGTAAATTAGTACGTCTGGTATTAACCAACAGTGTAGTCAGGTACCCGGCGTACTATAGTAAATTAGTACGTCTGGTATGAACCAACAGTGTAGTCAGGTACCCGGCGTACTATAGTAAATTAGTACGTCTGGTATTAACCAACAGTGTAGTCAGGTACCCGGCGTACTGTAGCAAATTAGTACATCTGGTATGAACCAACAGTGTAGTCAGGTACCCGGCGTACTATAGTAAATTAGTACATCTGGTACGAACCAACAATGCCGACTAGATTCGTCCCTTTATATATGGATATAGTATGTAAAGTAAATAATATAGGTTATTACATTATATTTTCCACGACCCTAGCAAGCAACGGAATATATAATTGTATAATTGCGCGATAGATCGTTGATGTTTATTTATCTAAACAATCAAAAACGAGTTTTAATTTTTTAAATGGTGAAGTATTTAAAACAAACAAAACGACACATTTTAAATAGCCAATATCATATTATACAATAAAAAGGTTATTGTATGTTTATGGGAATCTATTGTTTTGGGACTCTTTCATTCGACGGAGTTCTACCCACGCAAGCTCAGGCAACTCAGCCGTAGGAACTCGTCGAAAACAATATTTTCCCATATATCTAGCCTGCAATAACCTATACTACAATTGAGTTTCGTTAACTCTATACAACCTGATGTTTGGAATCAAATGCATCAAACAACTTTCAGAGTTTGAAAAGTAAAATCGTTTAGTCCACAAAAAGGTTGTCTCTAAAGTATTTACTTGTTTTTGTCAAAGGGGGGTAATCCATTTTCCATAGACGACCATTATAACATTATGGGTTATGATTCGTTCCCAAAAAGTAAGCCAACACTGAAACCTGTTCAGTACGATGGCACAGAGGTGACATGTGTATGTTTTTATTTTTATTTTACTAAGTCGTGCGCACGAGAAAATTAAGTGGTGCGCACGACATATTAAGCCAATCAGAATACACTTTACATACATGAATATTGTTTGAGAATATGTGTATATTATGCTGATCGCCTAAAAGAAACCGAATTTCTTCATACGTTAACCCTGCATTAAAATATAATATAATAAAATCGTTTTTGCTATCAGCAATTTTCAAACAACATTCGTGTATGTAAAGTGTACTCTGATTGGCTAATTATGTCGTGCGCACAACTTAATTAAGTGTCTCGTGGGCACGACTTAAGTATCTCGTGTGCACGACTTAAGTATCTCGTGCGCACGACATAGTATCTCGTGCGCAAGACTTAGTAACTCGTGCGCACGACAAAGTAACTCGTGCGCACGACTTAGTATCTCGTGCGCACGACTTAGTACCTCTATGCCACCGTAGTTCAGTACATACAGGCTGACGGACCATTTTTCGACTTATGAAGTCAAATAAAAGGTTACGCTTATCCCGCACTGATTATTATATTCAATTTTAGAAAATACAGGATGTTCTGAAAATGGCTCATAATGTGTCAATATAGCAAACCATATTTTGGTTATAAATTCAACTTTATAAAAAATACACCGTCAACAAAATCATTATTGTCCAATGGGAGACAACTTCAGTCCTATATATTCATCTGAAATTCCCTCGACAAGCCGATCCGAATTACTTCCCTTTGACCTTAACACCATGGCCAAAGGACACCTCCATTATTGGTGTAATGTCTCAGATAGAAGCAATTAATTTTCCATGGGCGACCATTATAGCGCATTTGTGCTATGGCTCTTTCCAAACACCCAGAAAACTTAACTATATTCAAGTAAAGTTCATTATCGAAACAACAAAGAAAGCACAAACAAATCACATTTATCCTACTTTTTTGTTTAGCTATGACGTCAAATCAAAGGTCACCCTTATCCCGCAGTGAATTTTACTTTTAATTTCGGAAAAAACATGTTGTTCTGAAAATGGCTCCTAGTCTGTCAATAAAGCTAACAGCAAACAATGTTTTGATTTGCAAATCAGTCAGAATGTATTCAACTTTATTAAAAACACTTTCCACTTTCAACAAAATCTGAAATTGTCTGCGCTCGACAAAATTGTCTGCCCGGCGCTTCAAACCGAATTGCTTCCCTTTGACCTATAATGTGATGGAAGCAGGTAGACAAACACATTCATATGCGACAGTTCGGAGCTCTCGATAAGGGGAGTTGTGTACGTTCTAAAATCCTTATGTTACCCTCTAACCCTATGTTGTGGGAACTCAAAAGGGTCGTCTCATTGAGACGATTATTTCGAGTACTCACATCATAGGGTTTGACTGGAAGATATGAGAGATCTGTACACTCCTCCTTATCTGGCCCTCCGGACACTTGTAACGTCTTATAAAGAAGATCCACGACTAATGTATAAGCACTCTGAATAGATTCTACTTTGGCAAATGTCTGCATGTAAGAAATAGACTATTGGTTGCAGTAGCCTTTAATTGCCTTTGGCAGCGAAATGATTAAACCAAACAGGGGGCGTAGCTCCTTTTAGACACTGTAGGCACGTGCCTATACATTTTTTCTCAAAATGCCCCCAAAATGCAGCTGCGGCGATAGACATCTGCGCAATGTATCGACCAGATCAGCCTGCGCTGTCCGCGCAGACTGATCCAGCCGACACATTCCGTCTTAGGGGGATAGATGCATAGAGTCGTTCTGAAACAGAAAATCTACAGGAGGCGAAAAGTGTCTATCCGGGTAGGCCTGTGTGGCATGCTTAGACTGATCCGGGTCGATACTTTACGCAGAGTCCACAATGTTGACTTTCTTACGAGACGGCCTACACATTGGCTACGCTCTTGCCAAACACATAAACTGAGTCAGATTTTCCTTCTTTATTTCCAGTATGTGTTAAAGAATGTGCCGTGCAATAGGGGTCAAACTAACATAAAACAGAACCATGTTGACCGAGGAATTCTACAGCATGTGGCAGAAGATGGTCTCCGCTTTACTACACGTACTTACAGTTGGCCTACTCGTATGCTGCATGTTTATGGTCAACGTGATATTCGGGACAACTCAGGATCAAAGTCACCTTCATCCCGTCGAGTCCTATGGCTACGTCCTGTCGTTTTTACTCTACTCTTTGAGGGCGATACCTTTACTGTCTATTCTGTTTGGAATCACAAATATCCTTGGTGAGTCTACGAATTTAACTTCAAAATCACCTTGATTTAGGTTCGAATTTATTTGTTGATGTTTTGATAGATTGGTGTTTTACGCCACTATCAACATTTTTTTCAGATATATCACGGCATTTCCTAAATAAGTTACCAGTTCTACTGCTCCCATTTATCTTGACACCAGTCAGTAAGTCGTAATGCTAACCCCGCAACCCTGAGCGCTAAGGAGGGCAGCCAGCCATTACTCCCTTTTATAAAAGTATTTGACCAGTATGAGCCGGCTGGGAATCGAACCCACAACCTCCAACACCCAAGGCTCTACCACTACACTACCGATGCGGTAGGTTCGAAATTGAAATACCACAAGAGATGAATTGAAATATGACCAAAATAAAAATTATTATTATAAGTACCTAGAATTTATCAAACGTTTCGAGTGATCGCTAGCTTTAAAATATTAAATACATTTCTGTTACCTTTGTAATTTATTTATAAACACATATTTATTATAGAGAGCAAGTCAGTGATGTAGTTCGGTTATAAAAAACAGTGATACAACAGATATGAATGCTCGATAAATCAAAATCACGTGGGATAAAATGCTGTATGAATGGTCAGTGGTAAAATCATTATACAGAGTACTACTAGATAATAGGGGAGTAAACTTGTCTTTTCCCCGCAATATTTCTCTTATTAATCAACTAATCCCTTTGTTGCGGACACTTAAAAATATTGTCTCACTAAGACGATTTGTTTTAGTATCCACAATATAGGGTTTGAGTGTCAAGTAAGGATTTCAGAACATGAAAAATTCCCCTTATCTAGAGCTCAGACTAATATATATATATATATATATATATATTACTATTTTCAGGCATTGTTTTGATAAACACGCACCCATTACCACCCAGGCTGCAACATGACGTGCAAGATAAGTCTACGATACCATTTCTGTGTTTTAGAGTTGTTACCCGTGGACTTTATCCGGAGTTAGTGAAAAAGACTGTTGCCAGGAACATTGACATATGCTACAAAGTAGGCCTGGACAACTTCAAATTCGAAATAGTGACGGACAATGAATTATACCTGAAGAAATCAGTTTTGGTGAGGGAGCTTTTAGTCCCAAATGATTATGTTACCAGAAACAAGTCCCTGTTTAAAGCCAGAGCGTTATGTTATAGTAATGAACCGACCGTTAACATTCTGTCTGACGATGGCTGGATCGTTCATCTGGATGAAGAAACTTTAATAACGGAATCCGCTGCTATTGGCCTAGCTAATTTCGCCAGCGAGAATCGTGGTGATATAGGTCAAGGTACTATTACATACGCGAATGAAGACGTGGTCAACTGGATTACGACTTTAATGGACAGTGTAAGGGTGTCTGTGGATTATGGTATGATGCGGTTTTGTTTCGGTATTCTTGGTTGTCCATTCATGGGAATTAAAGGCTCTTTCGTTATCGTAAAAGCATATGCCGAGAAACAAATAGGATTTGATTTTGGACCAAAGGGTAGTGTTGCTGAAGATCTTATGTTCGCTTGGCTAGCCTGGAGTAGAGGGTTTAAGTTTGACTATGTAGCCGGAGAGATGTGGGAGAGAAGTCCTTTCACCATAAGAGATTATCTTGAACAAAGAAAACGATGGTTTGTGGGGCACCTGTTCGTATTATTATCAAACGAAGTGCCTTTAAGATGTAAATTAGGATTGATACCCACAGACTTTGCATGGTTTCTTTTGTTCGGAAATATAATAAATTTACCAGCATCTTTACTATGTCCCATACCGTTACCTTTGTTTCTTAATATAGCAGCTGGTTGTCTGGGAGGATGTATACTGTTTTTGTTTTTGTTTGGTTCAATTAAGTCATTTAGTCTAAGAAAATATGGAGTATTTAAGAAAACCTTAATACTCGTATCAACAATCGCAGTGATTCCTTTAACTGCTTGTCTGGACGCTGCGGCGTCATTGTATGGATTCTGGACGCGACACAAGGGTGGATTTTATATTGTAAACAAGGAAACTAGTTATTCGCATAATTTGTCAAACACATAAAATCAAATTGGTATTTGACATACGTGACTGTTGCATTAAATACCTTTATTTTAGACCGAGAGTGCCTTGTGTCGATCCCATCCCTTCTGTCGGTGACCATGTCTCAGGGTGGGAACCATTAGAAACCTAGAACTGTTAATATATGTATTGCTTTTGATATAACTGAAATACGGCTGAAATGGTTTCAGTATTCAACGAATATTACAGGTCCAAGAAGCTTCATTTTCCAATCCACACCGCCATGAATTGTCATACCTTAATATATCATTACTTCTCTGTTAATTCTTATAACATTACATTGTACTTAGATGTTAACATTTTTATCTGCATAGTATGTATATATATACCCTACTGTAGATATAACCATGAACTAGAATTAGCTTCCATTTCAATCCTTTTGTATTTTCTCCGTTGAGTTAAAAATATGTTGTAAGTCATTGAAATAAAATATGTTTGAACTAACCATCAACAAAATACGTACGATTTTACTGACCGTTGGATAACCAAGGCACGTGCCTACACATTTTCTCTCAAAATGCCCCCAAAATGCAGCTGTGCCGATAGACATCTGCGTAATGTATCGACCAGATCAGCCTGCGCTGTCCGCGCAGACTGATCCGGCCGACACATTCCGTCTTAGGGGGATAGATGTATAGAGCAGTGATTCCTGAAACAGAAAATCCACAGGATGCGAAAAAGTGTATATCCGGGTAGGCCTGTGTGGCATGCTTAGGCTGATCCGGGTCGATACTTTACGCAGAGTCCACAATGTTGATTATCTCACGAGACGGCCTACACATTGATTATTGCAAAGCTACGCCCCTAACCGAAATGATCAATCTTATTAAATTTATTTCAAAGTCAGGCTAGTAGTTTCAGCGAAGACAAGTTTCAAATAGTGCACATTCCATGTTAGACTCAATTTGCCAAAGCCATTGGAGGTCATGTTTTCTAGTGAAATAATTTGCCTTAGGATCTTTTTAAATGACCGAAGACTTACAAGCCGCAAGAATCAATTTCGAAATCGAAGGTTAAGTTTGAGAGGAGAATCGTTTCAATAATACCACTATACACTGTATAGTGTTGACCTGTCACGGTCCGACATCAAACAAGCATGATTTTGACAAATCAACTTATTTTAAGCTTGTTTAAGTAGAATGTTACTGTGCAATGATTGCCAGATCGGACGAGTAGTTTAAGGGGGAAATGCTTTCACTGAGTACGCACTACATAATATGAGCCGTTCCACGAGAAAACCAACATTATGGACTCTTCGTAAACTAATCCGGGCCAACACATTACGTCTCAGGGGGATAGAGGTAATGATTTATAAAACAGAAAATCCACAGAAAGCGAAAAGTGTATGTCCGGGCTAGCCTGGGCGGCATACTTAGGCTGATCCGGATCGATACTTTACGCAGAGTCCACACTGTTTGTGTTCTCGTGTAACGGCTTATATAGAGGTGAACTGCACCAGTCCCTATTCCCGAGCGGCCTTATGTTTGGTCAATCAATTAATTTTAATCTATTTAAACATATTAACACGCGTGCAGTGTAACAGAATACTGTTAGGTGGTCAAAAACATACTGTTAGCATGAGACAGTAAGAAATTGCCCATGATGAGTATATGAGAATTTAACATTGCAAAGTCACGTGATGTATAATAATATAACTTAACTAAACTAGTAGTTTCAGAGGAGACATTTTTAAATATTGCACTATACATTTTACAAAATTGAATTGTCATATTCCCTGGTTCATATTGGGTTTTTGGCCTGGGGCTTTAGTCCCTGTTCATAGTAGTTATACCATTTTTTCGGAGTTGGCAGCCTGCCAATTGCTGTTAGCACCAAACAACGCATGAGAAAAAATTCTCGAGAAAAATAGTTCATCATGGATTCAACAAAACTGCATTTAAAAGGTTAGGATCTCCCCCATTAATATCATTTAATGTTGTTGGAACATCAGTGAAAAACTTAAGGCGTGAGTACTCCAATATAAGTTAAAGAAATGTTTTAGAAATTAATGCGCCGAGAGGTCAAATATGGACGCTTGTTAACATTATTAACACGGAAAAGAAGAAAGAAGTCACGTGAAATATACAGTGGCGGATTAACCGGGGCTGTAGGGAAAAATTAATGGTAAACAAAGAAAAAGAGTGGCAAATGAAGTGGCGGATTTATCGGGGGTCCATAGGGGCCGTGCCAGACTCCCCCCACCCCACGACACTCAGACCCGGTCGGGCATCATACATATCTGGCGAGCGCCGGGCCAAATTCGCCGCTCAGAGCCCGGCCAGACATCAGGCAGACATTGACCGGTGAAAGGCGGCGTCTGGCCGATCATCCAATGTGTCTCGCAGGTTAAAAAAGCAGGGTCATCGCATCATTAATCAGATTTCACTCGCGCTCTTCACAGAAGGTAGCAATTTAACACACAGTTTATCACAAAAGTGTCAGAGTAACAGTACTACAAGATGCCCTATAAAAGAAGGGAGGACTGAAAGAGAAGGAGAGGGCAGAACCCACAAGAGATGAAGAGTGGCAGTAAACGGAATGAGACCTCATGACCTGATAACGATTTCTATTTATTTGAAGCGAGAACAGAACCGTTCACACTTTCAGAAGACAAAACCGATGACTACCGAACTCAGTATACAGCTGGCACTAGTGTGATCGAAGGCCTCTATTATGATCGTCGCAAGAACTCAAGTACGCTTCTGCCGAAACACACGGCGCTGGTGCCGACATTTCAGTGGTACGATCGAATTTGTAGCGAGTTGAGCGGCAAGCTCATCAAATAGCCTGAAGCAGTGCATCAAATGATAATTGACACACTTGATGCTGTCTCTTTGTGATTTTTTGACACATAAGTTGAACATGATATTGTTCATGATATGTTCATATTAATTGTTTGTATGTAAGTGACGGTATATTCTATTGCATGTATTAAAGTACAAAACTCATGGATGTGTTTATCGCTGTTTAAATAAGTAGTTATTCGAAAAATGAATTCCTTATAAAACATATTTTACAGACACCGAGCGTGATGAACATAAGCTTAAAGCTTGTTTCTAAATCGATGTAAAATAAATAAGTTTGAACTAAATCACATATTCCAACAGAATTAATTTCATTCACATTCACGAAGAGTTGCGTGCGTGAATCACCTAAAAAGCCGAAAAGTATCATACAAGTTCATAGCAGATCTAGCCTGTCGTCCGTAATTCAGTAGTAAACTTCCATACCACATAATGATTTCACTCCAATATATCCTTTTACCCCTTCCGTCATTCAGACGCTTTGTGACGCCCTTGCAGCAGACGACTTTTGAAAACATAGCAGCAGATCTAGCTGGTTGTCCGTATTTAGTAACCTTTCATACTTCACGTAATCATTTCACTCTCATATGATATCCTTTAACCCCTTTTGTCAAACAGACGCTTTCTGACGCCTCTGTAGCAGACGACTTTTGAAAATATTGTTTCAAAAGAAGAAATTGCTTATAATGAGTAATTTCTTTTTGCAATAAGGTTTTCAACTCTATTCTAAAATGAAGTGTTAATTCATAAAGATTTTCCATATTTTTCCCCGATATGATTTCGGGGATAGGGTTAAAATAGTCCTATTGTGATACAAAATGTGGGTCAAATTTGTTCAAATTTTTGATTAATTGATTGATTAATTTTGGGTATAACGCCGTTTTCATCATTTGTGTAGTCATACCACGGCGGCCAGTTCACCTACTCATGTGTTTCCTAGGTATCTCCACACGACAGTCTTTCCAAGCAACTGGCTGCTTTTCCACATAAACCCATTGGTGGAAGACGAATGACGCTTGTCACAATCAAATGACGGACAAAATGTTGGACGAACTAGGGTTTGAACTCACAACCTCTGGATTAACAGCTCCGCAGCTACCGACTGAGCAACGGGGGCCTCGGATATGTGTTCTAAACCTGTATATTCTAATTTAACCCCTTTCCCTCATACACTAAATATGAAGCAGACGAGAATAAAGTTCTAAAACATTTTGAAAAATCATGAGCTATTTTTCATTTTGCCACACTATTTTCAAACGTCGTCTCTTGCAGAGGCGTCAGAAAGCGTCTGCACGAGGAAAATAATTTAAAGATTCAGAAACGCTTTGCCAATGACTCCGGGTTGGAAACAAATAGGTATCCTGACCAGCCTGCAGAGTTGTGAGTCTAATTTAATCTGGGTAATTAATATCACGAATTTCCAAAGGTCGGGTTTTCTGTGATTTGGCCCATGTGTATAGACGGTTTTTGGCGCCTCTGCAGCAGACGACTTTTGAAAACATCGTAATAATAGGAGAAATTGCTCAAGACTAGCAATCTCTCCTTTTTGCCAAGATGTTTTCCCAGTAATCATAGGCCGACCGACGTTTTTTAGAGATTTTTCGTGTTTTTGTCAAGATGTTTTTCAAAGTCGTCTGCTTCATATTTCTTGCATGTGGGAAAGGGTTAATTAGTTGCGTTTTCTGATCGCTATGTTGTCAGTTTTTACACCTGCCGGACTTCCATTACGAGCCTATTGTATTTGGAAGTAATGTTAATTAGTAAAGTTTTGGTTTAAGTCCTTATAGATCTACATCTGTCTACTTTTTTCATGTCGTTTCCCACTTAAGATGAATGGAAGGTTGCCCTTATTTACCTTTCAAAATCAACATTATAGAAAGATCTGTGTCTATACTTTCTTTTAAAAAAAGCGAGGGTTTGAAACCCGAGACATATAAATACATACATATATATTGTCTCTGGTGAAACCAATCCTCAGAAAATGTTAACCAACGGCCTAAATTCGAAACTACGGCCACAGTTTCCCGGATGATGATGTCATTTGCATAGGCCGCCATATTAGTTGCCGATGAGAAGAGAATAACAATCTTGTTAGAAGTTTTCACGTTTGATCGGCGTTTCGTTGTTTTAGAATATGTAAGTAGAGTCATTTTTGTAAGATGCTTTTCCAAAAGAGTAAAATTTATGGACCATTAGTCAACCATAGTCTATAGGGGTATTTCTATGTGAAAATTCGATCGATTGGAAAGAGGGAAAAAATCGGAAGATTGTCATGTGTATAGCTGTCAAATGATATTTCCCTGTTTGCCTATTCCATTTTCTACTGAAAACTTTATTTGATGATACCAAAAATCGCCATTAAATGAATCCAGCTATTCGCAGTCACACTGGAATGTTGTCATTTCTTTGAAATCAAGGAGTGCATCTGTTCATTGATTTTTAATTATCAATAAGTAGCCCAGATGCCGGACGGTTTTAATTCGGATAAATCTATTTTTGACAATGACTTAGAAAACACACAAAGGTGCAATTTGTTTATTTCGTTATTGAAATATTGTATTTGAGATGAAAGTGTTCGTCCCTGGCTATTACTATCAAATTTTTTTTTTTTTGTATGTGTCAAATCAGGAAGCTACATTCCTGGTCAAATGAGATTGGTTAAAGAAATGTTTGCTGGCACATTAAGTTTGTAGGAAAAAAAGTAATATGTCATCAAACTTAGATATTAAAACAAGACTCAGTCATCATGTTTAGTGTGAATGGTTAAGTACATGATTGGGAGTATGAGTAATTTACTTGGGGTTAGTTCAGGTTTAACAATGATATTTTTAAAAGTTTCAAAGATGAGACTCCATGACTAATAAATGGACAATCAAAGGGTCCCAATAGAAAACAATGAATCCCTTGTGCTTATAACATTGTTCTTTTCTTTTTCTGCCAAAAAAATGATGGACTTAAAGCTTTTCTTAGTATGAAATATATAGTGAGTACAGCCTACAGTACAGGACCCTGGTCTTGCAGGTAACAAAACCACTCATTTCACTGGTTTAATAGTGTTCTCTTCATGAGGATAGCATGTAAAACATGTTCAGCTTACAAAAGAAAAGTAAAGAGATAAGGAAGGAATTTCCTTGTATTGACATGCTTGGCTAGCCGTAAAACTTTTAAAAGCATTACTTAGTGAACTTATTTATCTTGGTAGAGGGTTAGAACATGTAGGTTAGTGAGTGATATGAGACAATGAGACAATTCTTTTGAGTACCCACAACATAGGGTTGGAGGATCAAATGAGGATTTTAGAACATGTATGCAAAATGCTCCTTATCTAGAGCTTTGTAAACAGCAGCTTGTATGAAGATATATATTGAGGCGAAATCTGGTTGTGTGGTAGGAGATCGAATTTTAAAGCAGGCAAGTGCCTCTGTTTAACTGGCATTCTTTTTGTCCCATTCTGAAACATCAAACAAAGGGGACTGCAATTCAAAATTTAATTTTCCTGTATATTTATTTTTTGTTGGAGACCAGAGTAATTAATTTGCGACAGATTGTTACAGATATTTTAATTCTCACATAGATATTTCATTCTCCCATATCAAGGTAGATACTTTTTCTTTTTGATATCATAATCATATGACAATAAACAATTAATGTTCCTGAAGTCTTTGAAAAGAAGTGTTGTCATACATCATCCTTTAAAGAAAATCATATTAGGATAATGTAGGATATGATCCTAAACATAGTATGCTACTGTTCCTCAGCAAAAAAAAATCCAAATTCCACCATGACACTTTATGCATAACAAATGCATTTATAAGCACATCACATTACTATTTCCTAACAAACAAGTATTACCCACCAGATTAATACTAGTAACCCTGAAGGTGCAATTTCTCCTTTTGCCACAATGTTTTAAACTTAATTCAATAATTGTTCTTTCATTTATAGAAAGATTCCATAGTTTCAACTAAATGTTTTCTAAGTTCTCTTCTGCAGATTTCTTCTATGCTGGAAACGGTAAAGTTGTTATATTGAAATATTGTTGCCTGATTTGTTACGTTAGTTGTCTGCTTTTCAAATTATTATAAGGAGGAATCCGCTGTGGTTGAGTGGTTGGCGTCAGGGATTTCGAAACCGGCTGTCCCAGGTTCGATCCCCAGTTGCTGCACTACGATCATGGTGGAGTGCCCTTGTGCAATGCGCATTTTCTAGCCTAGTACTGGTTTGTTTACCCAGGGATCATGAATAAGTGATCTGTCGCCGTGATATAACTGAAATAATGTTGAAAGCGGCGTAAAATACCAATAAATAAATTCTAATTATTATATGAGGAAAACCTGTATATATATATAGCCTGAGTTAACAGGGAGAAAAGATTTCAGAAATATTGGCAAAAATGTGAGAAATGGAGAAATTACGAATAGGGAGTTATTATGAGAGGGAAGGGAAAGATGCAGTCCATGCTCTCTGAAAAGCAGCAGATAGAGAATCAAGTTGACACTTGTCAAGACAGAAGGGCAGCAAACATAAATGCTGTCATATTTGATGGAATACCCTCCCTGTGTTCTTGAAGATGTACCAAGCAAAGAGTTGAAATATCTAATGATAGATCTATGTAGACTTAGTGGATTACTTCTACTTAACGCTTTCCCTCATATAGACGCTTTCTGACGCCTCTGCAGCAGACAGCTTTTTGAAAACATAGTAACAAAAGAAGAAATTGCACAAAACATGCAATTTGTCCTTTTGTCACAATATTTTCCACTTTTAGTCATAGGTTATCCATTTAATTATAGAGATTTTCCATTATTTGACAAAATATGTTCAAAGTCGTATGCTGCAGAATTGTCGTATGAGGGAAAGGGTTAAAGCAGTTTATCTGTATTTTTCATCATAGCTGTTACCACACATTTAAGGCATCACTGTTTGCTATAACTGGTATTCTATTAAAGGATGAAGGTTTCAAGATGATTAATTTCTGTCAGGGTCCGATGGAGCCGTTCACAGTTCTCAAAAAGTAACTAATGCCGGCCAATATGATCAGTTACAATTTGTCCAGAGACCATAATATATATGTCGCTGACCTCAATGCTATGTATCGCTTACAACCCAAAACATTGAATTTGGTAAACCAAAATATTTTGTTAAAGTACATTATATGTCAAACTGTAGACAATATTATGTGTTTAAATTACTTGATTACAGAAACGTTAATATTGTCTTGTAAATTCATCTGTGGTTTTAAATGGGCCGTGCATTTTAAGACAGAAAATCAACAAGGCAGCAAGCACACTGTTCAGTTATTCTCAATATCATGACATATTCGGGCAAGTTGTATTTGATTCAGGGCAAGTAAGGTTTTTGAAGTACTTGTCTGACTGGGCAAGTAGGTTCAAAGGTTAATATAGTAGCCTGGCATATTATCAACACATTCCGTTTGTTGATTTTTCACAGAGTTATTGCCCTTTTAACCCTTTCCCTCATATAGACGCTTTCTGACGCATCTGCAGCAGACGGCTTTTTGAAAACATAGTGACAAAAGAAGAAATTGCACAAAACGTGCAATTTCTCCTTTTGACACAATGTTTTCCACTTTTTGTCATAGGTTATCCATTCAATTATGGAGATTTTCTATGTTTTGACAAAATGCGTTCAAAGTCGTCTGCTGCAGAATTGTCGTATGAGGGAAAGGGTTAACTTCTATCTATACTGCTTTTGTCCAGGCCATTTCCCAACCAATACTGACTTGAATTCATTAGAACTTTATCAAAAGCTTCACTAGCAATAGGAGATGTGCATATTATTCCCCATTTTAGCACACCTGTGCATGAAGCTAGTGTGATCACATTTTGTCTGTCATCCATTGTGAGTCATCAACAATTACTTTAAACGACATCTCCTAAATTGCTTCGCCAACTTTGATGAAACTTCAGATTTTCTTTGGTTAGTGCCCTATTAAAAAAATTCAAATAAGAAGATTTTCAGTGTTTTAAAAATAAAAAAAAAATCTGTATGAAATAATTTCTTTAAACCGAAAAACCTTGAGCTTAGATATTAGGTGTGTATCATTGTCTAGTGGTTCTCCACCCTGACGTTTCAGATTTTGCCTATGTGGTCAAAATTGACTCTGTTCCGGGTCACCTGTTTTACATAGAGATATGTTGGAAATAACTTCTTGTCTGATACCGAAAGATGCAGAGCTTATTTGGTGAGTGCCATTGTCTAGTGGTTTCTTTACCAAGATTGTTCAAATTATGCCCCAGGGGTCACCTTTTAAGCTCACCTTGAGCACTTTGAGTTATTGTGATTAACCTATGGCCGTCGAGTGTCCATCAACATCTTCTCCTCAGTTACCAGTGGGTCCATTGGGATGAAACTTAACAGCAAGCATCCTCTCCATGTTAGCCAGTTTTGCCTTGTATGGTTATATTGAAAACTTCAAAAATCCACTTCTCCAAAAAATATCTGGCCAATTTCCAAATAATTTTGCTAAAGTGTTAAATGTTCCTTTGGTGACCCTATACAAGATAACTTCTAGGCATGTTGGTTGGTAAAAAGGTTCAGGTGAGCGATCCAGGACCATCATGGCCCTCTTGTTTAAATAGACATATATATATATATATATATATATATATATATAGGTTAAACTTTAAATATCTTCTTGTCTGAAACCGAAAGGCATTGTCTAGTGGTCCTCTGCCAAGATTGTTCAAATTATGCCCCTGGGTTCAAAATTGGCCCTGTCCCGGGGATCAACTGTGAGTTTTTTAGGGAAAAACTTTGATTGACCTTTGCTACCAGCTGGCTTTCTCTATCAGATGTTATTGACTAATGTTCATTTAAAATCAGGAGACAACAAGTTGCCTGTAAAATATTGTTTTGAGAAAGACTCAATACAAGCCAGGTTGTATAGCTCAGAACTTGGTCAATGATATGACTGAAATAATGTTGAAAATGACTTAAAAATCTCAAATCAATTCGATGTCTTGCCTGAAAGTACTACAACTGAGTATTAACCCCTTCCCTCATATAAATGCTTTCTGACGCCTCTGCAGCAGACTACTTTTAGAAAACATAGTGACAAAAGAAGAAATTGCTCAAACAAGCAATTTCTCCTTTTGCCACAATGTTTTCCACTTTTAGTCATAGGTTATCAATTCAATTATAAATAGAGATTTTCTACAGTTTGATTAAGTATGTTTAAAGTCGTCTGCTGCAGAATTGTCGTATGATGGAAAACTATCTCCCACATGCAACAAATCTTTAACACTATAACAGACACAACAGCCTCGGTGGTGTAGTGGTAGAGAGTCTTCTTTGACTGCGGGAGGTTGCAGGTTCTTTTCCTGGCCCTAGGAATCCGCTGTGCTCGAGTGGTTAGCGTCGGGGATTTCGAAACTGGGTGTTCCGGGTTCGATCCCCAGTCGCGGTACTATGGTCATGGTGGAGTGCCCTTGGGCAAAGCACATTTCCTAGCCTAGTACTGGTTTGTTTACCCAGGGATCATGAATAATTAAATTTAATTGCGCGCTAAATGACCTTAGCTGTCGCGCCATAAAACAATATACATTCATTCATTCATTCTTTCCCTGGCCCAGTGATACCAAAGACTTTAAAAATGGTAGTATAATGGCTGCTCTCCTTGGCGCTCTGAGCTTAGGGTTAGCATAACGACAGACTGACTGGTGTCAGGATAAATGGACCAGTAGTACTGGTAACTTACCCAGGAAATGCCATGACATAACTGAAAAATTGTTGAAAGTGGCGTAAAACACCAAACAATTAATCAATCATTCAACAGACGCCTTTGAAACCATCTTGGTGAAAATATGGAAACTCTATAAATGAAAATTTACATGTTATTTACTGTTATTGAATAGAGTTGCACAATTTTGGCAATAGGAGCAATTTCTCCTTTTACCAGAATATTGTCCAAAGTCGTCTGCTGCAGATGCGTCAGAATGCATGTACATGTGGGAAGGGATAAACAATGAATTAAGGCTCAGTTTTCATTATGCAATGCATACCTACAAACCAGGGATACTTATTTCAAAGAGATAATTGATAAGAACTGCCTTTCATTTAGCCCTTTCCCTCATATGACAATTCTGCAGCAGACGACTAATTTTGTCAAAACATAGAAAATCTCTATAATTAAATGGATAACCTATGACAAAAAGTGGAAAACATTGTGGCAAAAGGAGAAATTGCACGTTTTGTGCAATTTCTTCTTTTGTCACTATGTTTTCAAAAAGCTGTCTGCTGCAGAGGCGTCAGAAAGCGTCTATATGAGGGAAAGGGTTAGAGAAGTCTTTCTTTGATATGAAAGAGAAATGATTATTGTCCAATTGTCTGGACAAATACACTCACCTACTGGGTTCTATAGGCTTTCTTTTACCCTTTCCCACATCAAGGGCTCCATGCAAAACTGTTGTAACTACATCTTGTTTACAATGTAGTTACAACCGTTTTGCATGAAACCATCGACATGCAGACATATTTTGACAGGTTCAATAAAATACTTTCATTTTCATGTTATTTTTCCTGGATTTTTTTCATCTATCGTCTCCGAGCTCGAGATTATGCAAGGGGCGTTTTGCATGTTCTAAAATCCTTATTTGATCATCTAACCCTATGTTGTGGGTACTCAAAAGAATCGTAGCAGTGAGACAATTCTTTTGAGTACCCACAACATAGGGTTTGCTTTTATTATATGAGAGAAATTGTAGGGAAAAGAGCTGAATACCCCTCCTTATCTGGACCTCTGATCTCCTGCTGCAGACTCGATGTTTGCAAGAAAGGGTTAAGAAATATCTGATTTAGCATCGCATCGCCATGTGTGAAACTGTCCTAGTTTCTGAAGAGCTATATTTGGCACATAAGATTAAGAGAAGTGTATTGTCATTGTCAAGTGTAATGGATTATTCCCCCCTAACTTGGCTCCTTGACAAGAAATAAAAAAACATTACCTACAACATAGTGTTTTTGCTAAGAAAAAGGATTCAATGAAGCAGAAGAGCAGCCCCGTTATTTAGAGCTCAATTTAGTATGTAAGAGAAGTATTGATTGTTAAGCTGTAATGAAATATATTGGTATGTTTTCCTTTTGCTAGGCTGAATGGACTGGATCAATAGACTCTGTTCTTGCCCCAACTATCTGGGCCGCCTTTTGTCTATTTATAGCACACGCTGCTATAGCAACCAGATGTAATGCGTTGGTGGAGACTTTTATATGACTGCACAAAGGGAATGTCTTATTTTTTTGTCGATTTCCATGATTTTTTTTCCCTTCAAAGGCTCGCGTTTATAATAGATTAGCGTTAACGCTGTCTGCGACATTCTGCTTACCCCGTCACTTAGAACTGTTTCTGTATTGGTGCATCATCAGTATTTAGGTCTAGATGAGAGTGGGGTTACCAGCTCTTAAAGACTTTTCCACCTAATATCTCACTGTTTTAAACCTTTCTCACCTGCAGACGCTTACTGATGACTCTGCAGCAGACAACTTTTGAAAAAAATGTGGCCAAAGGTGAAATTGCTCATGATGAGCAAGTTCTCCTTTGGCCATAATATTTTTCGTTTTTATTTAACAATTAAGCTATCTTTTAAGGATTTTTCAGGATTTCAAAGAAATCTGCTGCAGATTTGTTGTACATGGGAATGGGTATTACTTATTGTATGTACTTTTACCCGCCTTTTCCGGCATACAACATTTTTGCAGCAGACAACTTTGAAAAATACTAGATAGAAATATGGAGACTACATATACTAGAGTTGAAAACATCTTGGCAAAAGGATAAATTGCTTATCATGAGCATTATCATTTTGCCACAATTTTTTCAAGAGTTGTCTGCTGCAAATGCGTCTACAAGTGGAAAAGGGGGTGCACCCAATCTTTGCCTCACAATATCTCTCTTATAAGATTTTACTTACAAACCCGTTTAATGTATCTTACTCTTTAGAATTGTCTCAGTGAGATGAAGATTTGGAGTATGCAAAAACATAAGGTTTAAGTGTCAAATAAAGGTTAACACATTTGATCAGTTTCTCCTTTTGCCACAATTTTTTTAAAAGTTGTCTACTGCAGAAGTTTCAGAAAGCATCTGTATGATGGAATGGGTAAATATATTGTAACCCTTTCCCACATAGATGCTTTCTGAAGCAGACGTCTTTTGAAATCATTGTGACAAAAAAAGAAGTTGCTCAAAACAAGCAATTTCTCCTTTTGCCACAATGTTTCCAACTCTTTTTAATAATTAAACTCTCATTTATGGAGATTTTTTCACATTTTTGTATGTAGGTTTTTAAAGTCGTCTGCTGCAGATTTGCTGTATGTGGGAAAGGGGTTAACTACATGTTGGTCATGCAGAGATTTTGATAAAATCTTTTTTTCATGCTCCAAAATCTATTTTTGACTGTTCGCAAACCGTATGTACATGTAGATAGGTAACTCAACATAATCTTCCAAATGTAAAAACAAAATTATTGTTTAACCCTTTCCCTCATATAGACGCTTTATGACGCCTCTGCATCAGACAGCTTTTTGAAAACATAGTGACAAAAGAAGAAATTGCTCAAAACGAGCAATTTCTCCTTTTGCCACAATGTTTTCCACTTTTAGTCGTAGGTCATCCATTCAATTAGGAATCTGCTGTGGTTGAGTGGTTAGCGTCGGGGATTTCGAAACCGGGTGTCCCTGGTTCAATCCCCAGTCGCGGCACTACGGTCATGGTGGAGTGCCCTTGGGCAAGGCACATTTTCTAGCCTAGTACTGGTTTGTTTACCCAGGGATCATGAATAATTAAATTTAATTGCGCGCTAAATGACCTTAGCTGTCGATGCGCCATAAAACAATATACATTCATTCATCCATTCAATTAAAGAGATTTTCTATTTTTTGACAAAATTTGTTCAAAGTCATCTGCTGCAGAATTGTTGTATGAGGGAAAGGGTTAAGAATAGCAGAGATTTGTGGGGGGAAAAGATCAATTAACACCCCCTTTATTTGGGCTTATGATTGTAAGTGAAGGAACAGATCATTTTCATTACAACAAATATATATACGCATTAGACCAGATTGAAAACATACATGTATTGAGGATAAATAGAAAGTTATAAAAGAAAGTTACAATAATTATTGAATACAGTTGAAAATATTGACAAACATTTTCCCCTTTGTCACAATGTTTTCAAAAGTTCACTGCTACAGATGTTTCTGCATGTGGTAAAAAAGGTTTGAAATTGTGGCGTATTAAATTTAACCCTTTCCCACCTATTAATGCATCATGATGAGCAAATTCACCATATTTGCCATTTGTTTTCAACTTTGTCTAACCCTTTCCCTCATACGGTAATTCTGCAGCAGACGACTTTGTCGTTTGAACGTATTTTGTCAAAACATGGAAAATCTCCATAATTGAATGGATAACCTATGACAAAAAGTGGAAAACATTGTGGCAAAAGGAGAAATTGCACGTTTTGTGCAATTTCTTCTTTTGTCACTATGTTTTCAAAAAGCTGTTTGCTGGAGAGGCGTCAGAAGGCGTCTATATGAGGGAAAGGGTTAATAATTAAACTGTCATTATCGGAGATTTTTCCCATTTTTGAAAACATGTTTTTAAAGTGGTCTGCTACAGATTTGTTGTATGTGGGATTTAAGGTTTAATGATAAAATTTGATCCCTTTCCCCTTATACAAATTACAACAACTGTTCATTTGGTATGTTTGACATCAAACATGATCAGGGAAAAGTGAAAAGCAGTCTAAATTAAGAAAGTGGTTTAAATCTGTACCTTGACATTTTGACATTGGATTGATCCCCAGTGTAATCAGATTCTTTATATTTACAACTTAATCCCTGTCATAATTATAACCCATTCCCCCTTGCTGACTCATTCTGGCGCATCAGAAACAGACAATTTTTTTAACTAAAGTGTTCTCTTAACCCTTTCCCCGATACAACAAATCTGCAGCAGAAGACTTTAAAAACATCCCCGCAAAAACCTGAAAAATCTTCATTAAAGATAGCTTAATTGTTAGATAAAGCATGAGCAATTTCACCTTTGGCCACAATGTTTTCAAAAGACGTCTTCTGCTTTTGCGTCTGCAGGTGGGAAAGGGTTAATGAGCAATTTCTACATTTGTCACAATGTTTTCATCTCTGTTCTAGTTTTATACTTTATTTATTGAGAGTTCTTATATATTTTTGAACAGATGTTTTCAAAGTCATCTTCGGCTTATTGGATCTATGTGGGAAAGGGTTAACATAGAGATCACTATTGAATAGTCTGCATCTGCAACTTTTGAAATTGTTTTTACCTCTGCATGAATATCATGATTTTATTTTTCAATTAGTTAGTCGGCCCATAAATGTGACGTCATTATGTTTAACTCTTCCCCACATACAATAAATCTGCAGCAGACTAAAAATATCCAGGCAAAAGTCATGTGCAATACGATATGATTGTATGAGACCTGTCTGATGTCCTATTGCAGATCTGCATACAGTGAAGATGCATAGATTTCACAGTTGGAACTCATTGTGGCAAATTGAGAAATTTCTCTAATTATGAGAAATTTCTCCTTTAGCCACTATGATTTCAAAAGTCATCTGCTGAAGATGCATCACAAAGCGTCAATACATGTATGTGAGAAAGGGCTAAAGACGATAGTTTTTTATTTCTGCTGCGTACAGGGCACAAAATCCAGCAGGTCCGGGTGGACCACCGTGAGTGTACATGTTGTCATAGTGTTGATCTTGTGATTTGTTGTACCAGTACACTTTTCTTTCACCCTTTACCATATTAAACAACTGTGAACAAATTTGCAGCAGATGACCTTGAAAACATACAGGCAAAAATATGGAAAAGCTATAAATGAAAGTTTAATTACTGGATAGAGTTGAACACAGTGTTGAAAAAGGAGAAATTTCTTCAATTGTTTTATGTTTTCAAAATTGTCTGCTGCAGAGGCTTCAGAAAGCGTCTATATGGGACAGGGTTTTTTCACATGAACACAAGTATATTTTCCCCAAAAAATCGACTCTTTTTTTTATTCGCATAATCATGAATTTGCGGCCTAGTCTTCGTCAAATACCAAAAAAACAGTCCAACATCGTCATCCCACTGTTCCAACGCACATTCACTTGATGCGAGTTATGCTCATTCTTACATGTTATCACTTGCTGGCATTAGGTGTGAAACAGAGACAATATTAACAAAATAATTTCATTAGGTACTAGTACAGCCCGCCGCTTAAAGGCATTTACGAAACAAATGTTCAAAAACCCTAATTAACTCTTTCCCTCATACGACAATTCTGCAGCAGACGACTGAACATATTTTGTCAAAAAATAGAAAATCTCTTATTGAATGGATAACCTATGACTAAGAGTGGAAAACATGGTGGCAAAAGGAGAAATTGCTTGTTTTGAGCAATTTCTTCTTTTGTCACTATGTTTTCAGAAAGCCGTCTGCTCCAGATGCGTCAGAAAGCGTCTATATGAGGGAAAGGGTTAACAAGAGGGGGGGGGGGTTTATAGCCAGTAATGGGTTATGTTCCAAATGGCAAAAAGTATGTTTTTTCCCAATTTTTCAATAAAAATTCCAAGACAAAAGTTCAAAACAAATTCGAGAACAGAAAATATAAATAACGTTGTTATGTTCCTTGCATGCAAGAACCTATTCACAGAGACATACAATCCAGGTTCAACATCCAGGTACCATAGAAGCATATATAATAATATTATTATTTATAAAATTATAAAAAAGTTTGCAATTTTGCCAAAAGAGACTTAAGAAATTCCCAATTCCATGGGTATAGGTCATATTCCCAAAATTACCCTCCCCCCCCCGCCCACCAGTAATGGGTTATGTTCCAAATGGCAAAAAGTATGTTTTTTCCCAATTTTTCAATAAAAATTCCAAGACAAAAGTTCAAAACAAATTCGAGAACAGAAAATATAAATAACGTTGTTATGTTCCTTGCATGCAAGAACCTATTCACAGAGACATACAATCCAGGTTCAACATCCAGGTACCATAGAAGCATATATAATAATATTATTATTTATAAAATTATAAAAAAGTTTGCAATTTTGCCAAAAGAGACTTAAGAAATTCCCAATTCCATGGGTATAGGTCATATTCCCAAAATTACCCTCCCCCCCCCGCCCACCAAAAAAACAAAAAACCTAGACTCTGTGTGAAAAAAATCTTAATATAATACTTAGCTGGTTAATACGAAGTTGTCCACACTGAAGTTAGAATGCAGTCTACCAATAACAAATCGGAATCTGCTGTGGTCGAGTGATTAGCGTCGGGGATTTGAAACCGGGTGTCCAGGGTTAGATCTCAGTCGCGGCACTATGATCATGATGGAGTGCCCTTGGGCAAGGCACATTTTCTAGCCTAGTACTGGTTTGTTTACCCAGGGATCATGAATAAGTGAACTGTCGCTGTGATATAACTGAAATAATGTTGAAAGTGGCGTAAAACCCCAATAAAACAAGCCAATAGCAAATCAGTTAAGCCCGTTAATGTATAATGTTTATTTTGGGATGTCTAATAATTCCATGCATTATTCTCAAATATTAGCGAAAAATTATCTGACGCGAATGAAACCTGTTCTACATTATCAAAAGTCACCTGCATGATGTCAACACGAAAAAAGGATCTCATTTCGAGACCTTGTAACTTGAAAGCGACAAGCAAGAAATAGTAACAATAACAAGCTAGTGACAAGCAGTGACTCATTTGTGACAAGCTTCCAAAGATCTGAAAACAAGTATTACAAGCTCATCACATGCTTGTTATAAAGTCGTATTTGTTCCAAATCAGACCTTGACTGCACAAAGGCTCGAAAACAAATTCTTAAAAAGCTCAAATCTGAAACAATCTTATCACCTAGCTAAGGATCTAAGAAAATAATGTACATGATTTAATTATGAAATCCAGGGGTCCATTATTATAAGAAGGGATCTACAGCTCTTTTCTCCAAAATATCTCTTATTATCCAACCAAACCCTATGATGTGGGTACTCAAAAGAAGCGTCTCAGTGAGACGATTCTTTTGAGTACCCACAACATGGGGTTAGAGGGTTTAATAAGGATTTTTAAAACATGCAATACAGCCCTTATCTAGAGCTCTGAGTCGTCATACATGTTTGAATTGTAATATGATTTATAACTATCTGCATTGACCAAGTGGTTAGTATGCAGTATTTTAAGCCTTGCATCCCAAGTTGATTCATGTTCTGTGGGGGGTAAATAGAAGACTACCTTTGATCAAAACACTTTTTTCAAAACACTTCTTCTATTTAATCCTTTCACACATACAAGAAATCTGCAGCAGATGACTTTGAAAATGTCTACTCAATAATATATGGAAAATCTCTAATTGTAGGTATAATTACTGAAAAAAGTTGAAAACAGTGTGGTAAAAGGAGAAATTGCTTGTTTTGAGCAATTTTACCTTTTGCCGCAATGTTTTCAAAAGTCGTCTGCTGCGCTGCAGATGCGTCAGAATGTGTCTACAAGTGGGAAAGGGTTAAGCCTTTGTACAAATATTGACCTGACATCATTGTGATTGTGTATTGTGTATGGGGTACGTATAACACTAAACATTAAATACATGCAAACAAGCATGGTTTATATATGTAAGGGAATTAATGAGCTATGGACATATTCTTTGTAGAAATTAAATGGCTGAGGTGCAAATATGTGATTGCAAAAACACACCCAAGGCATTCACTTAGAAGTACATTTAAAGCTCCAATTTAGCTGAAGAAGCTATTGATTGTTTAATGATTATATATATTTATTCAAAGAGTAAAAAATACCATGTGATGAGAAAACAGTTTTGGTTTGATATTTTTAAAGCTTGCACAGAATTTGTTTTATCAATTGCATTTAGCCTTTAGTGACCTACCAGTTTTTACTTTATTTAAAACCTATTTTATTTTTTTATTGCAGTTATACATGTTAAACTCAATTGAATAGACAAATATTTAACAAACTTGAAAGTTATTTTTACAGGCAATTAAAGGGTACTTGATTTAACCATTACAGTAAGTTAGATGAGCATTAAATTTTGGTCTGAAACTTAACGTCTTGGTTCCAATACTTTGCTCTACTAAAACCTTTTCTGGGCTTCTTTTATTAAGATCACAAATATTTTACTTGTGGACTAATTAATTGATTGGATCCCTGTTTTTCCTATATTGTAGGTCTGCTCCAGGAGGTGATGGGGGACCTCCAGCCCAAAGAAGTATGGAAAGTAAACGTCTACAGCAAACACAAGCACAGGTCGATGAGGTAAAGACTCAATAGTGACAATATGGGTTACACAATTTGTACATTAACAGAGCTCTAGATAATGAGCGTTTTTCACGTTATAAAATCCTTACTTGACCCTCTATGTTGTGGGTACTCAAAAGAATCGTCTGACTGAGACGTTTCTTTTGAGTACCTGCAACATAGGGTTTGGTTTAGTAATGAGAAAGAAAGACAAATTCACTCCCAATTATCTAGTCCACTGCATTAACCCTTTCCCTCATGCGACAATGCTGCAGCAGACGACTTTGAATATATTTTGTCAAAAAATAGAAAATCTCTATAATTCAATGGATAACCTATGACTAAAAGTGGAAAACATTGTGGCAAAAGAAGAAATTGCTCGTTTTGAGCAATTTCTTCTTTTGTCACTATGTTTTCAAAAGCCATCTGCTACAGAGGCATCAGAAAGCGTCTATATGAGGGAAAGGGTTAAGCAATAACTTGGCTACATGCACAATTATTTATACTCATCTGCAGCAGACCACTTTCTGGTGTTTTTTATCCACCGTCGAAGGCGGCTGGGATATTGGTTTGGCTTCATCTGTCTGTCCATCTGTAGTCATATTTATAATGCATTGTCAGAGGGATTAGATTGAAACCTTTTGGAAATGTTAACCAAGCTAGCTAGATGCCACATATCAACTGAACTCTTAATGAGATTGTATTGGAACTTGAAGTTAAATTGTATTCATATTGTATATATAATGTTTTATATCTCAATTACCTTTTGAACACTCTAGGCCACATTGTCAAGGAAGATAATCAAATTATTTGTCTCCATCAAATCTCAGTCAAGTTTAAAACTGGATCATGTTTTGTCAAAGCTAGGTCACAAGGTAACATTTTAGGGAACTCTTGTGAACACTCTAGAAGCCACATTTTTCATCATGAAAGTTCATCAGAACATTCATCTCCATCAAATCTAGGTCAAGTTCAAAACTAGCACCAATAAGCATAACAAATTACCAGACTATAAGTATCCTTCAAGTTGGAAACTAGGCCACAAAGGTCAAACTTAAGAAAATTCTTGTGAACACTAAAGGTCACATTTTTCATCCTATCATGCAAATTCATTGGAAAATGCATCTCCTTCAAATCAAGGTCTATTTCAAAACTGTTTTATTGGGTAAAAAACAAGGCAACTAGGTCAAGTTTAAGTACAACCTTGTGAACACACTAGAGACAACATTTTTCATTCCATCTTAATGAAAAATCATAAAATTATTTTTTTGAATTAATTTTCGGTCAAGCTTAAAATTGAGTTACATGGCGTCCACAATATTTATAGAACCTGGCATTACAAAGATGGTCTCAACTATTCATTTACAAATTCCCTTTTTTTGCAAGGGGATCTCAATTCAACAAATTAACTTCTTCAATCATCATATGTAATTGATATTGACTTTATGGAAAATTGAGAAATGGTTCAAAATGAGCCATTCCTCCCCCTTCTTAGTGTTATCAAACTGTATCAAAATATATTTCCAAAATTGTGTCAAGATGTTTCATAGTTTTTTTCTCAGATGTTTTCAAAGAAGATGTCTTATTCCATGCCCACATGCAGATTTGAATTTTGGAAAGGATTAAAGATCAGTAAATATATAAACTGGATTTGTATTGAATATTCGTAATGCCTCATTTATATTTGAAATGCTAATACGATTTGAATGATTGGTGAGTATGCAGATGCAGAACCTGATCAGATAATGAGAATGTAAAACGCTTATCTGAATCTACACTGTGCAAACTATAATAAAAAATAAAGTTTGCATAATCATTGGTCTCACCAAATGTTCATAGAGTTATTATGATTGTATAAAGCAATTGTGAGAGTGGGAATCAAGGGCTTCAATCCACAGTTGGTTCATACGGAAGACTTTAAATATGATGATAGTGGCTACCATGCTTGGCACTCATGGTTGCAGGAAGAGCATTACCAGTGCTGCACTGGTGTCAGGATAAGTTTACTAGTAGGACTGGTAACTTTGATAGGAAATCAGTGTCCTTAGAATCTAGGAAGGGGGATTGTGCTAATTATCACACTGTCTTTAATATTTCCCCCCTAAATTTGTATGGAAGGGGGGGATTTTTTACACAGAATAAGCAAACAAATAAATCACTTTTACTTAGATTTGGAGTGTAATTGTGCTTTTGTGTTGTTGAAAATATCAGAATTGCCTTCAGTTGAGTGGAACAAGAGACTAAGCCTATTAAAACATAGCTTGGGGTAGTATTTCTACAGATGCACTGGTGTCGGGATAAACCTACCGACATTACTGTTAATTTACTCAATAAATGTTGTGATATGACTGGAATACTGTTGAAAGCAGGATAAAAAAAACTGGAACAAATCTCAATTGTTCTAAACAAGAGGTAGGATATCTTGCCTTTACCTGCCTATTGTAAATAAGTCAAAATTTAGTGGGCAATAAGATTGAAATAATGTGAAAATTTTTTACTAGTATAAATTAAATTATCTTAATTATGGTTGGGCCGAGACACAATGATGTTTTTTCCTTATCTAAATTTAGATCGGGGCAAGATAAGAGTGTGAACATTTTGTTCCTATCTAAATTGTGGAGGGATCAAGTCGAAATGTGTAAACATTTTTGTAAGTTAGCAGTGTGTATTAAAATAAAATCTGAGATATATAGTTCCCATTTAAAATGCAACAGGGGGCAAGCTTCAGTGAATGATATGTTTCACATCTAAATCTAGTATTGGGCAAGGTAGAGTGAAAGATGTTTCTCATCTAAATGTTAAGCAGGAGGCAAGCTACTGTGAAAGATATTTTTCACATCTAAATCTAGCATTGCTCAAGGTAGAGGGAAATATGTTATCTAAATGTTAAGCAGGGGGCAAGCTACAGTGAAAGATATGTTTCACATCTAAATCTAGCTTGGTCAAGGTAGAGTGAAATATGTTTCTCATCTAAATGTTAAGCAGGGGGCAAGTGTTTTATTTTACAGGTGGTGGACATTATGAAAATAAATGTTGACAAAGTTTTAGATCGTGATGCAAAAATCTCCGACATGGATGGGCGAGCAGGTACTATCCGCCAGCGATCATACAATGCACTGAAATATCTTTATTTTATTAAATATTGTGTTTTAATGACTGTAACATTTTTTTACTCTTTAATTGTGTTTTAATGACTGTAACATTTTTTTACTCTTTAATTGTGTTGAAATAACTATTAAGAAATTCAATTAAAAAGGACTGGTTTTTTCCCCATCATTCCATACACTTAAAGTTAATTCTTTCCAACATTCAACTTTTTTTAGCAGACAACATCAAAACAAATGTAGGGCAAATCTCTATAAATTAAAGTAGAAAACAGTCTTCTTCTTCCGAATTTGTCAAAATGCATCTGCCTCTGGCAAGATTTAATACTAATTCAACCATAGAGGCAGACTAAATTTCCAAAAAGTTTAACACTTTCCTTCATATAGATGCTTTCTGATGCATCTACAGCAGACACCTCTTGAAAATCTTGTAGCAAAAGGCGAAATTACTCAAATGGCAATTTCTTTTGCCACAATTTTCAATTTTTGTTTTCAGTAATTAAAAATCCTTTTATAGAGATTTTCCCTGTTTTGCCAAGATGTTATCAAAGTCGTCTACTGCAGAGTTGTTGTATGTGGGAAAGGGTTACGGGGAGTAAGTGAGACTAGTAGTTGTGATGGTGGATACAGATTGTACTGCTTCCATCAGTTATAAAGGCATTTTCTCTGTGTAGTTATTTCAACACAGTAACTTTCTAAATCTCTGACCTTTATCCATATATAAGCACATGGAAGTCCGTATCTACACGCTGCATAGTTATTTGAGCCACATTACAAGGAAACAACCTGTGAAGGATTTTGAATACAGCCTCCAGTCATTGAAGTTAACATATTTTATTCGCTGGCCCGAAAATCCTAAATGTTTGGTTATTCTATATATATAAACATGTAAAATTATACTGGCCAAAGGACATGTTTCACTGGTCTGAACCAAAAGTTACTGGTTGGGGACAATAGGACCACTGCTAATTATTTTGTAGACATAGCTTCAGTCGTAGAGTGTTTTAGGGGAATGTCCACCTACAGAGCAAGATTAGTTTGGCGTCAAGTTATAACAAAGAAGGTAGAAACGGTAAATGCTTCCCTCCTTGGCAGGGATGCAGGGATAGCATCACAACTGATGTATTGACGACATGTTAAAGCTACACGTGGAACTGGTGATCTTCCCAGGAAATGCCATGAATACTGTCAAAAGGGGTATAGAACTGTTAGAACACTATTCAAACAAAGTGTACTGGTATTTTTGTTTGTGTCATAGACTATCTTAAGAGGTTTCCATGTGGCTTGAACAGCTGGATGATGAAAGATAAAGATCATAATCAGACAATGTTAAGATTAAGGTTGATCTGGATCTGTACTAGTCCAATGTCCATAAGCTATGAATCCTTAAAGATCTTGATCTGACAATGTTAAGATTTAGGTCGATGTTGATCTGTGCTAGTCCAATGTCCATAAGCTATGTATCCTTGAAAATCTTGAACAGACAATGTTAAGATTTAGGTTGATGTTGATCTGTGCTAGTCCAATGTCCATAAGCTATGTATCCTTGAAAATCTCGAACAGACAATGTTAAGATTTAGGTTGATGTTGATCTGTGCTAGTCCAATGTCCATAAGCTATGTATCCTTGAAGATCTTGAACAGACAATGTTAAGATTTAGGTTGATGTTGATCTGTGCTAGTCAAATGTCCATAAGCGATATATCCTTTAAAGATCTTGAACAGATAATAATACGATTAAGGTTGATCTGGGTCTGTGCTAGTAGAATGTCCGTAAGCTATGTATCCTAGAAGATCTTGGATCAGACAATGTTTAGATTTAGGTTGATCTGGATCTGTGATAGTCGAATGTCCGTAAGGTAGGTGTCTTTTGTGCTGTGGCTCATTTCATCTTTGCAGAAGATGGATAAGACTGCTTCTAGTAGTGCTTAATATTGAAAAAGGTTGAACTTTGTCTAGAGGTCAGGGCAAGTTGAGAAAGAAGGTTATATACAAATTCGAGAGTTGTCATAAGACTGCATTTTTGAGTTGCATTGACTGTGTTTACTGCAATGATTGCTTTTTTGTCAACTTTTTTATTCTTAGAAATTATGTTCTTACTACAAATACTTAAAAAATAAACAAGTGTACAGGGATTAACAAAGGAAAAAGAGTTTTAATAAGGAGTAGAAATTATCTTTATATTAAGCTTTTCCCACATACAGCCACATTTTGACCAATCTGCAGTAGACAATCTCTGAAAACAATGCTACAAAAAAAGAAATTGCTCATAATTATGATCCATTTCTCAACTTTCTAATCTATTAAATAATTATTATGATTTCATTGATATAGAGATTTGGCAAAATTGTTTTCCAATCATCGATCTGCTGTATATATGGGAAATGGTTATATATTGTTCAACTTGCCAGGACCTCGATATTTTTTTCACAAGCTGTATCTATCTGTTTAATGTCAGTTTTGTCACAAGTTGCGTTTGCATGACATGCTTTTTTATTTCCTTTTTTCCTCAATCTTACCTTTTCCAGGTCGTGGATATAATGCGAGTTAATGTGGACAAAGTATTAGAAAGAGATCAGAAAATATCTGAGTTAGATGATCGTGCAGGTAGGTCTGTTCATGTTGACTTGGATGAGAAACTTTTGGTTAAGATTAGGTAGCCGCTCCCCTAGACTTATTCTCTAATCATATCCCTATTCTGGTAACTGTGCTTTTTAACATCAAAGGTGAGATAACCTCCTTCTATGTTTTAGTTAACAGTCTTTCTCTTGTTGCTGTGATACTTGGCTTGCACAACATAGAATAGATCCCCTTATACCAAGAATTACTTTGCAATCTTCCAGCTGTCCAACTTTGTCTTAGTTTGCATGATATATGTAAAGAAGCCAACCCCTTTATAGTTAGATTACATTCTACCATACTATCCAAATTCCCAGTTACTGGAGGCTTGCATGACATATGTCGAGAAACCATTCCCCTAGAGTTAGATTGCAATCTTCCAGCTGTCGAACTTAGTCTTAGTTTGCATGATGAAATTAAAGAAGCCAACCCCTCTATAGTGAGATTACATTCCACCATATTATCCAAATTCCCAGTTACTGTAGGCTTGCATGACATATTTCAAGATGCCATTCACCTAGAGTTAGTTTGCATTCTATCCAAATTCTCAGTTACTCTAGGTCTGCACAACATAGGTAAAGATGCCTTTCCCCTAAAGTTAGAAAGCTTTTTACCTAAAAATCAAGTTATTCTAGGTTTGCACAACATAGGTTAAGGAAGCTTCCCTAGATACAGTTTGCCATATCTCATTAGTCCTAAGTTTTTTAGGCATGAACACAATTGGTAAGAAAACCTTTCCCTAAAGTTAGTTTGCATTCTTAACCCTTTCCCTCATATAGACGCTTTCTGACGCCTCTGCAGCGGACAGCTTTTTGAAAACATAGTGACAAAAGAAGAAATTGCACAAAACGTGCAATTTCTCCTTTTGCCACAATGTTTTCCACTTTTTGTCATAGGTTATCCACTCAATTATGGAGATTTTTTATTTTTTGACCAAATACATTCAAAGTCGTCTGCTGCAGAATTGCTGTATGAGGGAAAGGGTTAATTAAGTTCCTGTAACTTGAGGTATGGACAATAATATGTAAGAAATGCTGCTCCTAGATTTAGTTTGCATTCTTCCCAAAGTCCCAGTTACTCATTAAGTAGCACAGCATTGATTAAAAGCCATTCCCCCTGAAATGCAATCTTCTCAAGATCCTAGTAAGTTTTGCCCCACATAGATAAGAAAACTTATCCCTAACATTACTTTGCAAACTTTTAAACATGCAAATTTGATTTGCACAACATAGATAAGAAAACATAGCCCTGACATAACTTTGCAATTTTTCGCTTTAAGTCCCAGTTTAGTCTTGTACCTGATAGATAATAAAACTTACCCTAACATTTCTAAGCAATATTTCCAAAATCTTGAAATCTTCCAAAGTTCCCATTTTAGGTGTGCACAAAATAGAAAAGAAACAGTGCCCTACACATTCCTTTGTAATCTCCTTTGTAATCTTCTTGGTGTCCACCAAATAAATTAGAAAACCTACCCCACATAACTTTGCAATCTTTCAGACGGCCCAGTTGAGGATTGCACAACGTGGATTAGAATACTTTTATCTAGAATTTGTTTGTTGCAATCTTCCTAACATACCAGTTTTTTACAACATAGATGAGAAACCCTGCCCCAAACATTACTTTGCAATGTTCTTAAAATTCTGATTTTAGTTAAAACAAATAAGATACATTTGTTATCTTCCCAAAGTCCTACTTTAGGTTTGCAAAACTTAAATGAAAATTTTACCCCTAGCATTAACTTGCTGTCTTACCAAAGTCCGACTATAGGTTTGCACAGTTAACATGAACAAAACCTACACCTTATATAACCTGGCAATTTTCCGGAACTCCGAATTTTGGTTTGCTTAGCATGGATTAGAAAATCTTACCCCAGACATAACATTGTAATTTTCAACATCTTAGTTTAGGTTTGCACAACGTAGATAAAACCTACCCCAAACTTTATTTTGCAATCTTCCCAACAGCCAAGTTTACTTTTGCACAACTAAGATTGGAAACCTACCCCAAACTTTATTTGGCAATATTCACGTCATCCCAGTTAAGGTTTGCACACCATATATTACAATACCCACTCCAAACATTAAAAGTTAACGTTCCCCTTCTTCAATATAAGTTGATTGCAATCGTTTTTGTGAATAAAGTTAAACTAAAAAATGAAATAAAGAGGCATACAATTTTAAATGTAGAATGGTCATTCTTTTTAATGCATTTAATAATGCTTCAGTTTTGGTGAACAAATCAATATGAAGGCAATCTGGACTTTAACCCTTTCCCTCATACGACAATTCTGCAGCAGACGACTGAACATATTTTGTCAAAATATAGAAAATCTCTATTATTGAATGGATAACCTATGACTAAAAGTGGAAAACTTTGTGGCAAAAGAAGAAATTGCTCATTTTGAGCAATTTCTTCTTCTGTCACTATCTTTTCAAAAAGCCGTCTGCTGCAGAGGCGTCAGAAAGCGTCTATATGAGGGAAAGGGTTAAAAGCGAATCGATAAGACTGATGATAATAACAGAAATGCTTATCTTATAATTAATAACCCTTTTCAAAATACACCAAATTTGCAGCAGACAACTTTGAAAACATGAAAAATTAGAAATAAGTAATGAATATAATTGAAAACATTGTGGCAAAAGGAGACATTGGTCATTTATAGCAATATTTCCTTTTGACACAATGTTTTCAAAATCTGCTGCAGAAAGCAAAAGGGTTAAAAGATGCAATGCCAGTCTTCCGTGTGAGGAACTGGACATAGTTAGTTCCAGGGTGAATGTGTGTACCCAAGTGAATTTTTAGCTCTGCTGTTTTTCAAAGAAAAAAAGTTGGGCTATTGTGATAATCTTGGCGTCGTCACAAATCTAACCTTACCTCATAACTCAAAAACATATGTATTCAAATGAAGCTTGGTACACATGTTCCTAGAAACAATACGCATGTCCATACCCAGTCACATAACTCTGGCTTTAATCATTACTCAGTTATGCCCCTTTTGAGACTTAGAAATTCATTAGAAAACTGACAAGCGTTGGCGTTTGCTCAGTCGCGCTCTTGTTAAATCCTGAAGTAATTTTGGTTATGATCCACATATATTTTCAAATAGGAATAATCTGAAATGCATGTTACATGAAAGGTAGAAGGAGTATGGAATGTTTCTTACACTGTGTACTGTGTGCATTTCTCACTGTAATTATGTTAAATGTTTTTCCCATTTTGTCTTGCATGATTTTATTTTTTCAAAGCTTTTTATCAGGTTCAAAAAACATTTTGAAAATTTTAGTGAAAAAAACGAAATAAGTTACATTTCATGAGTATCATTACTGAAATGGGCCTTTATTGCTTTTTAACCCTTACCCTCATATAGACCCTTTCTGACGCCTCTGCAGCAGACAGCTTTTTGAAAACATAGTGACAAAAGAAGAAATTGCTCAAGACGAGCAATTTCTCCTTTTGACACAAGGTTTTCCACTTTTAGTCATAAGTAATCCATTCAATCATAGAGATTTTCTATTTTTTGAGAAAATATGTTCAGTCGTCTGCTGCAGAGTTGTTGTATGAGGGAAAGGGTTAATTGCTTTTTAACCTCCACTGGCCACATGCAACTAATCTGCAGCTGACGACTCTGAAAGCATCCTCTGCAATAATGTTTGAAATCTCTAGAATAAAAGAATAATTATTGTATGTAGTGGAAACATTTTAGTAACAGGAAAAATGGTCAGAAATCTTGAGTTGTCAAAATGTGTCTGCATGTGAGAAAATTGTTAAGCAATTGTTATCATACCTTTCTAGATTCAGTTGACAACTATATAGCTTCTTGGTTTAGTATTATCTTTAGACAAGAAGAGAAAGAAAACTTTGTGGAAATGGATATGCTTTTTACGTCTATACCAAATTTTCCTTGGCAGAATTGTTGAAATTCATTTTAACCTTTTCCCACTTGCAGATACACTTTGACATCTGCAGTAGTCAACTTTAAAAAACATTGCGCCAAAAGGAGAAACTGCTCATAACAGGACATTTTTATCTGCTTGGATGTTTCAAAGTTCGTCTGCTGCAGATTTGGGAAATTGATAAATCAAACCAAAGACTTAATTAACCCTTTCCCACACACAACAAATGTAGAGCAATCAACATTGAAATATCTAAGCAAAACTATGGAATTTACTTTAAATTAAAATAAAATTATTGAACAGAATATTAAACATTGTGGGAAAATGACAAATTGATTGTCACAATGTTTTCAAAAGTCATACTGAGCAATTTCACCTTTTGCCTTTCCAAAGCCATGTGCTGCACATTTTGCATGAAGAAAAAGTTTCAACTTTAACACTTTCCCACAAAGAGGCACTTTCTGAGGCCTGTGCAGCAGACATCTTTTGAAAACATTGTTGCAAAAGGAGAAAACGCTCTTGATGTGCAATTGCACCTTTTGCCAACAGTGTTTTCATTTGTCAATAACTGTTCGTTATTTTACCTACTATTGTTTGTCTGTTGGAAAAGGTTTAAAAGTAGGTCAACTTGGAAAAGGAAATAACTACGTATTTATATTCAACTTTTGAGCACTTATAAAATCTTTAAGTTCCAAGATCGGCCAACCTGTATTCCTATGATTGAAACAGTTATTACTATAACTCATCAAATATTGATGCAATTGTTTCTTCACAGAACTGTACATTTTAACCCTTTCCCACATACTACAAATTCGCAGCAGACAACTTTGAAAAACATTTAATAAAAAATATGGAAGCTCTCTATAAATTAACCCTTTCCCTCATACGACAATTCTGCAGCAGACGACTTTGAATATATATTGTCCAAAAATTGAAAATCTCTATAATTGAATGGATAACCTTTGACAAAAAGAGGAAAACATTGTGGCAAAAGGAGAAATTGCACGTTTTGTGCAATTTCTTCTTTTGTCAATATGTTTTCAAAAAGCCGTCTGCTGCAGAGGCGTCAGAAAGTGTCTATATGAGGGAAAGGGTTATAGAACAATCATTGAATAAAATTTTGAAAAAAAGATAAAAGGAGAAATTGCTCATTAAGAGCAAGTTTTCCGTTTGCCACAATATTTTCAAAAGTTGTCTGCTGCAGAGGTGTCAGAAAATGCCTGTATGTGGAAAAGTTTTAAAGCATATTTTAATGTGTATTATATTTTTTGTTATTTGTAGATGCTTTGCAAGCAGGAGCTTCACAGTTTGAAGCCAGTGCCGGTAAACTGAAAAGAAAATTTTGGTGGAAAAACTGCAAGGTATTTGACTGCTATAGAAGTTTCTATTTATTAAATGCAATTTAAAAATACTTACCGGTACTATGTAATTGACTAAGTCTTTTGAGATCACCACAGCCAGCTTTATTCTATGACTGTATAGACCAGTTCTTGAGTATTTTGATTCAGTTCACATTATTTTGGAATAACCCTTGTATGTAAATTAATGTTATAATTATTATTGTGTGCCCAGCAAAGCAACACATAGGGATCACTTCTCTGTCCTTTGTCAATCTATCTGTAAGACTTTCGACTTTTTTGCAGGCAATGCAATGTGTTATACTGAACCCTTATGTGTAATATATCTATAGGTGCTACCTATTTACGAAAAAACGCAAGATAATTATAAACAAAAATCAAAGAACATACTTTGGCCATACAAAAAGGATTTATAAGTAATTGACTAGACAATAATAATGTTAATGTCATGTTTCTTGCATTATCAATACATATTTGGAATTCGTATTGCTGTCGTCTATTATTACGAACAGAAAATAATAAAGTAAAAACTTTCAGAAAATCAAGGAATACATTTATAATGAACGAGGTTAAAACATGAGGGCCAAGATGATCCTTAATCGATTACCTGCATTATGGTAAAAAAGCAAATAGATCAGCCCTTTACTGATGCCATCTGGCGACTACCTTTTTCAACCAGTCAATATGACTGGAACAAATTATGTAAGGGGTCACATTTCTGCTAAACCCTTTCCCTATTAGAGACAGTTTCTGAGGCCTATGTAACAGACGATTTAGGAAAAGATTGTCACCAAAAGAACAATTGCTCCTTATGAGAAAGTTATCCTTTTGCAACAATGTTTGATAAATAATTATACTTTGAATGAGTGAGGCAATAACTCATGTATAGTAATTTGGGGTCTTTCATGTTGATACCACTTTTTTTGCGGGAAACGACGTCGCTCCATTGACGTTACGCCAAGATGAAGTGTAACGGAAATGACGTCACGTCCTTCTTTGGCTACGATACAGTCAACATTTAGGTTCGGGCGTAGAAGGCTAATGCTGTCGGGTTTTTTACGAACGGGAAAACATATTTCTTACAGATTTCCATTTAGTTTTAACTTTTCGTACAAATGTTTATTCCCACATAACACAGCATTTTAATGATCTTAAATACCGATTTTAAAAAAAATGAATAAAAAGACAACAATAATTTTCAATCCGTGTTTTTCTGCTCATTTTATACATACCCAAAATACCGATTTAAAAAAAAAATGATTAAAAAGACGACAATAATTTTCAATCTGTGTTTTACGTCTGCCTTTTATACATATCCAAAATGGCGGCCCCCATGGATTTTTCCAGTTTCATTTCAGAAAGCTTCATGGGTTATTGAAAAAAAAAAAAAAAAAAAAAAAAATCTCACACCTGTTAACTATAAGCGAAAAAACCCATTCATGTTTTTTTTTCGTATTATTATATATGAGATAAAGCTGAAAGAAGTATTGTTGGAACAGGAGACATTTCTCATTGTGATATTTATCTAAGAAAAGAGCTATCAATCCAAATGTCTTTAACTGGAATAATATTCCTATTATTGGCTATGGACTCTCCAAATTGCAAAGTTGGACAAGTCCATTTAAAAAAAAAAAAAAATTAAATATATTCATTTTGATGCCATTGCCAGAAGTCCTATATTACAGCCCTCCAATTATTTGAATCATCTAATAAGGTGCTAACCTCTTCACGCGGGCCTGTATTCATTAGCCAATTGCTATTACACATATACCTTTTATTCTAATTCTAAATTTGCAAATCAACATTTAGAATATTGTTCTGATTAGAATGAGAATGCATTTGGAATCATTGATGAATACAGAGGCGCTGATATATTTTGAGAGTCATCTGCTAAATTACTTATATGGAAAAGTGATAACATCTTGAAAATTGATGAAACCCTTTTGTTGCAAAGGATTTTTGGAAAAGGAGCATTTTTCATTTTCCAGCAACCATCTGATATAAATACATTGATATGAGTGAAAGGTTGCATTTAAGCTCACTCTATATTATGGATTGCTTGTCTAAAGTTTGATTACATTCTATTGATGATGAGCATTTGGGTCAGGAAAAGGATTCAAACTCTGAGTCATTGAGACTTTTGAAAGCAGCAGTATTGACTTCCCTCCTAGGAACCCAGGGCCCCTGTAGCTCAGTCGGTATCGACTTTAGCGCTCAGGACTTCGATTATATTATTATACCCCCAGATACATAGTATATGGGGGCTATAAATATGTCAGGCTTGTCAGTCGGTCCGTTGGTCTGTAGACATTTCTTGTGAACACTATTTCTCAGCAACCCTTGGTCAGAATTCAATATAACTTCACAAGAATGATTGCTACCAAGCCTAGTTGTGCATATTGTCGGCGTGTTGCACTGGAGTTATTTTAAAATGAGTTATGGCCACTTGAATTTCTCATACATATGTATATTGTCAGGCACCAGCTGGGGATATTCATCACCTTCAGTAATATTTCTAGTTCTTCAAGCCATCCTCCTGTGACAGAATAAGCAATCTCATAGTACTGCTATTTGACACAGGAGTCGAAGATAATATGACCGATATACTTTTAGTTTAGTTTAAACTTATTTATTTTACATTGATTGAGTAAAAACTTTCAGCTCATATTAATCAGACTCAATGTCTGCCTCCTTGGGATACAACCAGTACTTGCGCCCATTTGTGTGGAAAAAAACCAAAGGCAGAACCCGCTCAACAAGGGATTCAAACCCAGACCTTTACTACTTTAGAAAGTAGGATATAAAATTATGGATGGCTCGTTTATTTAAAGTTTGATTCCATTTTATAGATGATGTTAATACTAGGGGGTATAATTGGAGTTATTGTGGTCATTATCATTGGTGAGTCATTGTGTTGTATGGGCATGCGGCCAAAATGAACAGACAATCTATTTATAGGTCAATGTTGGGTTCCATGCTTTAGATATCAATAGCTTCCTCTTATGATATGACAGTTTCCAGCACATAATTGATGTTGTATAGACGTGCACTAATATATGCTGTATGTTGTATTTTGGGGGTGTTTTAAATTCCAGTTTATTTATGATTTCTGTAGAATTGTTGGAAATATGACGTCTTCTGTTAGGCTACCATTTAAATTTTATGAAAGAATTTAGTGATACCTCTTATGTCTTACCAGTCTCTGACCAGCCTCTGACCCACATCTTTATCTCAAATGAGATGAGATTGAAAAAATTATCGGCTTGTTCACGTCTCTAGTTATTTACCGGTAGTGTAACAAGCATCTGTATTCGATAGATTGGCTAGATAATTTCTACCTTTTTGTGTTGAGTGTGGGCAGAGAAAGCATCACTTAACCCTTTCCCACATACAACAAATCTGCAGCAGACGACTTTAAAAACATACCCAAAAAAAATAGAAACTCGATCCCTTTACATGAAAGTACAATAATTGAATAGATTGAAAACATGGTGACAAAAGGATAAAATTGCTCGTCTTGAGCAATTTCTTCTTTTGTCGTCATGTTTTCAAAAAGCTGTCTGCTGCAGAGGCCTCAGAAAGCATATATATGAGGGAAAGGGTTAAAATGCCTGGTTGTTTTGAAATGTAATATTAGTTGGTTTTACTGGTTATTTTAACACGAAATGCTGAATCAAGTCTGAAAGCCCTGTTTAAATTGGCATTATACACAAATATGCATGTTTTCAAGCTCTTTCCGGGTCTCATCTTCAAAAAAATTATATTGTGTCAGTATCTGTGTTGTACTTGTAGTTTGAATATATACATGTGTGTGTTTTGTGAATATTCTTTCTTCCCACTACAAAAGTTTTCCTCTACTGTATTTGATGAACTGTAAACTTATATTGAAAATGTTTCAAATGAATGACAAATCTTCTTTAAAAAGTAATGTTAACGAGAGGTACTAACTAGGATTAAAAAAAAATGTTGTCTCAGTGCATGGAGGTCGCGGTATTTGATCTCCGGCCGGGTCATACCAAAGACTTTGGAAATGGAAGTCATGGCTTTCCCCTCCCTGGTGGCGACATTCTTTCGGGCGATGTTTTCCATTGCCTCTCACCTCTGATCTATGTGAGAAAGTAGTCAGTGGCTTCGAAAGAATGTTGTGTAAGTACTGGTGTGGGAAAGCCAGGAAAACATGGGTAGGTGCACTGACCGCCGTGATATGACCAAAGCTGTTGAAATCGGCGTTAAACTCCAAACAAATCCCCTCCCTGGTGCTCAGGATTGTGGGGTTACTATTATGAATGCCTTGCTGGTGTTGGAATAAATGTGCAATGTATAAGTTGTACTTGTAACTAACCAAGGAAATCTGTGATATTACTAAAAAAAAAAATGAAAATGGTGTAAAACACTTAATAAACAATTTAAAGGAATATTAGGATAATTGGTAGCAGTATAATGTTCTCTTGGGCCATCCGAAAAATTATTTCAACAAGGAAAAAAACATATTTAAACTTAAAAAGTCTTGTATAGGAAAATGTTCACAATTTTCTTCAACTAAATAACATCAAATTGTAATATGCTTCAATTTTTATGTTTATTAGTGTAGACGGAGTCTTGGCTCCCTTTTCTAAGAACTTAGTTTTGTTGACTTTTTCATAGTTTTCGTAGTCTTAACTTATATAGTTGAACCTAGCTGCACACTATCTGATATTATTCCGTTAATATCTACTGTCAATTTAGATTAGATCAGATACATTGGTGTTCAACTCTTTTGTGGTATTAATGAATCATCCCCTTTTCTGATCCCACTCTCATGTTCTCTGTGCCAAAATTTGGTAGCCTCTAAAGATATCCAAGTAGTGTTGGGTCAATATTGCACAATGCTTTGGATAGAATGTTGTTGCACTTTATATTATTTTTGGTTCACCAAGTGTATGTTGTCACCCTATTGTTCGGCAAAAACTACAGCAGATGTTTAACCCTATCCCACATACAACAAATCTGTAGTAGTCGACAACTTTGACAACATTAATTTTATAACTATAGAAAATCTCAAACAAAAAATGAAAGTATAATCATTTAGAAACATTATGGGAATTGGAGAAATTGCTCATTTTAAGAAAATTCTCCTTTTGCCACATTGGTATCAAAAGTCGTCTGATTAATTCATGTCAGAATGTCTCTGCAAGTGGGAAAGGGTTAAGTCTAGATTTACAATAAAATCTCCCATCAGGTAAGCTACGCTGTCCTGCCGGCAGCTCTTGTAATTGCATGTTTTGTTGTAGTTTGTATCAACTTCCTTTCCCATATAAAACCAATCTGCAGCAGACGACTTTAAAATTATCTTGACAAAAATGTGGTACATCTCTACAAATGAAAGAACAACTTTCACCTTGCCACAATGTTTGCAAAAGTCGTCTGCTGCCGAGGCGTCAGAATGCTTGCATATGAGGGAAAGGGTTTAATTTAAACCCCTTTCTCATTTACAACAAATCTATAGCAGACGACTTGGAAAATATGGTAAATCTCCATGGAAGAAAGTATAGGTATTAAAACATTGTTACAAAAGGAGAAATTTCTCAACATGAGCAATTTCTCCTTTTGCTACAATGTTTTCAATAGTTGTCTTCTGCAGATATGTGAAAATGCATCTGCATATGGGAAAGGTATGATTACAGAATGTTGTTGCACATTGCATGGGTGTTGTATTCTTTCAGATGTGGTTAATTCTAATAGGCATTGTTGTGGTTATCATTATCATTATAGCAGGTAAGTAAATTCACCTTTTTTGCACCTAAATAGGGTGTGTATTTCTTGTCTTTATCACACCTAGTTAGGGTGTGTCTTTCATGTCTTTTATCACACCTACTTAGGGTGTGTCTTTCTTGTCTTTTATCACACCTAGCTAGGATGTGTCTTTCATGTCTTTTTTATATGCCCGTTTTGAAAAAACGGATCATATTATAGTTTTACCTGCGGCGTACGGGCGGGCGGCGTCCAGTATGTTGTCAGCTCAATAACTTAAGAAGCCTTTGTTCAATCATCACCAAATTTAGTCAGAATTTGTATTGGCATAATATCTCGGACAAGTTCGATAATTAGCCATATCGCTTTAGTCAATCAAGAGTTATTGCCCTTTAATTATAGAAATTACCTAAAATTAGTCTTGTCAGCTCAATAACTTTAGAAGCCTTTGTCCAATCTGCAAGACTTTGTGTTTATATTGTAATTTCCTAATTTCTAGATGCTATATTAGCTCATAAAGATTGAGGGGTCTTACAGATATCTGATATAGAATTATACGTCCTATAGATATAGCTTATCATATAGGATTGTAAACATTGTGTCAAATTGTAGATTTAGCAACTTTGCATTTTCCCCTTATTTTCAAGTCTTCTATATCAAGAAAATGTATTAAACATGAAAGATTGTCGTGAGAGCACAGACAAAAAATATTGTTTTTATACACCCGTTTTGAAAAAACGGATCGTATTATAGTTTTACCTGCGGTGCGGAATGTGTATTGGGATAATATCTCGGACAAGTTTGATAACTAGCCATATCGCTTTAGTCAATCGAGAGTGTTATCGCCCTTTAATTATAGAAATTACCTTAAATTGGTCTTGTCAGCTCAATACCTTAAGAAGCCTTTGTCCAATCATCACAAAATTTGGTCAGAATGTGTATTGGAATAATATCTCGGACAAGTTCGATAACTAGCCATATCGCTTGAGTCAATCAAGAGTTATTGCCCTTTTATTAAAGAAATTACCTAAAATTGGTCTTGTCAGCTCAATAACTTTAGAAGCCTTTGTCCAATCATCACCAAATTTGGTCAGAATGTGTATTGGCATAATATCTCGGACAAGTTCGATAACTAGCAATATCGCTTGAGTCAATCAAGAGTTATCGCCCTTTTATAAAAGAAATTACCTAAAATTGGGTTTTTCAGCTCAATGTCTTTAGAAGCCTTTGTCCAATTATCACCAAATTTGGTCAGAATGTGTATTGGCATAATATCTCGGACAAGTTCGATAACTAGCCATATTGCTTTAGTCAATTGAGAGTTATCTCCCTTTAATTATAGAAATTACCTAAAATTGGTCTTGTCAGCTCAATAACTATAGAAGCCTTTGTCCAATCATCACCAAATTTGGTCAGAATGTATATTGGCATAATATCTTGGACAAGTTTGATAACTTACCACGTTATCTTAGTCACTACACACTTATGTCCATCGAAATGGCCCAAACTGTACTAACAGTGACTGTTCTCTAAATTTGCCTAATGTACAAACAATTATCACTATACTTTATTGGTCTCAAAAAAAAACCACAGGACGGGCGTATATTGTGACATTTGGCGCTCTTGTTTCACACCTAGATAGGGTGTGTCTTTCAATTGTTATGATGCTACAACCCTTTCCAACATATAGCCGCTTTCTGTCATTTCTGCAACAGATGACTTCTCCATTTGCCAAAATGCTGTCAACTTTATTATCTAATTATACTTTCATTTACATACATTTTTCCGTAGTTTCGCGGATACATTTTCAAAGCCTGTTGCAGATTTGTTGAATGTGGGAAAAAGTTAAAGAATCGTCTCACTGTGACCATTTTTAAGAATACCTGCAATAAGGGGTTTGGTTTGAAAATATCTAGAAATGAGATTATTAAATACATGAAGAGTTGAAAATGTTGTTGCAAAATGAAGAATTGCCCCAGCATATGTGTCAAAAGGGGTTTGCAAGTGAGAAAAGGTTAACAGTATCAACTTTGGTTTAGATCATGTCCCCAACTGGAAATGTGCCTTCATTTATGGCCATGTAAAGTCCAGAATATTTGACTAAACATCTAAGTAAATGTATTTACACTCTGTGGTCACCATGATTCACATTCACATGTGTACAAGATAAGCCAACAAAGTAGACAAAGATTGAAATGCATGTAAGTGCAGGTAAATTTTGGGCTATTTTGTTTGTTATTATACTTATTACATCTATGTATATATATATATATATATTTATGAGGTCTTTATTGTTTGCATATATTGTGTTTAGTCGAATTTATAGTAGAATGCGTGTTAATTTTTTAATTTCATTTCAGCTTTCTAGGTTGCCAATTTACTAGTCGACAAAAATCGTCATATTTTAGTTCATTGAAAGTCTCAAAAATAACCTTGGATTTGTTGAAATTTATACTTCACCTTTTCCTACTTACCTAGAATCTGCATCAGACAACTTTTAAACCAGAACTCTCAAAATATCTCTATAAATAGAGGATATTTCTTGAGTGTTTATTTATTATCACTTTTAACAAAAGAGTTTACTAAGATGATATGCCACAGGCCTTGGCGAGTGACATATTCAACTTAGTTAATGAGTTTATGAAAAGTGATAATAAATGAACACAAATTAGATATTCCATTTATCACTTAAAGAGATTTATGAGGAGTATCTTAGAAAAAAAAATACATGAAATTTGACTGTTTTGGAGCGAAAGTGACTAACGTTATAACGTCAAACCGCTGACATTATGTCATTTTCATAGTTTGGTTTCCAATTTGTAGCACAGACTTGAGGGTAACACTGGTAACCAAACAAGAAGTGTCATGATATTTATGTAATGGGATTTTAACACTTCCAGAGAGGGCTTAATGTGATCAATGAAAGTATTATGATTGAATGAAGCTGAAGTCACTGTGGTAGAAGGAGAAACTGCTCTTAGTGGGCAATTTCTCCTTTTGCAACAATGTCTTAAAAAGTTGTCTGGTGCAGATGCGTTAAAATGTGTCTGCATGTGAGAAAGGGTGAAATAAAAGTAGACGTATCTTGTCGGTTGTTCTTACTTGATCCATTGTTGGTACATTGTAATTCAAATGTAACTCATTTCGCTTTCTCAATTTAAATTTGTCATACTATTGTATAGCTTGTCTCTCTTGCAACCCTCACCTTTTTGCAACAGACTTAAAAGGCGCATCAGCCTCATAAAATAAAGAAAAATACATATTTAACCCTTTCGCTCATACGACAATTCTGCAGCAGACGACTTTGAACATATTTTGTCAAAAAACAGAAAATCTCTATAATTGAATGGATGACTAAAAGTGGAAAACATTGTGGCAAAAGGAGAAATTGCTCGTTTTGAGCAATTTCTTATTTTGTCACTGTTTTCAAAAAGCTGTCTGCGTCAGAAAGCGTCTGTATGAGGGAAAGGATTGATCATTGAAACGCATTTAATAAGTACTTCAAAATGTAGCAGCAGCGTACATCCATATTTTAGACCTTTCCCACACATTTTAACTTGTTTGCTGCAGATGACTTCTTAAAAAAATTGTTATGATAATTAATTTCTCCTTTTCCCAAAATATTTTCTATTCTTCCTTTTAATCATACTTTCATTTAGAGATGCTACCCATACTTTCTCCCTCTAGATGTTTTCAAAGTTGTCTGCTGCTGATTTTGTTTGTTTATGGGAAAGAGTTTATATTGAAGGAATATGATGATGTGAAAATGCCCGATAAAAATACTGGTATTTCAAGCAGGACACTTCAATACCACAATTGAATGCCCGTTGAAGGTGGCATCGACTCTTTCCCACACACAGAGGTCCAGATAAGGAGGGGTATTCAGCTCTTTTGCCACAATTTCTCTCTTATTATTATAGCAAACCCTATGGTGTGGGTACTCAAAAGAATCGTCTAAGTGATAGGATTCTTTTGAGAACCCGCAACATAGGGTTAGAGGGTCAAATACGGATTTTAGAACATGCAAAACGCTCCTAATCTAGATTTCTGCACACTATTTGAGACATCTGCAGCAGATGAAAACATTATGCAAAGGGTAAAATTGCTCATAACCCTTTCCCTCATACGACAATTCTGCAGCAGACGACTTTGAACATATTTTGAGAAAAAATAGAAAATCTCTATAATTGAATGGATAACCTATGACTAAAAGTGGAAAACATTGTGGCCAAAGGAGAAATTGCACGTTTTGTGCAATTTCTTCTTTTGTCACTATGTTTTCAAAAAGCTGTCTGCTGCAGAGGCGTCAGAAAGCGTCTATATGAGGGAAAGGGATAATTGAGCATTTTACTACAATACGATAATTATATAAACTTTCATTTGTGTTTTCAAAGTAGTCCCTTGCAGATTTGTTGTATGTGGGAAAGGGTTTAACACTAATTAAACCCTTTTCATCATACAATAAATCAGCAGCAGACGTCTTCGAAATTATCAAGTCCAAAATAAAGAAAATCTCTTTAAATTTTAGTATGATTATTGAATAGAGTTGAAATCATTGTGGCAAATGGAGATATTGCTCATTATGAGCAATTTCTCCTTTTGCCACAATGATTTCAGAAGTCGTCGGCTGCAGAGGTGTCAATATGTGAGAAAAGGCTAAAGCCACCTGTTTATTACGGCAGTGTAAGTTCAATATTTATAACAATATCAGAAAAATGAAAAAAATATAATATAATGCTTTTGATTTGCAATTTCTGTCTGCTGCTGTCTTAACCCTTTCCCTCATATAGACGCTTTCTGACGCCTCTGCAGCAGACGGGTTTTTGAAAACATAGTGACAAAAGAAGAAATTGCTCAAAACGAGCAATTTCTCCTTTTGACACAATGTTTTCCACTTTTAGTCATAGGTTATCCATTCAATTATAGAGATTTTCAATTTGATGACAAAATATGTTCAAAGCCGTCTGCTGCAGAATTGTCGTATGAGGGAAAGGGTTAACAAGTTCTATATTTTCCTTCAAGGTTTTTCAGATTTCATCATCTATTTTTAGAACATTCTATTTTAGAAAAAAATAAAAACTGTTCACCAAGGAAGTAACTAGATCTCATTTGTTATGTTAGCAAGTGGTTGCAAGATAAGAAATATTGTAAAATATAACTTCATCTTCATACTTCTCGGCAAATATATGGAAACTGTCTATAAATAAAAGTACAATTGTTGAATAGAGACAGAGTTGAAAAAATTGTGGCAAAAGGAGAAATTGATCATGATGAGCAATTTCTCCTTTTATTTCAATTATTTCCATCCAATGGGGTCTGAATGAGACGCATCATAAATCGTCTAAATGAGGAGTAGGATTAACCCTTTCCCACATACAGACGCTTTCTGATGCCTCTGCAGCAGACGACTTTTGAAAACATTGTGGCAAAAAGAGAATTTGCCACAATGTTTTCAACTCTTTCAATAATTCTAATTTTCTATAGAGATTTTCAATTTCGTCGGCTACAGATCTGTTATATTCGTGGGTAAAGATTAATAAAAGGCACGTTAGTTGTCATTTCTGAACAATGTACGGACTCAAGATTCCTTTTATCATCAGGTCTATCTTCTTACAACCTTGTGGCTTCGAAAGAATGTTGTGTAAGTACTGGTGTGGGAAAGCCAGGAAAACATGGGTAGGTGCACTGACCGCCGTGATATGACCAAAGCTGTTGAAAGCGGCGTTAAACTCCAAACAAACAAACAAAACAAATCTTACAACCTTTTGTTACAACCTTTTGTAATAGTATGTGAACAGCATAGATCTTGATCAGATTGTGTGAATGCATAGACTGATCCTGATATATACACTGTTCACAAAAGCTTACTGGTACCGGTTCCCAAGAACGGACTAATTGATATGACCTTGAAACCCTTTTGGTATGTGTACTCGAAAGAATTCATCTGAACTAAATGACACTTTTGAGTAACACAACAATGGGGATGATTATCTTAAGCCTTCCCTGATACAACAATTTTGCAGCAGACGACTTTGAACATATTTTGTCAAAAAATAGAAAATTTCCTATAATTGAATGGATAACCTATAACTAAAAGTGGAAAACATTGTGGCAAAAGGAGAAATTTCTTCTTTTGTCACTATGTTTTCAAAAAAGGCGTCTGCTGCAGAGGCGTCAGAAAGGGTTAACCCTTTCCCTCATATAGACGCTTTCTGACGCCTCTGCAGCAGAAAGCCTTTTTGAAAACATAGTGACAAAAGAAGAAATTGCACAAAACGTGCAATTTCTCCTTTTGTCACAATGTTTTCCACTTTTTGACATAGGTTATCCATTAAATTATTGAGATTTTCTATTTTTTGACAAATTACGTTCAAAGTCGTCTGCTGCAGAATTGTCGTATGAGGGAAAGGGTTAATTATAAGGAAGATATAACGAAGAAAATGATTAGCTTACTCCCCCTCTCATCCCTTACCCACATACAACAAATCTGCAGCAGACGACTTTAAAAACATAGGGTCAAAAACTTAGAAAAATCCCTAATAATGAATGTGCAATTAATTAATAGAGTTGAAAACAATGTGGCAAAAGGAGAAATTGCTCATTATGAGCAATTTCTCCTTTTGCCACAATGTTTTCAAAAGTCGTCTGCTATGAAACGCATAAAAAAGCATCTGTATGAGGGAAAGGGTTAATTAACTAAGACCTGTATAACCATAATTACCATATCATGTAATATCATATCATATTATATAACTTGATGTACATGTCTCTATTTTCTTTACTTTCACACTGTCACATCAGCTTGGGTTGCTTCAAAATACAGCTAGGGTAAACCTGTAGGTGTTATCACTGAGAGATGCTCTGTTAGTAGTAATTCGTCTTCATTGAATTTAAAAACACAATTACGAAGGCTTTTGGTTTTCGTCATACTCACACTCACTCATTTTTTCTGTTTTTGAGCCAACGTGACTAATGTAATAAATACAACGTCAAAAAGCTGACGCAACGTCATTTTCATAGTTTGAATGAAATCAACATCTGATAGTTATTTAATTTTTCCCTTGATTTGTCACTTTTAAGTATTTCTGGAAATAGAAACTCCCACCCCTGTTTTGGAGCTGCGATTGCTCAGTCGGTTACCAAGCAGGTTGTCAATCTGGAAGTAGTGAGTCCAATAGTAAGCTGTTTCATTCACACTTTTGATAAAAAGTTTCCCCTGATACAGTCAAACCCATATTAACCCTTTCCCACATACAGGAAATCTGCAGCAGGCGACTTTGAAAACATCTTATCAAAAATGTGAATAATCTCCATTTATGGCAGTTAAATTATGAAGTAGAGTTGAAAACATTGTGGCAAATGGTGAAATTGCTCATCATGAGCATTTTCACCTTTGCCACAATGTTTTCAAAAGTCGTCTGTTGCAGAGGCGTCAAAAAGCGCTTATATGTATGAAAGGATTAAAGACCTCATTTGTATGGCAATTTCCTCTTTATAGCAACCAGTCAACCACACTTAATTTCACAATTAATCATGTTCTGCATAAATGACCCTGCAATTAAAGATCACTTGTGAATAAAGACCAGATTGTTCTATTCCAATGTGTCTTAAAACACAGGTTACAGCAGTTATACATTTGCTATTAACACTTTCCCTCATACGACAATTCTGCAGCAGACGACTTTGAACGTATTTTGTAAAAACATAGAAAATCTCTAAAATTGAATGGATAACCTATGACAAAAAGTGGAAAACATTGTGTCAAAATGAGAAATTGCTCGTTTTGAGCAATTTCTCCTTTTGTCACTATGTTTTCAAAAAGCTGTCTGCTGCAGAGGCGTCAGAAAGCGTCTATATGAGGGAAAGGGTTAAGCCATCTCTCAGGTGATTGACTAATGGTCATGTTAGCCCTCTTGTGTATGATGATTGTCAAAAGTCATTGCTACCAGCCAGTTATCTGGGAAAATGGTGTATGTAGAATTGGTGACAGAAAGCAAGGCATAAATAGGTGAACATGAAAATTCTGAAAACATTGTATGAAAAAGATTTTTAAAAAGTCCCTAAATCACTTTAAAGTCTTTATTTAATTTGATGAAGTATATATATATATCATGGTGCTCAATCCTTTCCATGTAATAAAAAGTAAAGATTAAAAATCCAACATCAACATTCGACGATTCAGCCTTCATCAGGTTATAAATTTTCAAATATATATATTTTTCGCATATTTTTTGCATATTGTAAGAAACACTTCTCATTATTTTGAAGTAATTGAAAGTCCTACTGACTTTTTTGAACTACTAATTAATAATGTTCAATCAACAAAATTTTCATATTGATAAAATGGAATTAAAGATTTCAATAACTCCTTTAGCTTTTATTCTTCAGTAAAAAAAAATAATGCATACTTTTGTGACTGTAAACACTTTGAAATTTCAAAATGACCAGTTGTTACTCAGAGCATCTCATTCTCTAAGTATTCTTTAGTCTTTTGGTAGTGATATAAAAAAAGTACATGCAATATTGGCAAACAATTAACGTTTTAACCCTTTTCCACATTCAGCAAATCTGCAGCAGACGACTTTGAAAATGTCTACTAAATAATATGGAAAATCTCTGTAAATTTAGGTATAATTAGTGAAAGAAAGTTGAAAACATTGTGGCAAAAGGAGAAATTGCTTGTTTTGAGCAATTTCTCCTTTTGTCAAGTTGTTTTCAAAAGTCGTCTACAGCAGATGCGTCAAAATGCATCTATAGACATACCAGTGAAATTAACCTTTATTCCTTTATAATTGGGAAGAAAGGTGAAACGATTCTCAATATGGCATCTACCTAGACAGGGTCTGCATTGGTTACTTTATGGAAGACCTTTTTAACCCTTTCCCACATACAGCAGTCGACTTTGAGAACATCTAGAGAAAAAGATGAAAATGTGGGATTATTGAAAATAGTTGAAAATATTTTGGCAACACAAGAAATTGCTTCTTTTGAGCAATTTCACCTTTTGTCACAATGTTTTTAAAGGTTGTCAACATATTTGCAGCAGTAGACATTGAAAACATTTAGTCGAAAATATGGAAAAATGAAAAAAAAAAAAATGATTGAATAAATTTGGAAACATTAGGAGCAATTTCTCCTTTTGTCATAATGTTTTCAAAGGTCGTCTGCTGCATAGGCATAGGCTGCACAGGGTCTGTACCCTTGATTCATTGTTTTGAGTTGCATTGACTCATTCCCACATACAACAATTCTGCAGCAGAGAACCCAAAAATGCGAAGATTCTCTATAAATGAAAGTAGAGTATAATTATTGAAATGAGTTGAAAACATTTGTGGCAAAATGAGCGATTTCACCAAGAAGTCAGAAATTGTCTGTATTTAGGAAAGAGAAAGAGTTAAAGACATCTTTCAAAAATATCTACTGCAGATTTATTGTATGTATTATGGGGTGTCAAACAATTTCTTCCAGATAAGCTGCTGATTCTTTGCCAATATAAGATGTCCTTTCAGTATTATAAAACGTTGATGAAAAAGATTATAATGCCACTGTGGGTATTGATGTTCATGATACATGACTTTGTTTCTGGTGGTTAACAGACGCTTTCTGATGCCTCTGCAGCAGACGATTTTTGAAAACATTGTGGCAAAAGGAGAAATTGCTCGTAGATCAAAATTTAGATGTTTATTGTACTGGAGAGTGAAATTATTACTCTAATTTTATCCCAGAATTATGATTCTAATATTTCAAGTCAACTTTTGAACAGTTTAAAACTGTGTCTATACTACATGTATCTATAATCTGGAGATCAGCCCCTTTTTATTCGATTTAATGTAAATGTTAGAAACACAGTGAATGCCTCTTTCCTGTCATGCTGATCTTCTGTTGATATTCTTTCATTATGTATGTATTATATTTATTTTAGATGACACTGCACTCATCATATTTTAGACCATCCTGCACCGGCTTTTATTCATAACTCTTTCCCTTATACACAAAGGTCCAGAAAAGGAGGGGTATTCAGCTCTTTTTCCCACAATTTCTCACTTATTATTAAAGCAAACCCTATGTTGTGGGTACTAAAAAGTATGATTCTTTTGAATACCTACAACATAGGGTTAGATGGTCAAATAAGAATTTTAGAATATGCATAACTGAAACGATTCTTTTGAGTACTTACAACATAGGGTTAGAGGGTCGAGGGAATTTAGAACATGCAAAACGTCCCTTAACCCTTTCCCTGATACAGCGATTCTGCAGCAGACAACTTTGAACGTATTTGGTCAAAAAATAGAAAATCTCCATAATTGAATGGATAACCTATGACAAAAAGTGGAAAACATTGTGGCAAAAGGAGAAATTGCACGTTTTGTGCAATTTCTCCTTTTGTCACTATGTTTTCAAAAAGCCGTCTGCTGCAGAGGCGTCAGAAAGCGTCTATATGAGTGAAAGGGTTATTTAGATCTCCGTATACAGCTGCCATAGCAGACAACACTTTCGTTATAACATTAGTTAAGTTTAATCTTTTCCCACAAGACTTTGTGTTTATATTGTAATTCCTAATTTCTAGATGCTCATAAACATTGAAGGATATTACGCATATCTGATGATATAGCCTATCATATAGGATTGAAAACATTGTGTCAAATTTTAGATTTAGCAACTTTGCATTTTCCCTTATTTTCAAATCTTCTATGTCAAGAAAATTTATTAAACATGAAAGATTGTCGTGACAGCACAGACAAAAAGTATTGTTTTTATCATTAAGATTTTTGTATTCATTTTTTGTTCATGTAGAAATACTTGGTTCATTTCATTCTTTTGTATGTTTTTGATACAGATCTAAGAATGTATATTTTCACACAATTTAAACTGTAGAACTTTATGTTAATTTCTGTAATTTGTATTGTGTGTGTATTATTGCACAGAAGTAACTTTTGTATTGTGTGTAGAGGTAGAGCTTCTGCTTCTGGAGTGTAAGGTCCCAGGTTCGATCCCCGGCAGGGTCATACCAAAGACTTTAACAATGGTAGTAATTAGTTTAAACTTATTTATTTTACATCGATTGCGAAACAAGCCTTGGGCTTAGATTAATCAAGCTCGATGTCTGCTTCATGGAGACTTCACCAGTACTCGCGCCGTTTGTGTGGAAAAATCCCAAAGTCAGGACCCGCTCATCACGGGACTCGAACCAGGGACCTTTGATACGAGAGGCCGACGCTCTACCTCTGTACCACTGTCTTGTGCCTCCCTCCTTGGCGTTCAGGGTTACAGGGTTTGCATTGCAACTGAACTTTAGTACTGGTAACTTAGAAATTGTTGAAAGCGGCGTAAAAAATGAAATAATCAATCAATCACTGTTTTGTGGTGTGTACCTGAAAGATTGTCGGTTCCTCCTTTTGCCGCAATGTTTTCAACTATTCTATATTTATACTTTCTTTGAAAGTAACTTTTTTTTTAACCCTTTACCACATATAGCCGCTTTCAGATGACTTTTGAAAACATTTTGACAAAAGGAGAAATTTCACCTTTGGCCACAATGTTTTCAAAAGTCGTCCGCAGGTGGAAAAGGGTTAATGGTGTTTTATGTATGTTCAATCTTACACAAGTTTCTCAGCAGTCATCCTTGTATGGTATTCAACAAAACAGGTTTTTTAGCTCGACTTTTGAAAAAACGAGAGCTATTGTCATGACCCTGGCGTGGTCGTCAAGTTCAGCTCAGCATTTTTTCTGTTTTCTATCAGTCAAGTGTCTGTGCCGTACGCGGTGCTCTTGTTTTATTACTCCTACCATGTAAATTGTCATGGTATTGTTACATGTTACCTGCCTGCGAAGGTGACACAGGGATCATTTATCACAGTGTGACACATCATCTGTCTATCAGTGTGAAACATGTTATGTCTGTCACAGTGTGACACATCATCTGTCTATCAGTGTGAAATATATATGTCTGTCACAGTGTGACACATCATCGATCTATCAGTGTGACACATCACCTGTCTATCAGTGACACATGTTCTGTCTGTCACAGTGTGACACATCAGCTGTATGTCACAGTGTGACACATGTATTGCTTGGAACACTTGTTTCATAGGACTTCTTTATTTTAAATCTTTGTGTTTACCTTATACAGACATACTTTGCAAACATTCTAAGAAAGTAGCTATAAGTGAAAGGACAATCATTGAATAGAGTTGAAAAATATGTCAGTATTTCGGGCAGGGTTAACATACCATATTAGGTTATATGTTAACCCTTTCCCTCATACGACAATTCTGCAGCAGTCGACTTTGAACATATTTTGTCAAAACATTGTGTCAAAAGGAGAAATTGCACGTTTTGTGCAATTTCTTCTTTTGTCACTATGTTTTCAAAAAGCCGTCTGCTGCAGAGGCGTCAGAAAGCGTCTATATGAGGGAAAGGGTTAACTATGATATTGCAAGAAACAACTGGCCAAAGTCTGCAATTATTTGATAAAAATGTTCTAGACTAGAAGAGCCTTACAAACATTGTTGCATTTTCATAAAATTATTTTAGCCCACACTGTATATTTCTATTTAATTAAATAGAAGTGACGAGATATATATATATATATATATAGATCAATGTTCTAATCTGTAAATTCTTGTAATTTCAGTGTGGATTGCTACAAGTCAAGCAGATTCTAAGGACACCAGCCCAACTAAAGCCCCAGCCGTTAAAAATACAACATAGTTATCATTTTTCTTGTTTCCGTAGCAATAGAGGTCATTGGTTGTTATGGCAACAGTGATGAATTCCACACCTAGAGGATTGTTGTAGAAAAAAATTATAAAAAAGGGAGGGGGGAAAGTTGGAACTTTATTCTGTAATCATCCCTTTTTCTTTAATATATATATATGAACAATTATATAAATATTGATAAAAATGAGAATAAATTCCATTAGATGATAGATCTTAAGTTAACCCATGACCTGATAATCAACTTTTGACAAAGTTTGAGCAGCAAATTAAATATAACCCTTTTCCTTAATTCAACAAATCTGCCGCAGCAAAATGACTTTGATAAACATCAACGTAAAGACATGGAAAATCTCTATAAATTAAAGTTTATATATTAAATACAATTAAAACATAATTGCATAAGGTGAAATTGCTAATTATGGCCAATTTCATTTTTTGTCACATTGTTTGCTAAAGTTACATGTGAGGATGGATAAGCAGACAACTTTTGAAAACATTGTTGCAAAAGGAGAAATTGCTCATAATGAGCAATTTCTCCTTTTGTCACAATGTTTTCAACTCTTATTTAATAATTATAATTTATTTTATAGAACATTTTCATAGTTTTGCCAGATTGTTAGTCAAAGTCGTCTGCTGCAGATTTGTTGTATGAGGGAATGAGTTACACAAATGAAAGCACAAATTAAAAAAGGAAAAGATTTTGTGTGATTCCCTCACTCGTATATATGGAAAAATGATCTTCAGACGAGTCAAAAGTGGTTTAAAGTGATTCATACCGGGAGTGGGTTAATTTATCATTGTTAGATTTTAAAAATTGTATGTAGAATCTGGAGACCAAGATACAGGGGAGGTAATAAGTTTGACTTAAAACATTCTAGAAAAATGTCTCTTCACCCTTTTCCACTTACAGCTAATTGGAGGTAGATGAGTGAAAATCTCTAGGCTAATATTAATGAAAAAGAAGTATAATTTTGAAATTAAATATTGTGGCCAAAGGAGCTTATTGCCCATTGTGAACAATTCTATCTTTGGCCTGAATATTTGCATAACCCTTTCCCTCATATAGACACTTTCGGACGCCTCTGCAGCAGACGGCTTTTTGAAAACATAGTGACAAAAGAAGAAATTGCACAAAACGTGCAATTTCTCCTTTTGCCACAATATTTTCCACTTTTAGTCATAGGTTATCCATTCAATTGTGGAGATTTTCTATGTTTTGACAAAATACGTTCAAAGTCGTCTGCTGCAGGATTGTCGTATGAGGGAAAGGGATGATTCGTCTGCTTCCGATTTGTCACTATGTGAACGCATGTGTGTGGGAAAGGGTTCAGATTATATTTCTCAACCAAACATATTACAAACTACTAACGGAGTTAACCCTTTCCCTCCAATAGATGCTTTCCGACACCTCTGCAACAGACGGCTTTTTGAAAACATAGTGACAAAAGAAGAAATTGCTCAAAACGAGCAATTTCTCCTTTTGCCACAATGTTTTCCACTTTTAGTCATAGGTTATCCATTTAATTAACCCTTTCCCTCATAGGACAATTCTGCAGCAGACGACTTTGAACGTATTTTGTCAAAACATAGAAAATCTCCATAATTAAACGGATAACCTATGACAAAAAGTGGAAAATATGGCAAAAGGAGAAATTGCACGTTTTGTGCAATTTCTTCTTTTGTCACTATGTTTTCAAAAAGCCGTCTGCTGCAGAGGCGTCCGAAAGCGTCTATATGAGGCAAAGGGTTAAAGAGATTTTCTATTTTTGACAAAATGTGTTCAAAGTCGTCTGCTGCAGAATTGTCGTTTGAGGGAAAGGGATAAAAAAGAATTATTTTAGTACAGTTTTGAATACTCCCCTTATTCAGTGCTCTCTCATAGTGTGGTGAATAGATGTTACATGTACAATCTTGTTTTTTGTTTTTGTGGGGGGCGTGTTTATCACCCTGTTACGGACTGGAAGAATAAACAGGACTGGGCTGTGTGACTAGGGAACATTTTCATTCTAAAATTAGGCGATCCGCGATCAGATACAAAAGCAAAATCCACTTTTGTGCATGATTTTAAAAACATTTGGAAAAGTGAGTCATTTTAAAGTTCTATATGTAACCACTTTTTCTTCAGATGTTTTTAAAGAAGACTACTCTTATGAATGTCATATCGCTGGTTTCATGCAAAACTGTTGTAACTACAATTTGTTCAAGATGTAATTACAACCGTTTTGCATAAAACCATCAATATGAGTAAATTGTATGAGATATTTGTTTCATGTCTTTGTTTGTGATTCTCATTTGAATGCTTCTTTGGAAGTTTTAGCCAAAATACGCATTATCAATATGGTATGAGATTGCTTTTTTCCCAAATTGTTTATGATGATGTATTAATCCTTGCCCCAAAACTACACTCAGCAGCAGCCAACTTTGAAAACCTCTAGGCAAAACTATGGAAAACATCTACAAGGGAAAGTTTAAATATGGAAAAGAATTAAAAACATTGTGGCAAAATGAGAAATTGCTCATTATGAGCAATTTCTCCCTTCCCCATAATGTTTTCAAAATGCATTTGCTGCAGAGGCTTCAGAAAACATCTGTTTGTTGGAAATGGTTGAAAGCCTGCCCTTTCATGTTCATTCTTCCAATCTTGATGTTATTTTGAAATGAAATATTTACAATGTGTATGAAATCAGAGTTACTTTCTTTCTTGAAATAACTGATCTTCCTTTTGTTTCTGTGTTTTTGTTGACAATGTTGAACTTAAAATCAATTAAAGTTGTATTGTTTATAAATAGAAAAGACATTTGAGCCATTTGATATGAAAACCTACCTTCGGGTCTTGGTGACCAGCTGTGATCCAGATCAGCATGTACCTCTTGGTAGTCTGATCAGAATCTTCAATGTTCCCAGTAAGGTGCGACAAGCATCCTGACATCCTCTGGAGAAAGATAATTTAACCACCTTTTCCCTCATACGGCAATTCTGCAGCACACAACTTATAACATATTTTGTCAAAAAATAGAAAATCTCTATAATTAAATGGTAACCTTTGACTAAAAGGGGAAAACATTGTGGCAAAAGGAGAAATTGCTCGTTTTGAGCAATTTCTTCTTTTGTCACTATGTTTTCAAAAAGCTGTCTGCTGCAGAGGCGTCAGAAAGCGTCTATATTAGGGAAAGGGTTAACTCCTTTTTCCCACATGCAACAAGACAGCAGCAGTCGACTGAAAACATATTGGCAAAAGATATATATTTCTCCTTTTGCCACAATGTTTTCAAAAGTCGTCGGCTGCAGATGCGCAGAATGTGTTTTCAGGTGGGAAAGGGTTGGGTTAAAAAACAAACAAAAATACCCCAAAAGACTAGGGTTCAATTTGATTGCTATCACTTACTTTTAAAGATGCAGAAGTACGGTTTCATGTGAATTGGCTCAATATACCTCTTTGATATAACAAGGTTCAGACTTTAGCATAAATGATCTGTATGGATTTCTGATGCACAAAATGAGATGCCCTTTAGCTGTCACTAAAGGGACATAACAATTAGCTGCTGTGATTTTCTTTAAAAAAAAAAGTGTATAATGGTAATCTCCCTTTTCATGTTTCAGAACAATTATAGATTTTAATGTTATGTACAGTATAATAATCATTCCAAGTTAATTGCATTGATTACTCATTCATTGCATGTTTAATTTAGGTTTATGTGAATATCGTATTGAAAACCCTGTAGTGTAGAGTGACCTTGACTTTCACTGTCAATATTTACATTATATACCACCATCTCTCTGTTCTGGATGATCATTTAAACCTTTTCCTCATACAACAAATCTGCAGCAAACGACTTTAAAGACAGTTAATGAAAAAGATGTCAACTCTTTATAACTGTAAGTACAGTTATTGAATTGAATTGAAAACATTGTGGCATAAGAAGGAATTGTTCATCATGAGCAATTTCTCCTTTGTCTTTCTGTTGTAAAGTGCCTGTATTAACCCTTTCCCTCATACGACAATTCTGCAGCAGACGACGTTGAACGTTTTTTGTCAAAAAATGGAAAATCTCCATAATTGAATGGATAACCTATGACACAAAGTGGAAGACATTGTAGCAAAAGGAGAAATTGCACGTTTTGTGCAATTTCTTCTTTTGTCACTATGTTTTCAAAAAGCCGTCTGCTGCAGAGGCGTCAGAAAGCGTCTATATGAGGGAAAGGGTTAAAAAGTAGGACAATTTGTGAGTCCTGTTCTTCAAAAATATTCGGGTCAGAATTTTTAACATAGAAATTTGGAACATTTCCATCCATTCATTTTATATAATAAAAAACAAATTGTCCCAATCAGGTTTATTTGATCAGATTCATATTTTTGTTCAATGTATAAAAATCCATACAAACTCATTCTTAACCCTTTCCCACATACAGACGATTTCTGACGCCTCTTTAGCAGACGACTTTTGAAAACATTGTGTCAAAAGGAGAAATTGCTCAAAACAAGCAATTTCTCCATTTGTCACAATGTTTTCAACTTTATTCTGTAATTATACCTCCATTTATTGAGATTTTCCACTTTTGCGCCTACAATATTTCAAAGTCGTCTATTGCAAATTTGTTGTATGTGGGAAATGGTTAACATAATTATTCATCCAATGCAATGTTTGTTGCACGGATACCTGGCTTTTGGTTGCAAAAAATAAAGTAATTTCATCATTGTATCATATTTTTGTTTTTTTGTTTAACCCTTTCCCTCATATGTCTCCATAATTGAATGGATAACCTATGACAAAAAGTGGAAAACATTGTGGCAAATAGAGAAATTGCACGTTTTGTGCAATTTCTTCTTTTGTCATTATGTTTTCAAAAAGCCGTCTGCTGCAGGGGCATCAGAAATCGTCTATATGAGGGAAAGGGTTAAGAAGTAGTTTCACAATTTAAAAAAAATTATAAGAAGAAATACTGTAATCTGATCATGATCAGAAACCAAACCAAAAATATGGGAATATGAAATAGTCAAGGGATCTTTGCAAATTTTCTTTAACTTTTTTTCCCCAGAAGTTTGTTCAGTTTTAAGCAATGGCAACAACGCATTGATAATTGACAGTTTTGTTTTATATTTTCGTTTTTGTTACCAACGAAAAAAAAACCCTTATGTTTATATCTTCAGTATGATTCTTACATAGTTACAAATGTACACATATAGTTGTTAATCCTTTCCCACATACAAATCTTCAACAGACGACTTTGAAAAGATATTAGCAAAAATGTGAAAAATCTTTATAAATAATAGTATAATAATTGAATAACGTCGAAAACACTGTGGCAAAAGGAGAAATTGCTTGTTTTGAGCATTTTCTCCTTTTTGTCACGATGTTTTCAAAAGTCGTCTGCTGCAGATGCTTCAAAATGCGTCTATATGAGGGAAAGGGTTAACTAAAATAATCATTAGATAATCAGTTGAATATTCATTCATTTAAATATATACATACTGTGTATCATGCTAGTGTTCTGTATTTGGTTAAATCATTAATGTGTATTACATGATGTATGGTCTATATCCGAGCCGTGTCTTGCAATTCTGGTCTCTTTAACCCTTTCCCACAGTCATACAGAGGTCCATATAAGGAGGAGTATACAGCTCTTTTCCCTCATAATATCTCTCTTATCCTCTTACCAAAACCTATGATGTTGAGACAATTCTTTTGAGTACCCGCATCATAGGGTAAAATAAGGATTTTAGATCGTAAAAAAACTCTGCACATACAGACGCTTTCTGACGCCTTTTGCAGCAGACTTCTATCGAAACCATTGTGACAAAAGGAGAAATTGGTGAAAATGAGTAATTTCTCCATTCACCACAACGTTTTTAACCTTATTCAACAATCATTATGTTCATTTATAGATATTTACCATGTTTTTGCCTAAATGATTTCAATGTCGTCGGCTGCAGATTTGTTGTATGGTGGAAAGGATTAAATCTTAACCCTTTCTCTCATACGACAATTCTGCAGCAGACGACTTTGAACGTATTTTGTTAAAAAGTAGAAAATCTCCATAATTGAATGGATAACCTATGACTAAAAGTGGAAAACATTGTGACAAAAGGAGAAATTGCACGTTTTGTGCAATTTCTTCTTTTGTCACTGTTTTCAAAGAGCCGTCTGCTGCAGAGGCGTCAGAATGCGTCTATATGAGGGAAAGGGTTAACAGTGATTATATATTGACAGATCATCACCTTTGTTAACCCTATCCACCATCAACTAACCTGCAGCAGATATCTTTTAATGAAAAAAGAAATTGAGTTGAAAACGTTGAGCAATTTCTCCTTTTATCACAAGGTTTTCAACAGTTGTCTTTTGTAGATGCGCCAGAATGTGTCTGCAAGTGAAAAAGGGTTCAGCAATGCTCTAAAGAGTCTTTGATACATGAAAATTACATGGGGGAGCACTAGTTTCAGATGTTGTTTTACTGTAAAGGTTATTCTTTGCATCTGTGCTTTGTAAGCATAGCCATAGCTGTCTATTCAGGTTTATATTAGATCCAAGGGCAGCGTAAGGCAAAAAACAACTAGATATGTAGCCCCATGTTTTCAGGACATATTTTTGTCTGGTAATGATATACAAAGACATCTTGAGGGAATTTTCAATGCATGACTCGGCTTTTTGTATTTTTATTATTATTATTATTATTATTATCATTATTATTATGCTTGTTACACACTGTTTTCATTAAATGTGTCATGATGAACTTTATCTTGACCCTTCTCCAAATAAAGCAATCTTCAGTAGATAAGTTTGAAAACATCTTGGCAAAAATTAGGGGAAAACCTCTATAAATGAATGAAAACATATTAAAATAAGAGTTAAAAGCATTGTGGCAAAGGGTGAACATTGATCATTATGACTTTATCATTGTCACAATGATTTGAAAAGGTCAGCTGCTGTAGATGCATTGAAATACATTTGCATGTTAGAAAGGTCTTCCCATTTACGATGACATATGGTGCAGTTTAGGCCTGTGAAGATTTGGAATTTTTTAATTTTTACTCATGCACAATTACCTGTCATTAAGTTGAATTTGTAAAAAGGTCAACTTAAACAGAGACCTTTCAGTCATGTGAGACATAATTGTGCAGGAGGAATAATTAATGGCAAAAAATAGTGAAGATTCCAACTTAAATGTGCAGTTACAAATATTGTTCTCTGACAGTTGATTTCATAGCATTTTAAGAAAAGCATTTGTGTCATTTCATTCTAGTGTAGTAGGCGTTTGGGAAACATTTTATTCCACAGCATGTGAAGAAAAGCAATTGGAAAATTGTGAAATATTGTGTTTCTGAAACCAGTATGTGGCATTCATAATTCCAGCATGTTTACATTATCACTGTAAATATTATACAGATACTGTTTTATGGTGGATAAGAAATAGTTGTTACTAGTAAACCCTTTTAACCTATTTATCGACACTTATAATTATTACCCTGGTGATTTAACAAATAGACCATAACATAATCCGCACTGTTTTGAGAAATAAAGCCAAAGTTGTAACTCAGGTGGAAACCTGCATAGACCAAATAATTCAGCAGAACATGTTTATAATATCAACGCATACATAAAGAGAAATCTGTACAAATGAGCGTCGAGTTATTGAAAAGACTTGAAATGATTGTGGTGAAAAGGAAAAACTGCTGATGATGAGCAATTTCGCCTTTTACCACATTGTTTTCATAAGTTGTCTGCTGCAAAAGTGGTCCCAAATGCTAGTGATGAATGGGGATTTGGAGTTTGATGTTGGAGCTTGTATAAAAGGTTCAGACATCTCACTCGACATCGGGTGTAATGACCAAAGTTACGATGATACACATTTCTCTATAAATATTATGAAATGCAAAGGTCCAGATAAGAAGGGATATTCAGCACCTTTCCCCACAATTTCTCTTTTATTATTAAAGCCAACCCCTCTGTTGTGGATACTCAAAAGAATCATCTTACTGAGATGATTCTTTTGAGTACCCACAACAGAGGGTTAGTGGATCAAATAAGGATTTTAGAACATGTAAAACGCCCCTTATCTAGAGCTCTGGAAATGGTTGTAAATTGTATGTTAGAGTGGAAGTCAAAGTCAATTAATATTGTCTTTAGTTAAAGATCTAAGAGGCTTGGAGAAAGCTCACATGTATAGGATTGATTAATTAGTTAACCTTTTCCCACATACAACAAATCTGCAGCAGACGACTTTGAAAATGTCCACTCAAAAGTAAGGAAAATCTCTATAATTGTAGGTTTAATTTCTGAACGAAGTTGAAAAGATTGTGGCAAAAAGAGAAATTGCTCGTTTTTGAGCAATTTCTCCTTTTGTCACGATGTTTCCAAAAGTTGTCTGCTGCAGATGCGTTTATAGGTGGGAAAGGGTTAAAAAACAGGTGTAAAAACACCCAGTTACCAAGGTTTTTGTCTTTTAACACTATCCCACATACAAATATATCTGCAGCAGATGTTGTTAAAAAATATCTTAATTAAAATATTGTTTTTGCATAGAGTTGAAAGCAATGTGGCACAAGGAGAAATTACTTGTCACAAGGTTTTTCACTTTTAGTCATAGGTTATCCATTCAATTATAGCGATTTTCTTTTTTTTTGACAAAATATGTTTAAAGTCGTCTGCTACAGAATTGTAATATGAGGGAAAGGGTTAAAGGCTCTGGAAAATAGTGTTAATTTATTTTTAGTATGTGCAGTAAATATAAAAAAAAATAACAACAAAATTATGATGTTGAGTTGGCATTTGAGATTGTATGGTTAATTTCACATATATTGATATATATTGATTGTAATTAATGGTTTTTTTTCTCTTTCAATTCTGTTCATTTATTTAATGAGGCACAAGCCGTTTGTTTTTGTTCTTTGTGTGATAAAAAAAAAAAATGTATGGATGGTGTGAATGTGTTTGGAAGAAATCAAAGCAAACGTTATTAATAGTTCATATTACATATGTATTGCATCGAAATGCTATTCCTGTATCATATACCTTCCACACACAGTTGTGTTGAGGTGACTGTGGACACTTACAAAAGAAAGTTCTTATGGTAAAGTTTGGCTATTGTGATACCATTGGTGTTGTCACAAAACTTCAACCTTACCTCATTCAACATTTTCAAATGAAACTTGGTACACCATGTTTCTAGGAACAATAAGCCTGATTATATACCACGACACATAACTCTGGATTTATTAATTATTTAATTATTTAATTATTCAGTAATGCTCCTTATTCGAGCTAGAAAAAAGCAGACTAGCATTGGTGTTCGGTCCGCGACGCTCTTGTTAATCAGTTGGAATGCTTTGTTGGAAAATAAAGAACTTTGCTCCAAATCGCAATTTCTTAGATTCCAATTTTTATTTTTTCAAAATTGTTCTATTGTCGGGTTAAATGAAAGTTCCATAAGAAACATGTGAATGCTATTCTCACCGTTATTACATCGACAGGGTCGTGACACAACGTATAATAATAATACACACACATTCCACTAGTAAACCTAGAGCTCCTATATCTGATGTCACCATTTATGCTTAAAGTCGCATCTGTGCTAAAGACCGCCTTGGAAGAGCTATTCCCTGTCTAAAGCGACCAAATGATTAGTTTCCCAATAACTCAATTTCTGCATAAATGACCCTGTACATATAGACCACCTTTGAACAAATGCCAGATTGATGTCTTCCTATGGGTGCTCTTTATTCACAGGTTGCACCGTAGTGGAACGGAATTGCTTGGATTCTGCAATGTATTTTGTTTTCTTTTATGTTTTGATGAAAATAAACAAGATAATGCCATTTTGGATTGAAGCACGATCTCAAAAGGATCAGTGGAATAAACCTTGAAGGAATCATAGGAATCTATTAACATTGGTCACAAGTTCTCACAACAATACGTTCTTATTATATGCTGGAAGTTTCAAACAATATGTATAACGCTATATTTCTGTTATGTAGGTAATTACTATTTTAACCCCAAAACAATGATGTGCAGAAGAGGCACATTTTTGTTTTGAATATTTTTTAATTAATGATCTGAAACTTACTAACAATGAGATTATCCGGCGCTCACTGTTACAATTGTAATTTTATTAATAACCATTTTTCGCACACAATAAATCTGCAGCACACTGGTTTGAAAGCATCTAGTCAAAAAAAGAAAATCTCCATGATTTAATTTTAAATAATAAAACCGAGTTGAAAGCATCGGTGCAAAGATAGCATAGCTCATTATGAGCCACTTCTCCTGTTGGCACAATGTTGTGTACACTTGTCTGCTGCAGATGTGTCAATATGCTTCTGGGAGTTGAACAGGGTTAAAGGGAAAGTTTAGACCAGCCGACATCTCGGCAGTTTTTTATAAACTGTGGATGACGTCATTGGAAAAGGGGACATAACGGTCATTTTGAGAAGTCATTGTGGGACTAAGAAGAACTTGCTTATTGTGATGCTCGTTACGAGCAATTTCTTCTTTTCTTACTATGTTACAATTCATTCTTTTCTCACTATGTTATATTTTCATTAAAAACAATGGCCAACTAGTACCCCTTTCTCAAGAGCAGGCTCATACAGATACGGAACCGGTGACTACAACTCGTATTCGATGGACGATTTAATTTAACATTGTCTGACATGCCGACGCATTTTTACACATCTCCAGCAGACAACATTTGACAACCTTTTTGACAAAAGAAGAAATTGCTCAAAACGAGCAATTTCTTCTTTTTCCAATAATGTTTTCAACTATTTTCAGTAATTACACCTTCATTTATAGAGAATGTGCAAGTTTTATATGTGTTCATCCTCGTCTGCTGCAGATTTGTTGTATGTGGGAAAGGGATAACAACCCTGTTCCTATTTGAAGATATCGTGGACACTGGGATATGTTAGCAGGGCGCCAACATACACGAACAGAATATGAGGATATAAAGACAGATATGAATACGCCATAATGTTTGGCTTACTGAAACCCACGTCACGTAAAAGAGCTCTCTGTTTTGTTCCGTAGATGTGTTATTTATTTTTGGTAATGTAAAAAACTCGACACTTTCAAATTACTTAGAACTCGTATGTAAGACTTGCACCTTGTATTATCAAACTGTTTTTGAGTGAGTGAATAGACAGAAATAAATGTACTGTACAGATGCTTTCTGTTATTAGTTTGTTGTTTCCGCATGCAATGAAATAGAAACAGTGTAACGTTGACTTTCACCAGCCCCTTTATAAAAACAAAACTCTTACAGGCAAGAACCTTCTGTAAAGCATTCGCATCAATCATTTTCAACACGTGTTATAATTATGCGCTCCCCTTTCGAAGAAAAGGGCGTATATTGCCTGCAAATCACATCGGTCGGCAGGTCGGTAACTATATTCCTTGGCGCTTACAGTACTCAGTTGGGCATGACCTATATTGATTTTGAGGTCATCCGTACAAAGGTCATGGTCACTGACATTGAACACAAATAGGGGAGAATACTATTTGATAAACATTTCTTGTTGCGTTATTGTCGATTGACGCTCATCTCAATTTGCACTTGGTCAGATACGGATGAAGTTCCGATCCTACTTTTACCCATGTACCCGGAGTCGGAGATTTCCGATATAAACTCGTCCTTCAATTAAGACCTCGTACATCGATTCATCCGTAAATATGTATCATTGCAATTGGAACAAAGTATTTCGCTATAGGTATATTTGATCTGATGAGACTTCTCGAATTGACCTCTACATTTAATATTTAACAATCGGAACACTTTACAGTAACCGCTTCTCTTTCTCGTTTATTTATATGGGCTTTCTCCCCCTGTGTATACCTAATGATTTTTAGGCGACAGCTTGATTGGCTGAGGCAATAGTTAATCTGAGACTCCCTGTAAAAAGCGTTTAGGAAAAATAGTTTTTGTTATACTTTTCCAGGACGGCATCTGTTTCCAACGTAATACACACCTATAATCACTAGTGTTAAGAGGGAAATGAATCCCATAAATCCACTTACACCTGCCATAAGCGCGGCTAGTGTTACTTTCGGTTCTTCCACGATTTCTTCCACCAGGAAATCTTGAACGTACATATAGACAATTGCAACATTCGATTTGATCAAGTTCAAACAATCTGTAGAGTTTGCAAAGAGTGACTGTATTTTAGAACCGCCACACGCTATTCCACCTGACGTTTTGACTGCACCCTGTGAAATCCGAGTTTCAACAGTATACGCTGGATTGTACATGATCTGATCGCATGATATTGGGCAGTTACACGCCTTAATATTCAGTTCATCCTGGCCTGTACAGTTGATTTGTCTCGCGTCAGCCAGGTTACAGACATTTATCTCTGTATTGATCAAAGTCACTCTTGACGGGTGAACACATCCACAGATCTCCATCATTTTCTCTGTGTAACACTGGTCCATACATCCCGCGGTATTATAGGAATACCCAGTCCTGTTTCCCATGACCTTACCGGAACTGCATTGTCCAAACGGTTCACGGAGTCGTCTTATCCGTCTCGGGCGTAGCTTTATATATCCCGTTTGACCGGGATGTATCGTGAAACTGGTACCAGTTAATGCTGGTTTGGTACCTGGCTTGTGAACAAATATGGCCGCACCGTGATCCATTCCTGTCCATAAGTATTCGTCGATGTTTATGTTGAGAGATACCGCGTATCCATATTGGTAACCAGGTCGGTCTTGTGGTTCAGCAATCGTGTCTGTGAAACAGTTACCATATTTATAAGTTGTAATTGTTTTCCTTTCAACTGTTTAGGAAGAGAATGTAGACATAGTTAGAACAAATACAATGATCGATCGTCAATATGCACGTTATTTTGTTATATTGTCAGCAATCAAATTATTTTTAATTATTTGTTAAAATTTCGAAAATCGTATAGTTGTATATCGTAACCAATTTACATTTAATTTTTTTTATTGCCTTCGTTACCATCGATTTATTTATGAAAGATTGGTTGATAGGCGTTTAACGCCATTTTCAACAATTTTTCATTCAATAGCAAGGCGCCCAGCTCATCTACCAATGTGTTCATGGCTTCCACACACCTGTATGTCATGTAACAGTCAGTGACCCAGAACTCTAGATAAGGGTAAATTTTCATGTTCTAAACTCCTTATTTGACATTCAAACCCTATGTTGAGGGTACTCAAAATAATCGTCTCAGTGAGACGATTCTTTTGAGTACCCACAACATCGGATTTTGTTGAGTAATAAAAGAAATATTGTGGGGAAAAGACATGTCCACTCCCTCTTATCTAGTCCCCTGAGTCAGTCCAAGCTGCTGTCGACTTATCCACATAGACTGTAAGCCTACAGGTGGAAGATAAAAGACGTCTGTCGCATTGACTTTTGTCAAACGTCGGAAAAAATAGTTAGCCGAGCTGGGGTTCGAACTCAAAAAACCTGGTTTGATAACCCACGTCGCTACTGACTGAGATACCGGTTTCGACTTTTATGTTCGAGCTGTCTTCAAAATTTGCTAGTGAACGTGATTTTATGCTTGCGTACTTCATTCTGATTGATTGATTGATTGGGGTTTAACGCCGTTTTCAACAATTTCTCAGTTATATCACGGCGGCCAGTTCACCTACTCATGCATTTCCTGGTTTTCTCACACCAGTACTCCACACAACAATCTTCCCAAGCAACTGGCTGCTTTTCCACATAGACATTAGCCCATTGGTGGAAGACGAATGACGCATGTCGCATTGACTTTTGTCAATCGTCGGAAAGAAAGTTGGCCGGGATTCGAACTCACAACCCCTGGATTGACAGCCCGCGTCGCTACCGACTGAGCTACCGGGGCTCGGCTACTTCATTCTGAGAATACATATTATATACCTGTGAAACATATTTATTTTATGCTCAATGATGAGATACTGTGTTTTATTATATGCCTGTACATTTTCCGGTGGAAATACATGCAGATTGACATGCGCAAATACACCACGACAGATTAAAATTCCGTATCTACATGCGGTGTAAATACAAGATTGTGACGTCAGACAGTGCGCGGAATACTTTCAGCGAGGTATCCCCAATAAACAATGTATTGAATCTGTATATTTAATAGTTTTTTTCGCTCTTCATAGATCGTAGGTATATAATAAAAGGAATATTACGTTGCGGGAGCGATAAATGGGTACGTATTGCACGACTCGTAGCGTGGGAAAATCCATATCTTACTCGACCTTCGGTCTCGTAAGATATCGATTTTTCCACGCTACTTGTCGTGCAATACAAACCCTTTTATCGCTCCCGCAACGTAATATTCCGTATCTATTAGTGAAATAACATCAATATCACCGGCCACACTGTGAGTGATATAGGTATGCCGGAACTGCTTTATACGAATTTAACCCTTTCCCTCATACGACAATTCTGCAGCAGACGACTGAACGTATTTTGTCAAAACATCGAAAATCTCCATTTGAATGGATAACCTATGACAGAAAGTGGAAAACATTGTGGCAAAAGGAGAAATTGCACGTTTTGTGCAATTTCTTCTTTTGTCACTATGTTTTCAAAAAGCTGTCTGCTGCAGAGGCGTCAGAACGCGTCTATATGAGGGAAAGGGTTAACAAATCCGACTTATTGTCATTGTCTGACATTGTGTAGTAAACAAATAGATGTCTTTCATATTTTTTTCTCGTTACAACTTTTCAATATGGCGGACAAACTGTGTTGGATAGGACATTCACACAGATTCGTCCGCGTGTGAACAGGTACGAAGACACTAAATAGTTTCATTCTTTCGTCATAAATCAATTGGCGTAAAATAAAAAGAAAATGTGTTTGTTTTGAGTGGATATGGAATATATCTCATCTCGAAGTGATACAATTTTAACATTTTCACTCGCGCTACGTGCTCGTAAAAATATTTAAAGTGTATCACTTCTCGATGAGATATATTCTAAATCCACTAAAAACTAACAGATATCCTCTATATCATGCACATTTACAGTATATTTCTGAACACATCGCATTCAACTTACTTTTAAAGCTATTTATATCCTGGAAGTACAAATCACTCGACTGGTACCCTAGGTATTTTCTCTCTTTAACCGGAAGTCGCCAAAAACTGTCCAAAAATGTCTGATACTCAGTTTGACTACCCCCAATCTTTATATCGGAAGGATTGCTCATAGTGTGATTATTGTAGAGCGCTTCTAAGTCAGCATTCTCAACAAGTCTGCTCTTTTTGATGGGATTCAGGCTACAAATCGTAATATCTGGTAGTTTGACCTCACCGAGATGTCTCAGCGAATATTTCGTCTGTACTGGGTATGAAAGATATTCCTCCGCGGCTGCCTGTGTGTAGCACAACAACAAAACCAGGCACACTGCAATTATATTATAGAATAGAACAGAATAATTATTAACACGAAGTTTCAAACAATTCCAAATGTTGACATTCTGATCGTGCTTCACACAAACCTTTACCCTTTCCCACATGAAATAAATATGCAGAGACGACTTTGAAAACATTAACTCAAACTTGTGATGAGCAATTACTCTTTTTGTCATGCAATGCTCAGCCGTAGTCCGCCACATAGGGATCATAAAGCGTCTCTATGGGGGAAAGGAGATTTGTTTTAATTAGAGAAAAGAGACCACAAGACCTAATGACCAGCGAAGACAGACCCACGTTCGCTTACTATCACAATAACACAAATTATGTGGATATTTGTAATCTGAGCGTAACTATAGAGAATTCAATACTTCCGATATCGGGTGTTGTGTGGTTTCGCTCACTTACCTAGTCTGGTACCCGGCGTATAATAGTAAAGTAGTACGTCTGACTAGATTGGTCACTTCCCCTTATATTCCGCTTTTGCATAGATACATATAGTAAATGAGTAATTATTTATAAACTGACTTTCGTAAACTCTTACAATGGACCAAAACATAATGATTTAAACTACCTTCAGCGTTTTAAAGGTTTAAACGGTTAGGTGCAAACAAAACGTTAGCCTCTTTTAACCCTTTCCAACCTGCAGACGCATTTTGACGCAATAGCAGCAGACGACTTTTGAAAACATTGTGGCAAAGGTGAAATTGCTCATGATGAGCAATTTCTCCTTTGGCCACAATGTTTTCAACTTTATTTAACAATTAAGCTATCTTTTATGGAGATTTTTCAGGTATTTGTCACTATGTTTTCAAAGTCGTCTGCTGCAGATTTGTCGTATGAGGGAAAGGGTTAAGCCTTTTACCTGTTACACCATGTCCGAAATGCGCTCGTACGCCTGTGGTAGGAGCAAGAAACTCCAGATTATCACTTACTGAGACTTTAAATAATTCACGCTATGTACACACAGGGGCAGGAAACTCCAGATTATCACTTACTGAGACTGTAAATAATCCACGCTATGTACACACATGTACATGTCTGTTTCGATCTAGATCCTACACACGGCAAACACTCGGAATTTATCTGCTTGCTTTCCCCATCCGACTCCCGATGATATCGTGCACGGGTTGAGGCATTTGATATTTTGCCTTCTAGTGTATCAATTCGCTCGTTCAGTTTGTTCACTGTTAGTAATAACTCATCCATTGCTGTTTGTGTTTCCATATTTCATAACGAATAAATTAAATATGAATAAAAAAAAAAGCAACAACATCAAGGCTTTGTGCTGAAATTATAACTAAATATCATGTTCAGTATAAATACACCAGGCTATGTTGCTATAAATAAATTGATCAAAGTGATACAGGTAACATGGTTTAAAAAGAATTCAGACTACACAAACAAATCACACCTCAGCGCTTAGAAATGTCGGTAAAATGGCACGGGTTATCCAACACGAGCTCGGATTTAAGAATGTTTAGACTGTATGATGGTTCAATTGTGAAGACCCTCATCAGACTACTCTCAGATATTCTGTATATACAGTGGTCGTAAATTCCCAAAAGTCAATAGTTCTGGGGCGTGACTTAAATACTGATGTGGATGTAGCTATGGTTACGTCTATCAAAAACTAGAAATTACAGTTAACTTGATCTACGTTTATTAGTGAATGATAAGATGTCGGCGAATAGGAAAGTTCCTGATCAGGCTCAGCGGCAGCACATATGAGCCACTCCATGAGAAAACCAACATTTTGGACTCTGCGTAAAGTATCGACACGGATCAGCCCAAGCATGCCACGAAAGCTATCACGGACAGACATTTTTCGCCTCCTGTGAATTTTTTGTTTCAGGAATCATTAATCTATACCTCTATACCCCTGAGACGGAATGTGTCGGCCCGGATTGGACTGCGCAGGCTGATCTGGGTCTATACATTACGCAGAGACCATTATGTTGGTTTTATCATGCTACAATGGCTCATACATTTTTATTCGTTTTTCAGATTCCACATAAGAGAACAAGTTGTTATTATGATAAACTAAATGTAATGCCACGAAAATATTACGGTTGCGACTGTTTTAAAAACACTTAGTTATGATAAATTTGAAAAAAGAAATTAATCTTTCTATTGTTTTAAGTTTGCTTTTTATAAACCTCGCATGTAAGTTCCTTTCATGCTATTTACGAGTCTTTACTTGTCCTTGGTTAGAATTGCAGCAGACGCTACCATTACAGTATCAGCCTTAAGTAACGTCATTTTCTCTTTTGAGTAGTAGCTCCAGATTTGTAAAGTGTATGTTAGAGTGGAAGTCAAAGTCAATTAATAACCCTTTCCCTCATATAGACGCTTTCTGACGCCTCTGCAGCAGACGGCTTTTTGAAAACATAGTGACAAAAGAAGAAATTGCACAAAACGTGCAATTTCTCCTTTTGCCACAATGTTTTCCACTTTTTGTCATAGGTTATCCATTCAATTATAGAGATTTTCCATTTTTTGACAAAATAAGTTCAAAGTCATCTGCTGCAGAATTGTCGTATGAGGGAAAGGGTTAAAGATCTAAGAGGCTTGGAGAAAGCTCACAAGTATATGATTGATTAATTAGTTAACTTTTTCCCACATACAACAAATCTGCAGCAGACGACTTTGAAAATGTCCACTCAAAAGTAAGGAAAATCTCTATAATTGTAAGTTTAATTTCTGAACAAAGTTGAAAAGATTGTGGCAAAAAGAGAAATTGCTCGTTCTTGAGCAATTTCTCCTTTTGTCTGCTGCAGATGCGTTTATAGGTGGGAAAGGGTTAAAAACACCCAGTTACCAAGGTTTTTGTCTTTTATAACTATCCCACATACAAATATATCTGCAGCAGATGTTGTTAAAAAATATCTTAATTAAAATATTGTTATTGCATAGAGTTGAAAGCAATGTGGCACAAGCAGAAATTACTAATGATCAGCAATTGCTACTTTATCCACAGTGTTTTCAATGGTTGTATGCTGAAGATGCATCTGCAAGTGGGAAAAGGTTAACCCTTTCTCTCATATAGACGCTTTCTGACGCCTCTGCAGCAGACAACTTTTTGAAAACATAGTGACAAAAGAGGAAATTGCTCAAAATGAGCAATTTCTCCTTTTGTCACAATGTTTTCCACTTTTAGTCATAGGTTATCCATTCAATTATAGAGATTTTCTATTTTTTGACAAAATATGTTTAAAGTCGTCTGCTGCAGAATTGTCGTATGAGGGAAAGGGTTAAAGGCTCTGGACGATTGTGTTAATTTATGTTAAGTATGTGCAGTAAAAAAATAACAACAAAATTATGATGTTGAGTTAGCATTTGAGATTGTATGGTTAATTTCCCATATATTGATATATATTGATTGTAATTAATGGGGGTTTTTCTCTTTCAATTCTGTTCATTTATTTAATGAGGCACAAGCCGTTTTGTCTTTGTTCTTTGTGTGATAAAAAAAAATGTATGTATGGTGTGAATGTGTTTGGAAGAAATCAAAGCAAACGTTATTAATAGTTCATATTACATATGTATTGCATCGAAATGCTTATTCCTGTATCATATACCTTCTACACACAGTTGTGTTGAGGTGACTGTGGACAATTTCAAAAGAAAGTCTTATGGTAAAGTTTGGCTATTGTGATACCATTGGTGTTGTCATAAAACTTCAACCTTACCTCATTCAACATTTTCAAATGAAACTTGGTACACCATGTTTCTAGGAACAATAAGCCTGATTATATACCACGACACATAACTCTGGATTTATTAATTATTTAATTGTTCAGTAATGCCCCTTATTCGACCTAGAAAAAAGCAGACTAGTATTGGTGTTCGGTCCGCGACGCTCTTGTAAATCAGTAGGAATGCTTTGTTGGAAAATAAAGAACTTTGCTCCAAATCGCAATTTCTTAGATTCTAATTTTTATTTTTTCAAAATTCTTCTCTTGTCGGGTTAAATGAAAGTTCCATAAGAAACATGTGAATGCTATTCTCACCGTTATTACATTTATAGGGTCGTGATACAACGTATAATAATAATACACACACATTCCACTAGTAAACCTAGAGCTCCTATATCTGATGTCACCATTTATGCTTAAAGCAACGTACAGTCGCAGCTGTGCTAAAGGCCGCCTTGGAAGAGCTATTCCCTGTCTAAAGCGACCAAATTATTAGTTTCCCAATAACTCAATTTCTGCATAAATGACCCTGTACATATAGACCACCTTTGAACAAATGCCAGATTGATGTCTTCCTATGGGTGCTCTTTATTCACAGGTTGCACCGTAGTGGAACGGAATTGCTTGGATTCTGCAATTTATCTTGTTTTCTTTTATGTTTTGATGAAAATAAACAAGATAATGCCATTTTGGATTGAAGCACGATCTCAAAAGGATCAGTGGAATAAATCTTGAAGGAATCATAGGAATCTATTAACATTGGTCACAAGTTCTCACAACAATACGTTCTTATTATATGCTGGAAGTTTCAAACAATATGTATAACGCTATCTTTCTGTTAGGTAGGTAATTACTATTTTAACCCCAAAACAATGAAGTGCAGAAGAGGCACATTTTTGTTTTGAATATTTTTAATTAATGATCTGAAACTTACTAACAATGACATTATCCGGCGCTCACTGTTACAATTGTAATTTTATTAATAACCATTTTTCGCACACAATAAATATGTAGCACACTGGTTTGAAAGCATCTGGTCAAAAAAAGAAAATCTCCATGATTTAATTTTAAATTATGAAACCGAGTTGAAAGCATCGGTGCAAACATAGCATAGCTCATTATGAGCCACTTCTCCTGTTGGCACAATGTTGTGTACACTTGTCTGCTGCAGATGTGTCAATATGCTTCTGGGAGTTGAACAGGGTTAAAGGGAAAGTTTAGACCAGCCGACATCTCGGCAGTTTTTTGTGAAAAGGGGACATAACGGTCATTTTGAGAAGTCATTGTGGGACTCGGAAGAACTTGCTTATTGTGATGCTCGTTACGAGCAATTTCTTCTTTTCTTACTATGTTACAATTCATTCTTTTCTCACTATGTTTTATTTTCATTAAAAACAATGGCCAACTAGTACCCCTTTCTCAAGAGCAGGCTCATACAGATACGGAACCGGTGACTACAACTCGTATTCGATGGACGATTTAATTTGACATTGTCTGACATGCCGACGCATTTTTACACATCTCCAGCAGACAACATTTGACAACCTTTCTGACAAAAAAAGAAATTGCTCAAAACGAGCAAATTCTTCTTTTTCCAATAATGTTTTCAACTATTTTCAGTAATTACACCTTCATTTATAGAGAATGTGCAAGTTTTACATGTGTTCATCCTCGTCTGCTGCAGATTTGTTGTATGTGGGAAAGGGATAACAACACTGTTCCTATCTGAAGATATCGTGGACATTGGGATATGTTAGCAGGGCGCCAACATACACGAACAGAATATGAGGATATAATGACAGATATGAATACGCCATAATGTTTGTCTTACTGAAACCCACGTCACGTAAAAGAGCTCTCTGTTTTGTTCCGTAGATGTGTTATTTATTTTTGGTAATGTAAAAAACTCAACACTTTCAAATTACTTAGAACTCGTATGTTAGACTTGCACCTTGTATTATCAAACTGTTTTTGAGTGAGTGAATAGACAGAAATAAATGTACTGTACAGATGCTTTCTGTTATTAGTTTATTGTTTCCGCGTGCAATGAAATAGAAACAGTGTCACGTTGACTTTCACCGGCCCCTTTATAAAAACAAAAATTGTACAGTCAAGAACCTTCTGTAAAGCATTCGTGTGAATGCGCAGGCAGGTATTTTCAACACGTGTTATAAATATGCAGTGTTACAAATATGCACACCCCTTTCGAAGAAGAGGGCGTATATTGCTTGCAAATCACATCGGAGGGTTCTTCGGTAGGTCGGTAGACCAATGCTTGTCTGATTGATAACTATAATCATTGGCCCCTACAGTACTCAAACTTGGCAAGGAGGTTGGGCACGACCTCTATTGATTTGGAGGTCATCTGTACAAAGGTCATGGTCACAGTGACAATGAACACAAATAGGGGAGCATACTGTTTAATAAACATTTCTTGTTACGTTATGGTCGATTGACGCTCATCTCAAATTGCACTTGGTCAGATTCGGATCAAGTCCCGATTCTACTTTTATTCACAACAAAATACCCATGTACCCGGAGTCGAGATTTCCGAGATAAACTCGTCCTTCAATTTAGACCTCGTACGTCGATTCGTTCGTAAATATGTGTCATTGCAATTGGACCAAAGTATTTCTCTATACGTATATTTGATCTGATGAGATTGCATACAAGGTCGTCTCGGATTGACCTCTACATTTAATATTTTACAATCGGAACACTTAACAGTCGCCGCTTCTCTTTTTCGTTTATTTATATGGGCTATCTCCCCCTATTAATACCTAATGATTTTTAGGCGAAAATGTGATTGGCTGAGGCAAAAGTTAATCTGAGACTACCTGTAACAGTCGGTCATCATATATATACTAGCGTTTAGGTCTGGTCTGGTTTTAATTAGAGTGTTCCTGAACTATGAGCAATTAATGGGTTATTGACTTTGGCAAGTTGAACAAATAGTGTTCTAATACTTACCAAGACGGACCCTGTTTCACACGTAATACACACCTATATAAATCAATTGAAATCTGCATCAAATGAACAAGGGCAGAAACTGACAGCGAATTTCTAAAACAGGTCTTGATAAGGGACCAAACACAGTGTTCAAATTAAAAAGTAGGTCCAATCAGAAACATCAAAGTACAAACAAACAAACTGTTAACGATCGTCCCTCTTTAATCGGTAATAACAACATCGATCAATTGTTCATAACACTAATTTGTCTGATATATTGATAAAACGTGCGAAAAACAACAGTCGCTTGGCCTTCACATTGGCAAATATCAAGACTGGTTACCTGTTAAAGTTACCACGAGTCGCATACACAGAGATACAAAAGTCAATAGAATGCTTGTATCATTGAAAATATATGCCGCTTAGAGCATTTATAAAACAAAATGGCGGCTCAATTTGCCGAGAATTTTCTTTCGCAAGCTGTTTCGCAAATTCTTTTTTCTTGCGCCACTTTTATTATTACTAAGCGATTGGCGACTTTGGCGACCGACAGCGGAACTGTATTATAACTAGTGTTAAAAGGGAAATGAATCCCATAAATCCAGTTACACCTGTCATACGCGCAGCTAGTGTTACTGGCTCTTCCACGATTTCTTCCACCAGGAAATCTTGAACGTACATATAGACAATTGCAACATTCGATTTGATGAAGTTCAGACATTCTGTAGAGTTCGCAATGATTGACTGTATTTTAGAACCGCCACACGCTAATCCAACTGACGTTTCGACTGCAACCTGGGAAATCCGAGTTTCAACAGTATACGCTGGATTGTACATGATCTGATTGCATGATATTGGGCAGTTGCATGCCTTAGTATTCAGTTCATCATCGCCTGTACAGTTGGTTTGTTTCGCGTCAGCTAGGTTACAGACATTTACCTCTGTATTGATCAAAGTCACTCTTGACGGGTGAACACATCCACAGATCTCCATCATTTTCTCTGTGTAACACTGGTCCATACATCCCGCGGTATTATAGGAATACCCAGTCTTGATTCCCATGACCTTACCGGAACTGCATTGTCCAAACGGTTCAGGGAGTCGTCTTATCCGTCTCGGGCGTAGCTTTATATATCCCGTTTGACCGGGATGTATCGTGAAACTGGTACCAGTTAATGCTGGTTTAGTACCTGGCTCGTGAACAAATATGGCCGCACCGTGATCCATTCCTGTCCATAAGTATTCGTCGATGTTTATGTTGAGAGATACCGCGTATCCATATTGGTAACCAGGTCGGTTTTGTGGTTTAGCAATCGTGTCTGTGAAACAGTTACCATATGTATAAGTTGTAATTGTTTTCCTTTCAACTATTAAGGAAAGAAGGTAGACATAGTTAGAACAAATACAATGATCGATCGTCAATATGCACGTTATTTTGTTACATTGTCAGCAATCAATTATAATTATTTGTTAAAATTTGGAAAATCGTATGCATGTATATCGTAACCAATTTACATGAGTTTTAAAAAAAATTGTTTCCTTCGTTACCAAAGATTTATTTATGAAAGATTGGTTGATAGGCGTTTAACGCCATTTTCAACAATTTGTCATTCATAGCAAGGCGCCCAGCTCATCTACCAATGTGTTCATGGCTTCCACACACCTGTATTTCATGCAACAGTCAGTGACCCAGAACTGTGTTGAGTAATAAAAGAAATATTGTGGGGAAAAGACATGTTCACTCCCTCTTATCGAGTCACTCCAAGCTGCTGGCGACTTATCCACATAGACTGTTAGCCTATTGGTGGAAGACAAAAGACGTCTGTCGCATTGACTTTTGTCAAACGTCGGAAAAAATAGTTGGCCGAGCTGGGGTTCGAACTCACAAAACCTGGTTTGACAACCCACATCGTTACTGACTGAGATACCGGTTTCGGCTTTTATGTCTTCGAAATTTGTTAGCGACCGTGATATATGCTTACGTATTTCATTCTGAGAGTACATATTATATACCAGTGAAACATATTTATGTTATGCTCAATGATGAGATACTGTGTTCTATCAATGAAATAAAATCCATATCACCCACACTGTGAGTGATATAGGTATGCCGGAACTACTTTTTTACGAACTTAACAAATCCGACTTATTGTCATTGACTGACATTGTGTAGTAAACAAATAGATGTCTTCCATATTTTTTCTCGTTACAACTTTTCAATATGGCGGAAAAACTGTGTTTGAACAGGACATTCACACAGATTCATCCGCGTGTGAACAGGTACGAAGAGACTAACTAGTTCCATTCTTTCGTCATCAATTAGCATAAAATAAAAAGAAAATGTGTTTGTTTTGAGTGGATATGGAATATATCTCTTCTCGAAGTGATACTATATACTCGAAGTGATACAATTTTAACATTTTCACTCGCGCTACGCGCTCGTAAAACTATTAAAAGTGTATCAATTCTCGATGAGATATATTCTATATCCACTCAAAACAAACAGATATCCTCTATATCATACACTTTTATAGTATATTTCTGAACACATCGCATTCAACTTACTTTTAAAGCTATTTATATCCCGGAAGCATTCAACTTACTTTTAAAGCTATGTATATCCCGGAAGTACATATCACAAGACTGGTACCCTAGGTATTTTCTCTCTTTAACCGGAAGTCGCCAAAAACTGTCCAAAAATGTCTGATACTCAGTTTGACTACCCGCAATCTTTATATCGGAAGGATTGCTCATAGTGAGATTATTGTAGAGCGCTTCTAAGTCAGCATTCTCAACAAGTCTGGTCTTTTTGATGGGATTCAGGCTACAAATTGTAATATCTGGTAGTTTGACCTCATCGAGATGTCTCAGCGTATATTTCGTCTGTACTGGATATCCCTCCAGGGCTGCCTGTGTGTGGTACGACAAGAAAACCAGGCACACTGCAATTATATTATAGAATAGAACAGAATAATTATTAACACGGAAGTTTCAAACAATTCCAAATGTTGACATTCTGATCGTGCTTCACACAAACCTTTAACCCTTTCCCACATAAAATAAATCTGCAGGAGACGACTTTGAAAACATTAACTCAAATGTTGTGGAAACTCTCTAATAATGAAAGAATAATTATTATTGAATAATTTTGAAAAGAATTGTGGCAAAAGGAGAAATTGATCATGATGAGCCTTTTCTCTTTTTGTCATGCAATTCTCAGCCGTAGTCCGCCACAGGGGGATCATAAAGCGTCTCTATGGGGGAAAGGAGACTTGTTTTAATTAGAGAAGAGACCACAATACCTGATGACTAGCGAAGGCAGACCCACCTGAGCCATTTCGCAGTATGATCAGTCTCGTCACTGTTGGACGATACTGTTCATTATCAGAGTTGCTAAAGTTCGCCTACTATCACAATAACACAAATTATGTGGATATTTGTAATCTAAGCGTAACTATGGAGATTTCAATACTTCCGATATCGGGTGTTGTGTGGTTTCGCTCACTTATACCTAGTCTGGTACCCGGCGTATTATAGTAAAGTAGTACGTCTGACTAGATTGGTCACTTTCCCCTTATACATTCCGCTTTGGCATATATAGTAAATGAGTAATTATTTATAAACTGATTACAGTGGACCAAAACATGAATAATGATTTAAAAAACTACCTTCAGCGTTTTAAAGGTTTAAACGGTTTGGTGCACACAAAACGTTTGCCTCTTTTAACCCTTTAAGACCTGCAGACGCATTTTGACGCACTTTTGAAAACATTGTTGCAAAGGTGAAATTGCTCATGATGATCAATTTCTCCTTTGGCCACAATGTTTTCAACTTTATTTAACAATTAAGCTATCTTTTATGGAATTTTTTCAGGTATTTATTACTATGTTTTCAAAGTCGTCTGCTCACCGTATGGAAGCGACACCGGATATTGGTACTAAGTGAGGCGAGAGAAAGGCTAAAGCAACCTGACCAAAGCGTAAGTTTTATCGAAATTATTACATTTCTAAGAATCTGACATGCCCTATCATATATGTATTCATCCATAACAATCTCCGCCTTCAATCAAACCTAAAATTATTCCGAAAGGGTGCCATATACTTTATATCGCTCGTAAAACATGACATCTAGTACCGGCAAAACAATTGTATCCGTCAACTTCATTCCCTTTTAAATAGTTTAATTTCAGCTGAATAAGTGCATGTCTGGTCAGTTTGTTTTTGCTTAAACAATATGAGGAAAACAATTCCTGCTTTCTTGAAAGTTTAACATTTTAAACGTTAATTCAAAGTCATATGCCCCTTTCTAACAAGTCTAACACAAATCATATTTAGCAGACGTGTCAAATTCTATATGTATGTGAGAAAGGGTTAATTTATTTTTCCTCAATACAAACATCAATTAATTTGGACTGTTCCAAACATAAAAGCTTGGTAAATCCATTTTGCAAATGACCAATATCCGGTGTCGCTTACATACGGTGCTGCTGCAGATTTGTCGTATGTGGGAAAGGGTTAAGCCTTTTGCCTGTTACACCATATCCGAAATGCGCACATACGCCTGTGGTAGGGGCAGGAAACTCCAGATTATCACTTACCGAGACTGTAAATAATCCACGCTATGCACACCCATGTACATGTCTCTTTCGATCTAGATCCTACACAGCACGGCAAACACTCTCGGTGATATCGTGCACGTGTTGAGGCATTTGATATTTTGCCTTCTAGTGTATCAATTCGCTCGTTCAGTCTGTTCACTGTTAGTAATAACACATCCATTGCTGTTTGTGTTACCATATTTCGTTATAAATATCACGTTCAGTTTAAATACACCAGGCTTATGTTTCTATAAATAAATGGATCAAAGTGATACAGGTATTGTAGATATACAACAAGGTTTAAAATGAATTCGGACTACACAAACATATCACACATCAACGCTTAGAACCACATGTTGTGAAATGTCGGTAAATTGACAATTTGACAATTGGTACTACTATCTAACTGGGACAACCGTTCACGAGCTCGGATTTAAGAATGTTTAGACTGTAGGATGGTTTTATTGTGAAGACTCTCATCAGACTACTCTCAGATGATCTGTATATACACTGGTCGTAAATTCCCAAAAGTCGATAATTCTGGGGCGTGGCTTAAATATTAATGTGGATGTAGCTATGGTTACGTCTATCAAAAACTAGAAATTACAGTTAACTTGATCTACATTTATTAGTGAATGATTAGATGGCGGCGAATAGGAAAGTTCCTGATCAGGCTCAGCGGCAGCACATATGAGCCACTCCATGAGAAAACCACCATTGTGGACTCTGCGTAAAGTATCGACCCGGATCAGCCTAAGCATGCCACGAAGGCTATCAAGGACTGACATCTTTCGCCTCCTGTGAATTTTCTGTTTCAGGAATCATTACTCTATACCCCTGAGACGGAATGTGTCGGCCCGGATTGGACTGCGCAGGCTGATCTGGGTCTATACATTACGCAGAGACCATTATGTTGGTTTTATCATGCAATGGTTCATACATTTTTATTCGGTTTTCAGATTTCACATGAGAGAACAAGTTGTTATTATGATAAACTAAATGTAAATGCCTCGAAAATGTTACGGTTGCGACTGTTTTAAAAACACTTAGTTAAGATAAATTTGAAAAGACATTAATCTTTCTATTGTTTTAAGTTTGATTTTCATAAACCTCGCATGTAAGTTCCTTTCATGCTTTTTACGAGTTTTTACTTGTCCTTTGTTAGAATTGCAGCAGACGCTATCATTACAGTATCCGTCATTTTCTCTTTTGAGTAGTAGCTCCACATTACTGAACGTTCTTTTCAAGTTCAACGAGATGTCTTAATCTGTGTAGATTTCATAAACTGTTAATGCACATACCTCTTAAATTGTAAAATGTATATACTTGTTCTACTCTAGTCGCTAAATATAGAATCAAAACAATGACACTTGATAACAGCTTGCTCTCTGATTTGCTAATTAGTTTACAGAGAAATCCTTTTGGTTGATTATACTTAATTCTTTCAGCGCCAAAGGCAATATTGAGCTTTTTGCAAACAATGCAGATTCAGGTGAGTCAGCTCGTGGCTGTGAGCTATAAAAAATATTCCAAAAATCCTATAACATGAAAATAGAGTCGTCCGAGTTTGAACAATTCGGCGCTGAAAGGGTTAACGTGACTTTTGATTGTCTGCCCCACAACGACCTTAATCATTTTATTAAACACAAACTATATTATTATTATATTATTTTGCTTGTTTCTCTCCAATGCAGTGCTATTCAATGCAGTGCATACATTTTGATTGATTTTTTTCACCAAATCTCGCTACGATGCAGGTATCCCAGTACAATATTACGATGAAAAGAGTTGAAAACTTATAAAGATGCTCAAAACCCTAATATAACACCCTTAAATGGTTGAATACAGGCGAATTAAGATCATTATTTGACTAGAAACAAATTAAGAAAGGTAAAAACTCTGGTAAAACATTTTTTATAGAAATATTAAATGAAATCTGTTTTTCGCAACAACTAATTTCCTACTTGAAACTTTTTAAATGTGACATGCATGGGCTTCCAACAGGCATTTTGCTGGCGCCGTGCATATTGTTTATAAACAGAACAGAACAGATTTGTATTACACATAGACTTTACAGTTGTTTGTGTTATAATAAACATATTTTATAAACATATGGACATTACACAATTGTATACTATGTAGGGAGCGATATTCTTAACCCTTTCCCTCATATAGACGCTTTCTGACGCCTCTGCAGCAGACGGCTTTTTGAAAATATAGTGACAAAAGAAAAAAATGCTCAAAACGAGCAATTTCTCCTTTTGCCACAATGTTTTCCACTTTTAGTCATAGGTTATCCATTCAATTATAGAGATTTTCTATCTTTTGACATAATATGTTCAAAGTCGTCTGCTGCATAAATGACGTATGAGGGAAAGGGTTAAAACAAACTAAGCTTCATTTCCCTCTGTTTTCAGATTGATTTCAAAACTCCCTCTCCTGGGAGCAGAGGGATTGTACTCCCAAACACCTCGCACAAGTCCTCAACAATAGCCAAGGCCCTGCGTATGCATCAAGGGCGCTTATCTTAATATAATAATGAAAATGGTTGCTCTGTTTCACTGGTCTAATCAGATTAAGAAAAGAATAATAATAAATTGATATGCTATGGTACTGTTTACGTTTGAAGTAAAGTTTGAATTTACATTAATACAACAATTCAAATATAAATTAACTGTTCAGATGATATTTCAAATGAAGTCTACTTCTTAAATTTTAATGATCTTTGAACTTATGATTTTAATGATCTTTGAACTTATGATTTTAATTATAATGCAAAGTTAACCTCATTTTGAGAAAAGGAAATCAAGTTCATGTCTTTAGCAATTTAACCCTTTTCTCAATGTTTCAAAAGTAGACTTCTTTAAAGATATCCTATTTTGTTTAACACGGGAACGGGTTAAATGGCTTTGTATTGCATGTTAATCCCATATTGTCTTTTTGTGTTGTGGTTTTATCAGCAATTGCGAATTTCCAAAAATGTGTGGAAAAAATCCAGAAATTTGTATGTGGTTTTTCAAAAACCTGGAATTATCCATTAACCCTTTCCCTCATATAGACGCTTTCTGACGCCTCTGCAGCAGATGGCTTTCTGAAAACATAGTGACAAAAGAAGAAATTGCTCAAAACGTTGCCACCATGTCTTCCACTTTTAGTCATAGGTTATCCATTCAATTCTAGAGATTTTCTATTTTTTGACAAAATATGTTCAAAATCGTCTGCTGCAGAATTGTCGTATGCGGGAAAGGGTTAATGAAAGCACTATGTATATATTTGGACTAATTAATGTCAAGAATGTCACAATGACTTAATTCCATAATTTCTGTTATGATCTATAACTGGTGAACGGCTGGCTGTATATGAGCAGTGCTTCAGAAGTAAAACGTAATCATTACTCATGTTGACCTATACCTGCCTGCTACCATCTATGCGGGCTCATTGGCTAACAGTGCAGATCCATATCAAACTTCGCGGATACGCTGATTCCTTGTTCGATATCTACACTGGACATATAAGCCTCGTGGTTGGTTTCCGCAGTTGTTAGGTATTAACCTTAATCGCTAGCACACATAAACAAGCAAAACGAATCAAATGGTGGGTGGGTTCTGCCTATGTGATTTTCCTTTACAAATACTGTAAAACTCTCCAGGAAGCAAACATTGAGTTTGATATATATACTATTAGCTAAAATCTGGTTTGAAAAATAAATCGGGTCGAAACTACAACGAACAATGTATCGAAAGCGATATGTTTCACTAACAAGCACCTAGAACCCAATTCTGTTTACCGATAAACATGTATTGTATCGTTACCTCAAACACGGTTAACCCTTTCCCTCATACGGCAATTGTGCAGCAAACGACTTTGAACGAATTTTGTCAAAATATAGAAAATCTCCATAATTGAATAGATAACCTATGACAAAAAGTGGAAAACATTGTGGCAAAAGGAGAAATTGCACGTTTTGTGCAATTTCTTCTTTTGTCACTATGTTTTCAAAAAGCCGTCTGCTGCAGAGGCGTCAAAAAGCGTCTATATGAGGGAAAAGGGTAAACATACGTACCGCTTCCTGGGACACTCATTGAAAAATCTTACACTATTGACGCGATATAGTTTTGAATAAATGTTTAACTAGCTTCCATTAGAATTGTCCTCTTTTTTAAAAAAGCTATCTTGTCGTAGATATATTATTTGAATTGTTGAATGAAGAGTCATTTCCTGCGAACTTTTTGAACAACCCTTATATAGTATGGAAAAGCATTCTAGAAAAGATAGAAATTACTCATCATAAGCATTCTACATCTCCCATAAGGTTTTCAAATGTTAATGTTTCGTATTATTGACTGTACAGTCGGAAAACTCTATGAGGGAAATAAAGATATGGCATAAAGTTAAACCAATATCGTAGCCATTTACATGATCACCAAATATCCGTTTTTGCTGATTGCGAGGGCAAACACCTGGAAAAAAGAAACCATTTAAATGTTAAATAGTGTTTTATGAGGTCAGTTTCAAGGGGTCTAGGAAAAAATTATTTTCAACTGTGATCTTATAACAAGTGAATTATCAACTGTGATTTCATAACAATATAGTTAACAACTGTTATTTCAAATCAATTCAGTTATCAACCGACATTTTATAAAATAATTTTTGGGGAATTATTATATTAATAGCAATACCATGTTTAACTGACATTCGGGAATATGCTGTCGCTGAGTGTGATCAGGTCCTTTCCTGTTCGCTATATCAACATCCTCTAAGCTTCTAGGGATATGTAATACGCAAGATGAGAGCTTAAGAACAAAATCGCCTTCAAAAATAGGGGCGCCAATTGGATAAACATAAACTAAACTGCTTGTTTGTGGAAACCAAATAACACACAAGGGCTCTCGTGTTACGTACAAAACGTATTTCATATTAACATTTGTTTACGAATAGCGATGTTTATTACTCGCACAAATTAAGGTTATCACTTGGGATACTTTTGACACACATACAGTTGGAACATATTTAAGCGGAAAAGTGGTCTAGAAATCGGTTGAAAGCACTATATATTTAGACATAGCCAAAGAGGTTGTTAAATACAATTTCTAAGAACTTAAACTTGCATTTAAATATGGGTACTGAGAAGAGTTGCTCACAACAACCAATTGTTCTCCTCGTGTTACTAATGAGTTATATTATGGATACCACTTCCGGTTATTCAATGGAGGATCTTGATCGCCTCCTACAAAACAAGAGCGAGAATTACAATGGTATGGTACGCCCGCAGTATGACCAGTCCGAACCATTAACGATCCAGTTTTTCTTTGAGCTGAAAGCGATTCGTGATTTCGATGAAGTTGCCGAAAGGTTTTCTGTTCTTGGAATCCTCTACATGCGCTGGAAAGATGACAGGATGCCTTGGAAACCAAGGGACTTCGGAGGTATGACATATTTTATAATCGAACGTAATGATTTTTGGACCCCTACGATTATTTTGATTAACGCATTTGAAAAGATGGAGAAGATTGGTCGAGATCGTTACTGGCCGATGCGATTCGACTATAGAGGTAACATCTTATATTACCCTGGTGAGCTGTTCACATCAACATGTTCTGTAAACGTTGAACTTTATCCCTGGGATATTCAAACGTGTGAATTATTATTCAGTTTGTGGGGCTATAGACCGTGGGAAGTCAATCTTCAAACATTTGGCCTATTCGTTACATCGAAACAGGACGCCTTTAGTGGAAACGGCGAATGGGATTTAGTCAATACAGAGACTGGAATCCAGGACAGCACTGTCTATTCTGTGAAATTCACAATCAAAAGGAAACCGTTGTTCATACTCGTTAACACCTTGATACCAGTTATATTTCTGTCCCTGTTAAACATTATGGCATTCCTGATTCCAATAGACTGTGGAGAGAGAATTTCCTATTGCATCACTGTATTACTTTCTCTTGCTGTGTTTCTGACGATAATTGGTGAAGAAATGCCAAAGTCGGCAACAACACTAGCGATTCTCTCTTATTATCTGGTGGGCGTATTGGCCCTTAGTATGCTGATAACTTTTGCTGCGATCATTGTAAAGATGATTAATTCCAGACGTGAAACAGAGAAGGTTCCCAATTACTGGACCGCGTTTGTAAGACTTGCTAGATGTCGATGCATTCGAAAGAGACTCATGCGGGGTGAATTAATTAACACACGTCGCAGTGCGCCTTTCAACAAAGACGACGCTAACATATCTGAAAACAGAATGACTCGAGGACATAATAACATCATGTCTATAAATGAATTCGAACGTGATAAGGATAACCTTTCACCGACAAAAGCATGCATATATAATATAGAAAACCCCATGACAACACCAGGATACATGATGGAGATTCCTCAAACAGATAGAGGAGCGGAACTACTTCACGAAGCAAACGGCGAACAAGGTTTAACGATCCATATGATGAACAGTATTCGAGAAGGACATACGGGTGTACAAATCGAGGAGGTCGACTATGATATCGATAAAATTACTTGGATAGACGTCAGTTCTAGTTTGGATATTGTGTTTGGTGTTTTCTCTGCTATTTGTCTGGTGGTGATTACCGGGTTATTCTTCGTTTATACAACATCAGCTAGAAAAGAGGAGAAACTGTAAATACATACACCTATACAAAAACTTGCAGAAGAATAGAAAGAAGAAGAGAAACAATAACAATAAATCCAAAATCGCTTTTAAATAGCCCTATTACTTGATATAAGATAATGTAGTACATTTTATTAAAAATCCAGAAAAAAAGATTAATTCCTGTTTGGTCAATATTTGTATGTTGCCTTAAATGTCTTACCGAATCCCTCCTTTTCGTGATATAGCTATCAATATAGCAAAAGGAGGGATCAGCATACGTGCTTGCTCTCTACACTCGGCTTGAACAAGGATGACACAACGCGATTTATTAATGGATTATGATTATGATTACCGCTCCTTATCTGGACCTCTGTTATTTATTATAAATGCATTATCTTGTTCGGTTTAACGCTTACATTACCAGGGGCGTAGCTTTGCAATAATCAATGTGTAGGCCGTCTCGTGAGAAAATCAACATTGTGGACTCTGCGTAAAGTATCGACCTGGATCAGCCTAAGCATGCCACACAGGCCTACCCGGATAGACACTTTTCGCCTCCTGTGGATTTTCTGTTTCATGAATCACTACTCTATAAATCTATCCCCCTAAGACGGAATGTGTCTGCCGGATCAGTCTGCGCGGACAGCGCAGGCTGATCTGGTCGATACATTACGCAGATGTCTATCGCCGCAGCTGTATTTTGGGGGCATTTTGAGAAAAAATGTGTAGGCACGTGCCTACAGTGCCTAAAGGGAGCTACGCCCCTGATTACATGATTTAAGACGTTATGGTCCAAAACGCTGTTTCACGTATTGTTTGGTTCACAGCGCTGTGTTATCGTTTCTAGAAGGACGATCATATACAATAACAACGCCAAACAGGCAAAGAAAGTCCGATATATCGTCAGTTGTCAAGCATAAAACAAATTGCTGAAATCTCGGAAACTCATGGGCAAAACACTAAGCAAAATAAAATAAACAAGATGGCTAAGATGGCCCTAAATCGATCACCTAAGTGATAGTAAGTTAGAAGCAAATATTTAACTGCAAATATTATTGGAAAATTTGAGCAGGAGTGCAAATGAAACTGCAAGGAGTGGCTAAGAAATAGCTTATCAGTAAAGGCCATTTGTTATAAGGCATTAAATCTTTGAACAACTTGAATTAGGACCACCAAATGAAGATTCCTGTGAAGTTTAGTAGATATCGGTTCAATGTTCAAGGAGGAGATGTCATTTGAATCTAAAAGTTCGTTAATCCATTTTCTGATGCCAGATAGCATATATATTTTAACCGAATGAATTATGTAAAGGGTCAGTAAAGAAACATTTCAGCTTAATCTTCTTGAAATCTAACAAGATGTTTAATAAGAATGGAATTATAAAGTTGTGTCATTTAGCCCCTTTCCTGATGGCGCATTGCTGCCCCGTTTTTAACGAATCAATATGGCTTGAACATTTTTTGTAGAGGGTAACTCAAGTAACATTACTACACAATTATCTTGGAATCGTACAAGCGTATTCTAGAGGAAAGAGATTTTAAAGTTAGGGTACTTCAAAGGAACATTTCAGCTTAATCATCTTGAAATCTAACAAGAAGTTTAATAATAATGGACTTATAAAGTTTTGTCATTTTGCCCCTTTCCTGGTGGCGCCTTGCTGCCCCGTTTTTAACGAATCAATATAGCTTGAACATTTTTTGTAGAGGGTAACTCAAGTAACATTTCTACAAAATTATCTTGGAATCGTACAAGCGTATTCTGGAAGAAAAGGATTTTAAAGTTAGGAATCTTTTCTCACTTTCTGATGCCGCAGCAACCAAAGTTGTACACAGAATGTAAGTCTTTAAACGCTTTTGAAAGAGGACCAACAAAGGAACATTCTTGTAAAGTAAAGATGAAATTGGTCCAGTGGAATGGTAGTTGTCATTTGTAGCTGAAGGTTCAATTTACCCCTTTTGTGATGACGCCTGGTTACTATGATTTTGTAACCAATCAATATGGCTTGAACACATAGAGTAGAGTATCACTGAATTAAGATTTGTATTACATTTTCTTAAAAGCAGAAAAGCACTTTCATGACAATGGAATTTTTAAATTTTGTCATTTTACCCCATTCTGATGCGGCCTGGTTGCCATGTTTTTTTCAATCAATCAATATGGCTTGAACAATTCTTGTAGAGGGTCACCTAAGGATCATTTCTACCAAATTATATAAAAATCTGACAAGCAGATTTAGAGCAATTTTGCCCCATATCTGATGCAGCAGCAACCAAAGTTCTTCTTTGAATTTAAATCTTTAAATCATTTTGAATGAGGACAATCAAAGGAACATTCATGTGAAGTTTAGTTGAAATTGATATTGTGGTTTGGGAGGAGATGATGTTTAATGCTAAAAGTTAACGACGGACATAGAGTGCACAGTGCACCTTGAGCAATGGGCTCAGGTGATCTAAACAAAGCTATAAGGGTTAAGGCTCAGAGCATTTGCTTCATGACCTGTCAACTTTAGATTCAACTCTTGATTTTCACTCCTGGACTTGTTTATTTGTGTTCGTTTTGTTCTGGTTGGGATCGAAACCGCGACTTCCGCATCCGAGGCGAACTCTCCACCATTACCCCACCGCGTCGGTCGAACAATTAAAAACAGAAATATCCTCATTTTTATCAGCCCCAACATACCATGTATGTGTAAGGAATATATATTTGTTTATATAGAACAACTTTTTAACTACTATACCATGTTTTAATTTGTCAAAGATGTTATTTCTTACAATAGGTTTGTATAAGCAGTCGGATGTAGAATATAATAGCCTGCACCTACATATATGTGTGTGTGTGTGTTAAAACTGAGATGAGCCTTTACATCCTTTCAAACAATCAAGAGCTATCGGTAAATCACTGACCCTGACATTTTTTTAGGGTAATATAGTATTCTTTCATAACCTGATATTTGTTACGGTAATGTTCATTAACTCTTTCACCGCCGAATTGTTTATAGTAGACTCTTCCATGTTCAAAATCGGGCGTCTCCGTTTCTCATGTAATAAAAGTTTGGACTATTTTGATAACTAAAAGGCAAACAATGCTGATTTCAGGTGAGACAGCTCGTTACGAGCTGACTCACCTGAATCAGTATTGTTTGCAAAAACCTCAATATTGCCTTTGGCGCTGAAAGAGTTTACCACCTCATATCTAGATGATTATGTTCGTAAACATCACCGTTAATTGTGATGGCTTCAAAAAGGAGAACTAAACCGGAATTATATTTAAATATATTATGACCAAATAGTATAATGTATGTTTCTTTCTAGACAAGTAAAATTGCAGCCCATATTTGCAAGAAATCATCTGTTCCGTTGGGTTTTGCAGCTAACATGTATTGCCATCTGCTTCTAACGCTTCTGTAAATTAACAGCGAGAAAACAATGAACATTCGTTGGTATACATGCATGTGAATACACACGCGCGCACTCGATCAAACATTTCATTCTATAACTTCCATGATCAGTTATTTAGTATTTCGGATACGCATTCTTCAACATGCTGTGTTTTGGACTTGATGCCTTTAATTAGAATAATGACTGTGCCTGCAGTGACCCGGTATTGAAAGTCCATATACATATATTTTAGTTGTTAATGTATTCCAGACTGTCATCTGTAAACAATTTTTGACAACCAATTAAAAACTCATTAGTGTTCATATTCAACCCGTTACAGTTATATACTATGTTTGCAGACCGACCCTAGAACGGAAATTTGTGATTGGTCATTATTGATGACATCGCCAATCCCGACCGATACATCGCTGTCTCAATGTATTATTTATTTAACTAAATAATACCCTGTTTCCTGTACGTACTGGTATTGTGTAGGCAATCGAAGATATTTATAATATCCCTTAATTTGATGACAAAACGCCATTTTCATAAACACGTTGATGATGGATTAACCTTTTCTTTGAAAGACCCCCCTAGAACGCCATGATATAACTGGAACTCTACCAAATGATGTGCAATCTCATTAAAATCAGACCAAAATACTTCGCCATGCGTATTTTGGACCTGACGACACTGCATAGAATGTCGACTCAAATTGACCCAATGCATTTTGATATTCATGAGCAGGTGCTCGTTTTAATGTCCAATGAAATCGCACGATACAACCCACGCTCAGCCATTACCGCTTTTATTTCCCGTTTATTTATATCGGGTATCTCCGCGGTTGATACTAAACGATCTTGCAAGCGACAATTTGATTGGATGTAACACTGGCTAATCTGACACGACTTGTAATAGGCAGTACAAGCATCAGAGGTCTAGATAAGGGGGGTATCCAGCTCGTTCCCCCCCCCCCCCCCCCAAAAAACAATTATTATTTTATTATCCAACCAAACGCTATGTTGTGGGAACTCAAAGAATCGTCTCATTGAGCACCAACAACATAGGGTTACAGGTCAAATAAGGATTTTAAAACATGCAAAACGCCCCTTATCTAGAGCTTTGAATCATTTCCTACTGCAGTGAGGTTTTGGTCTGGTTTAAATGAGGTTGAATAACATCTTGATTTAGTTCTGAATTATTTTGTTCGTGATTGTGATCTTTTGTAGGTACACTTTTCGTAATTAAGGTTCTATTCCGCAATTTAGTTGCATAGTTCCATTAACCCTTATGGTATACACAGATAACATGTGAAATGCCGTACAGCGAGAAAACCAACAGTATGTTCTCTGCGTAATGTATCGACCCAGATCAGCCTGCGAATTCCGCGCAGACTGATCCGGGCCGATACATTCCGTTTCAATGGGATAGAGGTATAGAGTAATGATTCCTGAAACAGAAAATCCACAGGAGGCGAAATGTTTCTATCAGGGTAAGCCTGCGCGGCGTGCTTATGCTGATCCGGGTCGATACTTTACGCAGAGTCCACAGTGTTGGTTTTCTCGCGGGACGGATCATATAACTTTTACCATGCCGTACATGGAGTTAGCATACAACATAGGTCCAGGAGATTCCTTCGTCGTCCAAGAAGTAATTCGGGAAAATTTCATTGGATTCCAGTTTCCATTTTCCGTTCACTTCTAACTGTGACATGTGTTCCTCCAACCTGCCCTTGAACACTGTTTTAACGAACTGGAGTCTTGCGACAATGACTATAATTCCACCTGAAAAGGAATCGATGGTATTCTGTTTGTTGTGTACCGACGCTTTCAATAATGTTTCAAATATTAAAGGCGTTTTCCGTGTAAGTAACAAGTAATCCCAGTTCAATATAAAAGAAAGAAAAAATGAAAAGAAAAAATTTAAAAAAAAAGTCAGCTGGATAAACAGGGTGAGGGTAGGAAATTGGTCATACATGGCTAGGGTAAAATTTTGAAATTGATTTTAAAACCCCAGAAAACAAATTATTTGAATCTATCTGTTTCCTCGATTAATGTTTGTACCGTAATAAATGAATTGTCTTCATCGATAGGGTTGCGAACCAGATAGTAATAAGTTACATTTGAAAAAATAGTGTTCTGCATCCTCAATGTAATTTCCTCCTATACATACAATGTTGTTTGTGATATGGTTTAAGTAAAGATCATATTTCAAATCACTACAATTATTACGTAGCCTGGCATAGATACCGGATAGTTTTGGTTCACCGACTAGGAAATGTTTGGGTACAGATGAAACTTAAAATAATCGCAAAATGTTTGATTTGAACAAAGAGAGAGACTGTAAACTTCTTATATCATTTGGTAACTCATTCCATAAAGAAATGGCGGATGGTATGAACGAGTTTACGAACAGTTCTGTTCGAGGAGCAATTATATCAATATTAAGCGCGTGACGTAATGGATAAGCTGTTCTGTCTGCCACTGTTACGGGAACAATATTAGTTAGATAGTTTGGAGTTAGACCGTTAATAATTGTGTAAGTTAAAAGTTAAAAAGTTAACTTATATGCCTATTGTGAAAATCTTCTCCGCCGAAAGTGTTGGGCCTATTTTCCAAATAATTGTGTACAAATGTTCATATGGTGACCTTCTATCAAATTCCTTCAAGCCATGATGACTGGAAAACAAAACCATTTCCACCAGGGCTATAGTGAAAACTTTCAGTCTTTTCCAAAAGCATCTGGCTGATTTTCAAATTATTTTTTAGAAATGTTCCTTGGGTGATACTCTTATCAGATTCCTTCAAGCCATGTTGATTGGTCAAACCACATGGCCACCAGGGGGCGGCGCTACTTTGCCTAATATGACTATAGTGAAACTTTTATCAAATGTCTCCTCCAAAAATGTCTGGCCGATTTTCAAATAATTTTGTAGAAATGATCCTTGGGTGATCTTATTTCAAGCCATGTTTATTGATCAAAACACAAAACACATGGCCACGGGGCGGGGCTGTTAGCCTTATATATTGGCTTTAATAAAAGCTTAAAAAACCTTCCCCTCCAAAATTAACTAACCAACTTTCAAATACTTTTGTAGAAATGTTCCATTGATTACACCCTACGAGATTCCTTCAAACCATCTTGATTTGTTGAAGAAAAAAAAGTCCACCAGGGTGTTGGGTGTGTTTTGCCTTATATGGCTAGACGTATTTAATTTTGATATATTGGCAATGGAGCGATTCTGGCCCTCTTTGACCTCTTGTTCAGTAATGTCACATTGGTTTCTGGGACAATTGTCATGACCATGGGTCAATTTCGTTCTGACACCAGCGAGTCAGCCGTAATGTTAAACCCACACTCCTAAGAGTCAAGGAGGGAAATCAATTATAACCATTTTTCCAATTATGTGAATGACCCACCGGGGATCAAACCTGCGACCTTCCACAGCATGTGCGAACGCTCTACCACTACACAACCGAGGCGGTATACGTCTTTGTAAGTAAGTGTTTTTATCCAAAAGATAGAAGGTCGTCTAATTTTGTCCGTCACTTAGTCTTTTCAATGTCATATTGGTGTTGATGATTTATTTTGAATCAAACGAATGATCCATGTCACAGTGTCAATCATATATGCTTTAGCCGGGCATAAATTAAATTACCTTTACATATATCAACATGTTTCATGTGTCCATCTTAGATTTAGTGGATTTATTTATTTGAGTCGCATGACCGAATATGCCATTTGGGTCATATACCCGAATCCGATAGTGGAAAGGTTCAATTAAAGGTTACGCTCATTTCACTGAGACGATTCTTTAGAGTACCCTTAACATGGGATTTGGAGGTTAAATAAGGAGTATAGAACATGCAAAGCGCACATTATCTAGAGCTCTGGTGACAAGTGATGCAGAAAGAAAATAATAATAAGAAAGGGCTCACCGGTAAAGTTGAATATTTCGATTAAATACCTGATTTAACGACACGAACCATTTCGTCGAGGCAACCTACTGGTAAATGATTCTCTAGCAAAGATCCGCATGTTGTAAGTCCGTCGAATTGATCTGAAAGTGATACACGGCAGAGCTCTAGATAAGGGGAGTTTTGTATGTTTTAAATCCTTATTTAATCTTCTAACCCTTTGCTGTGGGTACTCAAAAGAATCGTCTCAGTGAGACAATTATTTTGAGTACCCGCATCATCGGGTTTGATTGGATAACAAGAAAGATATGTTTGTAAATAGAGCTGTAAACCCTTTCTTATCTAGACCCCTGATACACGGTTACTCTGCCAGTACAAATATATAATAAGAGTTAGTTGCTACGAATGGTCACGAATAGTTCGATTCTACAACAAACTTAAGGTAGAAACAAATTCCATATACAATACAAAATTATATGCATTGAATAGAAACGAGTATAACAGTATTTATTACATTTGATTTACTACTTGACAATTTAAAAAAACGAAATGCAAGTAAATTAGTCAATGGTTTCTAGAATACTATCAAGATTAATTTACAACTTGTTACATTATTTGGTTTTCTTCTTATTACATATACAGTCGAATTTGTCTTAGGCAGCTACCCAAGGCAGTGTTTAACTATGCTAGCTGAACTCAGGTGGCTTCTTAAAATATTGGTTAATCTTCAAGAGGCTGCCTAACGCAATATTGCTGCTTAACAGACGTAACCGCTAACACAAGTTTGACTGTATCAGCACTAGAACATGCATAATACAATAAACATGACTGCTTTTCGAGCCAGCGAATCAATCGTGTTTGAACGGCGAACAAGAAATACAAATGAGCCGTCCCGCGAGAAAACCAACGTTGTGGACTCTGCGTAAAGCATCGACCCAGTGCAGCCTAAGCATGCCGCGCAGGCTAACCCGGACAGACAATTTTCGCCTCCAGTGGATTATTCTGTTTCAGGACTCATTACTTTATACCTATATACCCCTGAGACGGAATGTGTCAACTCGGAATAGCCTGCGCGGACTGCGCAGGCTGATCTACGTCGATACATTACGCAGATTCCATAATGTTGGTTGTGTCGTGAAACGGCTCAAATGTCAGCTACCTTTCCAGACTTCAGTTTCATGATGCTACATGTTTATTCGTATGTCCACTCTTTACAATTATTCTAATAAGTAAATATATCATTCTATTGGTTGATATATATGCAAGAGAATAAAATACTATAAATATATCGGCATACAAACAAAATTTACCATCACAAAGTTCTTCTGTTTTCTTATCCGTCATAAAACTCTTATAGATCCGTCTGTACACTTGTTTCTCTTCTGCTTTGTCTATCATTGCATCTGAAGGATCCAGGGCATGCAGGTTTTCAAACCCTAACTTGTAGAGCTGAAAGAGATTGCAACGTGCGTCGTTACACTGGAATCAACCCTTAACCCTTTCCCTCATATAGACGCTTTCTGACGCCTCTGCAGCAGACGGCTTTTTAAAAACATAGTGACAAAAGAAGAAATTGCTCAAAACGAGCAATTTCTCCTTTTGCCACAATGTTTTCCACTTTTCGTCATAGGTTATCCATTCAGTTATGGAGATTTTCTATGTTTTGACAAAATATGTTCAAAGTCGTCAGCTGCAGAATTGTCTTATGAGGGAAAGGGTTAAAGCTTAACTATGACCGTCCGTGGTAAAATAGGGAAAGGGTTAAAGCTTAACTATGACCGTCCGTGGTAAAATATACAACTTAGCATTTGTGAACAGTGTAGGACTAGATCAGTCTGTGCACCCGCAACATCTGATTAAGATTTACATGGTTCAAACATTATTAACAAAAACGTGTTACAAGATTCCGTGAAATTGTGAAGATTTTAATGCGACTGAACAAACACAGAAACTAATGTGAACACTCGCTGTTGAGATATGATATAAGCTGTTCCACGAGAAAACCAACATTATGGACTCTACGTAATGTATCGACCCAGATCAGCCTTCGCAGTCGTCGCTTGCTAATCCGGGCCGACAAATATCGTCTCAGGGAAAGAGGTATAGAGAAATGATTCACATGAAACAGAAAATCCACAGGAGGCGAAAAGTGTCTGTCCGGCTTAGGTTGATCCGGGTCGATAATTTACGCAGAGTCCACAATGTTGGTTTTCTCGTGGAACGGCTCATATATTTTACCTGTACCCGTGGACGGGCCCAAATAATCACGCTGAAATAGAAAGTGCGCCGACCCTTTCCGGTCTTCTGTTAAGCACACACGTACCAATACTCCCGACGTTATATCTTCATTTCTGTTCGACTGAATCGAATTGGTTTGGCTATAGCATATTATAGATATAAACCATATTTCTTTCCATTCTAGAACATCGCTTGATAAAGTGATTCTCCCGTCCCGGTGTTGTATTCAACCCTTTCGCACACACACCAAATCTTTGAAAACATGGATAACCTCTAAAGATGAAAGTGTAATTACTTACAAGAGGTTTTATTTAAAGGACTGTGGCAACATTTGCTCATAATGTTCTAAGAAGTCGTCTGCTGCAGAGACGTGGGAACTGGGGGTCAGAAATAGGGGGGAAATGTTAACCAATAGTGTTCGTATGAATACACCGATAAAAGGATAAGGGATTGATATCAAATTGGCCATGGAAGGTGATACAAGAGATTTTTGAAAAATAGCAAAAGATGAGATTTTTGTTGTTGACACTATTGATTAAATTTACTTTTACTTTAACATGTTTAGTGAATGTTCATATTTTGCCAAGATTTGTCCGAAGTAGGGTGCTGCAAACATTCTGTATGTGCGAAATGGGGAATGTGGTTATATAAAGGAATTTGATACATCATGTCGCTTTTCGTTACCTCTTTCCCGACTAACCCCGTGCCGGCTCCAACATCAAGTATCGTAAACTGTTCTCGTTCACCATATTCTACCATTCTTGCCATGCGTTCGGCCGTCACATTGGGTCCAGTGTAGCCCCCATCTACAGCTTGCTATAACATTTTGAATTCATTAGATCATATATATATTGTTTATTGCAGCGCCTTTTCACGTACTATATATAAGAGGCCGAATTAAGACTACTTCACAATTAGGAAAAGCAAACATTTTTCACAATGATGTGAAAAGAAATCACAAATGAAAGGCAGAATTAAGTATATGCTTGCATAATTCAGTAGGATGTGCATTAAGTCATAAGAAAAATAAATTGGAATATATCTTGGGTCATAAGATTTCATAATTTTCATTCATACATAACATATAATTTTTCGCCACAATTTTGCGATTTATTTTGTCATTGTTTTCACAATTTAACAACTTTGCACGTTGAATTTCACAAAACCGATAGGCTAGGGTGTCTTTAATTAGATGGAAAGGGTAACATGTTCTCACCGTTTAAAAGACAAGAAACTGTATATTGGAAATAAATTGGAATTATATACATGCTTGACGTTATGTAGTGTTTGCCTTATCTTAACCATTACCCTGCTTACTACAAATCTGCAGCAAACGAAAACAGAGAAAATCCTCATAAATGAATGTATACAATAGCTTAAAACATTGTGCCAAAAGAAGAAATTGCTCTTTTTGACGCGATGTTTTCATAAATCGTCTGTTGCATAGGTGTCAGAAAGCGTCTATATTTCGGAAAGGGTTAAAACAGATGATAACTCCTTCAGTATCTGACCTTATCGAACGGCATATCCGAATTTTGTCGCTTAGTATACGCCTCCAAGAGTTCACTTTGACTCAGTCCAGGCCGGCAAACCATACCCGTTTGCTGCTGATGACGTTTATCCATTTGCAAAAAAACACAGAATCCTAAATATGATTAAAATCACCTCCTTAAATACACTCAAGACAGTAGAATCTTTTAACATCAATCAGCTATAGCAAAAATTAAATACACATTCATATGCAAGGAGCGTTTTGAAATGAAAACATAAGATAACACAGTTCGTATTATACACACAACCCTTTCATGTGATAGACACAAATTATCATACATTTGTTGACGATCAAAATGCGGGAGTCACGCTTCATGACCAATCACTTATCCCCCAGATTTTATATCCATGCATTTTACTTAATTTAACTATTCTTCTCGTTTTTATCTATTTTCACATGCGTGTATATATTTTTTAAAAGAGACCACCACATAATATGGCCTAATGGAATAAAGTAACCAACAATGGATCTATTGGATTTAATCAAAATGACGGGAACCATTTGAAGCGATTTATTTTTTGCCTTAAACATGAGCACCCATTTTTTGTTTATTATTTTAAAGCTATGGGCTGTAAAACAATGAAGAAAGTCTGACAATTGAGAGTTATAATTTGTTTATTTACCTGGAAATAAAGAAGGGATTTAATTGCTGTGTCAGCCACTGTAACCCTTTCCGACGCCTCTGCAGCAGACGACTTTTGAAAACTTTGTGGCAAAAGAAAAAATTGCTCAAAACGAGCAATTACTCCTTTTGACACAATATTTTCAACTCTATTCAAGTATTACTTCATTTAGGGAGATTTTCCATATTATCGTGGAGATGTTTTCAAAGTCGTCTGCATCAGATTTGTTGTATCTGTGAAAGGGCTACGGCCAGTTAATACGTTAACATTTAATACAGAGACCGGCACAGGTTTTAGTTCAAAGAAAAGATACGTGTTAATAAATACTCTTGTTCGTTATTGGTGTTCGATAATATAACAAGAGCGCCGCAAGCGAACGCCAATGCTCTTCTGGTTTTTTTTCTTTCCCAAGTCGAAAAACTATTAAAGCTAGAGTTATGTGACTTGGTATAGACCTGCGTATTGTTCCTATGAACATGTGTACCAATGTTGAACGGATGTTTAGTTATGAGGTAAGAATTTGTGACGACGACGCCAAGGGTATCACAATAGCCCAACTGTTTTTCTGCGACAAACAGATTGATTGATTGATTGATTGATTGATTGGAGTTAAACGTCGTTCTCAACACTGTTTCAGTCATATCGCGGCGGCCAGTTCACCAACTCGTGTTTCCTGGCTTTCTCACACGAGTAATTCACAATCTTTCCAAGGAACTGGCTCTTTTTCCACAGACTGTTAGCCCATTGGTGGAAGACGAATGACGCTTGTCATAACGACGGAAAGAATGTTTGCCGAGCTGGGGTTCGAACTCACAACCCCTGGATGGACAGCCCTCGTTGCTCGGCTGCGTCAGACGAGCTTACTGGAGACTGGTCTGCATTACCTGCCTCCATCAATATGCTACCGTAATATAATAGGCAGGGAACCAGCCTAACCAGACCTACTGTGCGTTCAGTTCATTGTTGCATTAGCCAAAACTGCTGTATTTTGGATTGGTGGAATGACTACCACAGCTAGTCGTATATATCATGTGAACAATAACATTATACTGCTGACTAATGCGAGGTTACTTTTAAAATTTTCCACATACAACAAATCTGCAGCAGACGACTTTGAATACGTACCCGGAAGAAAATGGAAACTCCCTTTAAACGAAAGTACAATAATTGAATAGAGTTGAAAACATGGTGACAAATTGCTCGTTTGGGCATTTACTCCTTTGGTCGCCATGTTTTCAAAAAGCCGAGGCGATAGAAAGCCTATACATGAGAAAAGGTTAACATAGATAACGTGAAAGTTAATTGACCGCAGACTTCAGGATCACTGAGCCGGAACAAATGGAGACAATTTGTTCATGTTCCTATATAACCCGGTCTAGCTACATGTATAAAACAAACCATGAAGGTCCTGTGTCTACCAATTTTCAATTGCAATTGACCCGTTCCACGAGAAAATCAACATTGCGGACACTGCGTAAAGTATCGACCCGGATCAGCCTAAGCAAATCTCCCCTCATCTAGAGCTCTGGTTACCGAAGCAGACGATTGTTCTGCTTCCAAAAATCTAAAACATACTTTCCAATTTTCGAGTGCCTGTGGGTTCCGTGTTTGACTCCTGCTCCCAAGGTCATTAAGATCCTTTTTTTCTAGCTTATGCTTGGCAAGTCACCAAGGGATAACGGATAAGTGTGCTGTTTATGGCAAGCCAATTGTCCAATAATTACGTGAACCTAGGTTTACGGTCGAAAAACTAGGATTAACGATCGATAAACTAGGTTTTTCGAACGTAAAAGCATGTTAACCTATACTTTCGAGCGAAAACATAGGATAACGTCGTAAACCAGTTCACGCTCGTAAACGTAGGTTCACGGTCGTAAACCCAAGTTCACGGTCGTAAACATAAGTTCACGTTCGTAAACTATGGTTCACGCTCGTAAACATAGGTTCACGCTTGTGAACCCCGGTTCACGCACGTAAACATAGGATAACGACCGAAATTCGTAGTTCAATCGAGAAACCTAGTTTATCAAACGTAAACCATGGTTTACGGTCGATAAACTAGGATTATCAAATCAACTATGAATTTCGGGCGTGAACCTAGGTTTACGACCGTGAACCTATGTTTACGAGCGAGAACCATAGTTTACGAACGTGAACCTATCTTTACGACCGTGAACCTAGGTTCACGTTCGTAAACTATGGTTCACGCTCATGAACCCAGATTCACGCCCGTAAACATAGGTTCAAGCTCGTGAACTTAGGATAACGACCGAAATTCTTAGTTCAATCGAGAAACCTAGTTTATCGAGCGTGAACATGGGTTCACGAGCGTAAACTATGGTTTACGCCCGTTATCCTATGTTTTCGCTCGAAAATATAAGTTAGTATTCGATAAACCTGGTTTTACGTTCGAAAAACCTAGTTTATCGATCGTTAATCCTAGTTTTTCGAACGTGAACCTGGGTTCACGTAATTATTGGACAATTGTCCAAAAATTACGTGAACCTAGGTTTACGGTCGAAAAACTAGGATTAACGATCGATAAACTAGGTTTTTCGAACGTAAAAGCATGTTAACCTATACTAACGAGCGTAAACCATAGTTCACGCTCGTAAACCATAGTTCACGCTCGTAAACGTATGTTCACGCTCGTAAACCCAAGTTCACGGTCGTAAACATAAGTTCACGCTCGTAAACATAGGTTCACGCTCGTGAACCCCGGTTCACGCACGTAAACATAGGATAACGACCGAAATTCGTAGTTAAATCGAGAAACCTAGTTTATCAAACGTAAACCATGGTTTACGGTCGATAAACTAGGATTATCAAATCAACTATGAATTTCGGGCGTGAACCTATGTTTACGACCGTGAACCTATGTTTACGAGCGAGAACCATAGTTTACGAACGTGAACCTATCTTTACGACCGTGAACCTAGGTTCACGTTCGTAAACTATGGTTCACGCTCATGAATCCAGATTCACGCCCGTAAACATAGGTTCACGCTCGTGAACTTGGGATAACGACCGAAATTCTTAGTTCAATCGAGAAACCTAGTTTATCGAGCGTGAACATGGGTTCACGAGCGCCCGTTATCCTATGTTTTCGCTCGAAAATATAAGTTAGTATTCGATAAACCTGGTTTTACGTTCGAAAAACCTAGTTTATCGATCGTTAATCCTAGTTTTTCGAACGTGAACCTAGGTTTACGGTCGAAAAACTAGGATTAACGATCGATAAACTAGGTTTTTCGAACGTAAAAGCATGTTAACCTATACTTTCGAGCGTAAACCATAGTTCACGCTCGTAAACCATAGTTCACGCTCGTAAACCATAGTTCACGCTCGTAAACGTAGGTTCACGCTCGTAAACCCAAGTTCACGGTCGTAAACATAAGTTCACGTTCGTAAACTATGGTTCACGCACGTAAACATAGGATAACGACCGAAATTCGTAGTTAAATCGAGAAACCTAGTTTATCAAACGTAAACCATGGTTTACGGTCGATAAACTAGGATTATCAAATCAACTATGAATTTCGGGCGTGAACCTAGGTTTACGACCGTGAACCTATGTTTACGAGCGAGAACCATAGTTTACGAACGTGAACCTATCTTTACGACCGTGAACCTAGGTTCACGTTCGTAAACTATGGTTCACGCTCATGAATCCAGATTCACGCCCGTAAACATAGGTTCACGCTCGTGAACTTAGGATAACGACCGAAATTCTTAGTTCAATCGAGAAACCTAGTTTATCGAGCGTGAACATGGGTTCACGAGCGTAAACTATCGTTTACGCCCGTTATCCTACGTTTTCGCTCGAAAATATAAGTTAGTATTCGATAAACCTGGTTTTACGTTCGAAAAACCTAGTTTATCGATCGTTAATCCTAGTTTTTCGAACGTGAACCTGGGTTCACGAAATTATTGGACAATTGGCTTGCCATAGCTGTTGCCATAAAAAACGCTTTCCAACATACAATAAATATGTGACAAACTATTTTCAAACAAGAGGGCCATGATGGCCCTGGATCGCTCACCTTAATTATACAATGTACTGCAATGCAAAACACATCAAGACAATTATTCTGAATGCAACCTCCACAGTGTTAACAATACTTTCCTTCATTTGGCCTAGTGATCTATATTTTTTACCTGATATGACCCATATTCCAACATGGACTAGATATCATCAAGACAACATTCTGACTAAGTTTCAACTTGCTCAAAGTAAAAATGCGGCCTCCGGAGTTTGAACAATATTTTCCTTTATTGACCTAGTTTCTGATCCAATATGACCCATATTTGAACTTGACCTAGATATAATTCAGACAAACATTCTGAAGCAAACAATGCGGCATCCAAAGTGTTCACAAGATTTTCCTTTAATTTGATCTAGTGACCTAGTTTTTGATCCAGCATGACCCATATTCAAACTTGGCCTACATATCATCAAGAAAAACATTCTAATAAAGTTTTATCATGCTGAAATTAAAAATGCAGTATCCAGAGTGTTAACATGATTACCCTTCAATTTGGTCTAATGACCTAGTTTTTAACCCGGCATGACCCATATCCGAACTTGGCCTAGATATCATTTATACAAACATTCTGACCAAATTTCAAATTGCTGAAGCAAAAAATGCAGCTTTTACAGAGTTAACAAGATTTTCCCTCAATTTGGCCTAGTGACCTAGTTTCTGATCCAATATGACCCATATTTGAACTTGAACTAGATATCTTTAAGACAAACATTCTGACAAAATTTCAAGCTGCTGAAGCAAAAAATGCGGCATCCAAAGTGTAAAAAAGATTTTCTTTCAATTTGGGCTAGTGACCAAGTTTTTGACCCGACATGACCCATATTCGAACTTGGCCTAGATATCATTCAGCTCAATATTCTGAACAAATTTCAAGCCGCTGAAGCAAAACATGCGGCTTCTACAGAGTTAACAAGATTTTCCCTCAATTTGGCCTGGTGACCTAGTTTCTGACCCAATATGACCCATATTTGAACTTGACCTAGATATATTTAAGACAAACATTCTGACCAAATTTCAAGCTGCTGCAGCAAAAAATGCGGCATCAAAAGTGTTAACAAGATTTTCTTTCAATTTGACCTAGTGACCTAGTTTTTGACCCGGCATAACCCATATTCGAACTTGACCTAGATATTTTTAAGACAAACATTTTGACAAAATTTCAAACTGCTGAAGCAAAAATTGCGGCCTCTGGAGTGTTAACAATATTTTCCTTCAATTTGACCTAGTGACCTACTTTTTGACCCAACGTGACCCATGTTCGAACTTGACCTACATATCATCAAGACAAACATTCTGATAAAGTTTCAATATGCTCAAGTTGAAAATGTGGCCTCCAGAGTGTTAACAAGATTTTCCTTCAATTCGACCTAGTGACCTAGTTTTTGACCTCATATCGCCCAGTTTCGAACTTGTCCAAGATTTTATGGAGATGAACGTTCTGATAAACTTTCATGAAGATTGGATGCAAAATGTAGCCCGTAGAGTGTTAACAAGCTCAAATGTTGACGATGGACGACGGACGGACGCCGGACAAAATGTGATCACAATAGCTCACCTTGCACTTCGTGCATAGGTGAGCTAAAAATCTAGGCATAAATTTGGAAATATTTTTTAATGAATGTGAAAATATCAAATAGAGTTGAAAACAATATGAGCCATTTCTACGTTCTTTACAGAGTTTACAGAAACAAGAGGGCCATGATGGCCCTGGAATCGCTCACCTGATATTTATTTTTTTAATTTAACTATATAAGCCCCGCCCACTGGCGGCCATAGTTTCCGACCAATCAACTTGGCTTGAATGAATCTGATAGAGGGTCACCCTAGGAACATTTCTACAAAATTAATTGAAAATCGGCCTGACACTTTCGGAGAAGAAGATTTTTTAAGCTTTCACTATAGCCATATAAGGCAAAATAGCCCCGCCCCCCCCCTGGCGGCCATGTTTTTTTACCAATCAACATGGCTTGAAGGAATCTGAAAGTGGGTCACTTAAGGAACATTTCTACAAAATTATTTGAAAATTGGCCTGACACTTTCGGAGAAGAAGATTTTTTAAGTTTTCACTATAGCCATATAAGGCAAAATAGCCCCGCCACCCCTGGCGGCCATGTTTTTCAACCAATCAACATGGCTTGAAGGAATCTGATAGAGGGTCATCCAAGGAACATTTCTACAAAATTATTTGAAAATCGGTCTGACACTTTCGGAAGAGAAGATTTTTTAAGTTTTCACTATAGCCATATAAGGCAAAATAGCCCCGCCCCCCTGGCGGCCATGTTTTTTGACCAATCAACATGGCTTGAAGGAATCTGATAGAGGGTCATCCAAGGAACATTTCTACAAAATTATTTGAAAATCGGCCAGACACTTTCGGAGAAGAAGATTTTTTAAGTTTTCACTATAGCCATATAAGGCAAAATAGCCCCGCCCCCCCTGGCGGCCATGTTTTTTGACCAATCAACATGGCTTCAAGGAATCTTATAGAGGGTCATCCAAGGAACATTTCTACAAAATTATTTGAAAATCTGCCAACCAGTTTGGGAGAAGAAGAATTTTGAAGTTTTTTTCATTTCGTTGCCATGGAAACCAGAATTCTGCATGGATCCCAAAAATTTGAAGGAAATCTGGTGAGGTCATTGAGAGGATGCTTTCTGTGAAGTTTCATCCCAATTGACCCACTGGTTACTGAGGAGAAGAAGTTGACGGACGACGCACGACGGACGCCGGACAAAAGGCGATCACAATAACTCACCTTGAGCAAAGCTCAGGTGAGCTAAAAAGTCATCTGTAGCATACCATATAATTGCATCTGTAAGTGGGAAAGGGTATAACTTGAATACCAGAAAAAAAGGACAATTTTGGGAAAAAAGTAACAAACTGAATATAGTCGAGGGCAACATTAAATCACCTTGCAATAACTAGCATTACGGAAGGGTATACAAATCGGTAACAACTAATTACATTTTATAAAGGACATTTTAATTCAATGGCATGATTTCAAAGGTTATGGAGAAACATTCGACATAAACTCTTTATGACTAGTATCCAAACAATGATCCAAAGATGAAGACTGCATATCTTTAAGTTGAGGACATGGCCTACATTAACAGGCAGTGTGATATCCGTGTTCAGCCATTGTTTACACAATTTTGACTGTCAACTTCATAATTCATGGTTCTGTAGGAATAACCTCAACTTAAACACGACCTGAAAAATAAAGACATGATATGGGTTAACATTTGTTATTTAGTTTGCACAACTTCTGCCAAAATGTTAGAAACATTCCAATAAAGGTACATGGCTGAATTTTGTTAACACTCTAGACGATTAGAATGTCACCAAATTCTGAGACAGTTTGACGAACGAATAAAGGCAAATCCAAATGCTTCCCTTGCAAAAGTGAATTAATTTTTTATATATGAGCCATATCACGAGAGAACCAACACTATGGACTCTGCGTAATGTATCGACCCAGATCAGCCTGAATAAACCTTGACTGGAATATGGAAAATCTATGAAAATAATCTGAAATATGGGAAATCTATAATCGCCTATTATTGAATATACATGTAGTTGTAAAATATATGGCAATAGGAGGATTTGCTCATCATGAGCAATTTCTCCTTTTGTAACAATATTTCCAAATGCCTTCTTCTGTTAATGCATCTGCAAATGGGAAAGGGTTAATTCATATGTTTTGCCCGTAGCATCATATATATCTGCAGTACTAGATGTCAAAGATCATCTGTATAAGTCATAAGGAAAGGTTCGTTAAAATCATTTACATTGAATTTGATTTCCATTAATTCTAATGAAGTCCTATTTTTGGGTGACACATTCCCACAACATAATAATTGGCTGATAATTAATGATTTCTGTCTGCTGTATAAACTTCTCACCTTCATGTATAAACTAATAAATAAACAAGTTAATGTCGTATTGCAAGCAATACAAGAGTCTCCTACCGGACCATTGACCTTTGAGGTACAAGCCTTTGTCTTGTGTGCCACATGTCACCTTATCATGGTGAACATGTGTGCTCAGTAACTTGGGAATCCTATGATGCATGGTTGAGATGTGAGCCGGACAAGGTACAGTCCTATAAAACAGAACTCATTTTGACCTTTGACCTCTTAAGTGTGACCTTGGCCTTTGAGGTACAGGCCTGGGTCTTGTGCACGACATGCCACCTAATCATGGTGAACATGTACACCTTGTAACTTGGAAATCCTATGATGCATGGTCGAGATGCGAGCCAGACAAGATAGTCCTATCAAAGAGTACTCATTTTGACTTTTGACCTATAAGTGTGACCTTGACCTTTGAGGTACACCCCTTGGTCTTGTGCGCAACACGCCACCTAATCATGGTGAACATGTGTGCTTTGTAACTTGGGAATCCTATGATGCATGGTTGAGATGCGGGCCAGACAAGGTAGTCCTACCAAACAGTATTCATTTTGACCTTTGACCTCTTAGTGGGTTCTTTACATTTGAGGTACAGGCCTGGGTCATGAGCGTGACATGCCGCCGCATCATGGTGAACGTTTGTGCCAAGTTTCGGGCTGGGCTAGGTAGTCCTTTCAAACAGTACTCATTTTGACCTTTGACCTCTAAGTGTGACCTTGACATTAAAGGTAAAGGCCTGGGTCTTGTGCACGACACGCGGACTCATCATGGTGAACGATTGTGCCAAGTTTCTTGGAAATCCTATAATGCATGGTATAAGATGCGGGCCGGACATGATTAGGAGGGACTGACAGACAGATAGAAAGACAGAATCGACCAAACCTATAGTCCCCAAACTGGTCGAAGGACTAACAAGAGGGCCATGTCTCCAGATTGTTGAAAATACTTTCCTTCAATCTGGCCTAGTGACCTAGTTTAAAAGTCAATATGACCCATAATCAAACTTGACCTAGATATCATTAAGACGAACATTGACAAAATTTCAAGCTGCTCAAGGGCGTAACCAGAGAAGAATGTTTTATACGCACTATCCTGTTTTTTTTACAATTTACAGTTGATATTCTAAAATGGACGTTTGGTTGTGGAATTTTCTATACGCATGTGTGTATTATGCGTAATGGGCGGTTGCTGCTGAAGCAAAAAAATCAGCCTCTAAAGTGTAACAAAATTGACCTTCAATTTAGCCTAGTGACCTACTTTTTAACCCAACATGACCCATAGGCAAACTTGGCCTTAACATCATCAAACATTCTGATAAAGTTTCTACAAGCTTATGTTAAAAATGCGGCCTCCAGTGTTAACAAGATTTTACTTCAATTTGACCTAATGACCTTGTTTTTGACATCATATGGCCCAGTTTCAAACTTATCCAAGATTTGATGGAGATGAATGTTCTGATAAACTTTCATGCTGTTAGCATACAAACATATAGCCTGTTGAGGGTTAACAAGGCAATTATTGACGACGCACGACGGACAAAACGTGATCACAATAGTCGAACCTTGAGCACTTTGTGCTACGGTGAGCTAAAAAACATTCCTGCTAACCCGCAGGGGGTTGTACCAGACTTTCAGCAACATTCATGTTAATCATGTTAAACACAACTTTTATCCTTTCCTGCAGAAGACAACTTTTGAATACATTGTGGCAATAGGAGAAAATTGCTCATAATAAGGAATATCTCCTTTTTATCACAATGTTTCAACTTTACTAAATGGTTTTTTTATAAATTATCTTTCATTAATAGAGAATTTCTATATTTTTTACACCATTTCTTTAAGTTGTCCGCTTCAGAATTGTATATAGGAAAGGGTTGAACAACTATTTGGATCATGCAGCCTGATCTTGGTATTCATTGTTTGTCACAAGATAATCAATATGTAGTAACTGAGCTTTGTTGAAATATATGGACTGACACCAGGGTATTTACAATAGCTCTCATATTCTCTGAATAGTCAAGCTAAAAATATCTCTCAATTACAAATTCTCACCAGTCACAAACAACTCTTTATCCAAACTGAATTAGGCCAGAGCTTTCTTTATCTCCTCTATTACAAGGGTTGATTCAGGAAACTTGAGTTTTCTTGGTGGCCCCTTTTTATGTCCAGTCCAAAGGGCGACATCTGAAAAATAATAAGAGATAACCCTTTTGCTACAATTCTGATGCCTGTGCAGCAGATGACAACTTTCAGGGAGAAGAAGAAAACTATTCAGAAGCAATACATTTTTACTATCTTTTATTATTTTTTCAGCACTTTTTTTTAAAATTATTTTTCATGTCTAAACCAACGCACACAAGTTAAGTTTATTGAGTTCATTAGAAAAGTATAAATTGTTTTATTGAGGTTTAATGCCGATTTCAACATTATTTCAGTTATATCATGGTGGCAGTTCACTTGTTCATGATACCTGGGTAAACAAACCAGTACCAGGCTATGAAATGTTCCTGGCCCAAGGACACTCCACCATAACCGTAGTGCAGCGACTGGGGATCAAACCTGGGATGCCCAGTCCAAATGCCCTGAAGCTAACCACTCCGTCATGGCGGAATTCTGGGGGGAAAGTATAAAAGGCACAAGTAGACGGGTAAAAGAGCACAGCTAGCCAAATGACGAGTGAATGGGTAAACAACTCAATAGAACATGCAAATGCTAAAGAGCACATTCACAAACTAGATGCCCACAGGCAACATATCGAGCCCACTCCAAAGATTTTGTCACGGAAATAGTTCTCGTCCTTGCAATTGCAACACAGACTGACAAAGAGTTCACCTGATATTAGTTAATTAAGGGCCTTCTGCAAAACCGAAGTGTTTGTATAATGTCAAAAGTACAATCTGTAAAAGAATTGTCAATATTTTTCCAAAGTCGTCTGCTGCAAAATTGTGGTATGTGGGAAAGGGTTAATCTTGATGCAACAGATTTGTTGTATGTGGATGTATTTTTTCTTGATAAAATCTGATGTCTTTTCTGATACAAACACCCTCTGACAACTTGCACAGCATTCAATATTTTGTTTAGAAACATTGCTCAAATAAAGCAACTACACCATTTTACAAGTACAATGTTCTCAATTTCAAATCTTTATTTAAATCAAACCTTCAATATTTCAGACATTATACATTTTCTCCCACATGTTTTGAAAGCAAATTCAACCATTAACCCTTTCTCACATACCACGAATCTGCAGCGGACGACTTTGTAAACTTAGACAAATCTATGGAAACTCTCTTCAAATGAAAGAACAATAATTGAATTAAGTTGGAAATATTGTGGCAAAAGGTGAAATTGTTCATTATGAGCAATTTCACTGTTTTCCTTAATGCTTTCAAAAGTTGTCTGATGCAGAGGAGTTGGCAAGTGTCTGTATGTGAGAAAGGTTTAAAATATGCTATTTGATAATCGTACAATTCCCGCAAATCTTTTTACAAATTGAAGAGGGCAAGCCAATTATAAGCTCTAATATGCTGCACACTTTGAAAGAACATTTCCCCAAGGGTGTTTTTCTTGCAGAGCAAGACTCAAACAGAACCTGATAGGCCAAGAAAAAGGTGGGTAAATGTTCTGCCATAGAAGATATCATTGAGAAGTTTGTTTTAAGTACACACAACATATTGTAACCAAGATGAACTAGAAATATCACTGAAGGTGATGAATACCCCTAGCTGGTGCCTGACAATATACATATGTATGAGAAATTCAAGGGCCCACAACTCATTTAAAAAACATTCCAGTGCAACACTCCGACAATATGCACAACTAGGCTTGGTATCAATCATTCTTGTGAAGTTATATTGAATTCTGACCAAGGGTTGCCGAGAAATAGTGTTCACAAGAAAAGTCTACAGACCAACGGACCAACGGACCGACAAGCGTGATTCCTAAATAGCCCCCATATACTATGTATCTGGGGGTATAAAAAGTCCAACCAGACAAGAGTTCCAACCTCAGGACCTCTATTCCAAAAGACAAACACTCTACCACATCCCTACAAATGCTAGCTCTGTAGCAAGGCAGTATCACTCAGTACTCCCTTATACTAACACATGGCTGTATATTGTCTCTCTATTGGCAGAGCTCTAGATAAGGGACACTGTTAACCCTTTCCCTCATATAGACGCTTTCTGACGCCTCTGCAGCAGACAGCTTTTTGAAAACATAGTGACAAAAGAAGAAATTGCACAAAACGTGCAATTTCTCCTTTTTGCCACAATGTTTTCCACTATTTGTCATAGGTTATCCATTCAATTATGGAGATTTTCTATTTTTTGACAAAACACGTTCAAAGTCTGCTGCAGAATTGCAGAATTGCCATACAAGGGAAAGGGATAATGTTATCAAATCCTTACTTGACACTCAAACACTATGTTGTGAGTCAAAATAAATGTCTTAGTGAGATGATTCTTTTAAGTTCCACAAAATAGGGTCTGGTTGAGTAATAAGAAAGATATTGTGGGGGAAAAAATCAGTTATTTCCCCCTATCTAGTCCTCTGGGTGGGACAGGCCACTCTGGGTTTCCATAGAAAATAGAAGCTTATTTAAAATGAGTTAACACAAACTAGAACTGTGAGTAAACTCACAAAAGGATACCCCCGTCCCGCGCTTACAAGACATATGGACAGACAGATATATTTCCGATAGGGATTAATCTTACTTCATGCACAACCCCAGGTTGAGTACTGCAACTGTGTAAAGTTTCATCAGAATCGGTCCCGCTGTTAAGGAGGAGTTGCGCTTACAAGACATATGGACGGGCAGACGGACGGACAGGGATAATCTCACTTCATGCACATCCTCAAGTTGTGTACTGCATCTGTGTAAAGTTTCATCAGAATCAGTCCAGCCGTTAAGGAGGAGTTGCGCTTACAAGCCATATGGACAGACAGACAGAAGGACAGACAGGGTGATTCCTATATATACCCCCCCCAAAACTTGTTTGTGGGGAGTATAATAAGGACTCGTATTCATGAAGAGCTTTGAAACTTAAAACATACCAACCTTCGTTTCCCTCTTTTTTCAGATTGATTTCAAAACTTCCTCTCCTGGGAGCAGAGGGATTGTACTCGACCTCAATGCTCCCAAACACCTCGCACAAGTCCTCAACAATAGCCAAGGCCCTGCGCTTAAACACTTGTCATGACTTACTGCAAAACAACAACAACATTACATTCAATTAGGAGTATCTAACAACAACATATTTTTCTAATTGATTTATCCCTTTCCCTCATTCGACAATTCTGCAGCAGACGACTTTGAACATATTTTGTCAAAAAATAGAAAATCTCTATAATTGAATGGATAACCTATGACTAAAAGTGGAAAACATTGTGGCAAAAGAAGAAATTGCTTGTTTTGAGCAATTTCTTCTTTTGTCACTATGTTTTCAAAAAGCTGCCTGCTGCAGAGGTGTCAGAAAGCATCTATATGAGGGAAAGGGTTAAGTAAGGGTTTTAACTTTAACCCTTTCCCACACATACATGCTTTGTTAAGCCTCTGCAGCAAACAGCTTTTGAAAACATTGTGGCAAAGCGAGAAATTGCTCATATTGAGCAGTTTCTCCTTTTGTCACAATGTTTTCAACTCTATTTAATCGTTACTATTTCATTTAGTGAGATTTTACATTTATTAAGATTTTACATAACTATTCTAATCTAGAGATTAGTCTGCTGCAGATTTGTAGCAGGTCTGAAAGGGTTGAAGGCTATGAATGTCTTAACGTTTTATTTAGAATCCGTTCTGAACAGTTCACACCATGTTTACTCATAACCTGTTCCCACATACAACAACAAATCTCAGGGGTAGACTTAAGGCTGAAATTTCTACTAGCCAGCAGGGCCAGTTGAAATGGAAAATTACTGGCCCAACATGTTTACCACTGGCCCAAACTTTTTAATGAGGAAAAGGCAGCATTCAATGGTTATTTATAATTTAATTGAAACAATTCAACTTTTTGAACAGTTTACATATCTGATACAATGTACAGGGTTTTCCCTAAGCTTTGAAACTTGAGGGTCATTCAGTGACCCCCATGTCATCAAGGTTGAGGGTCATCTTATAAATGTTGGGGGTCCAAATTAGAACTTTATTATCAAGTGATTGATATAAAAAACATTGTGTTGTTCTTTGTTTTTATTATCCCTTTAATATTAATAATGTCAATAACATTACCGATAATGTTATCGATAAAGCTTAAACCAGTCATTCAGAGTTAAATATAGTCCAAATAATTTAAACTTTCGGTTTCTCTTTATTGGTCAACCGAAGTCTAAATCCAGAGCATGTTTCAGACAGACTCGATTCACGTTATTATGCCGTTTATATCCTTGACAGCTATCGCAACGATAATAAAAAAACGTATCTATAAGTATTATTATATTAATTTGAGCCTAAAATTTATGCAGCTTACCTCTTTACCACTTTAATGTATCAAAATTCAATTCACAACGGCGAAAAATTTGAAATCTGTAACACATTTGTTTTCGGTTAAATAAATTAGACAAAATCGGTAAAAAGAAATAAACGAAATATCGCCAAACTTGTTTGAATAAGATATATAACTATTTCGTTAAATATCCATTTTGGTGTACTTTAACAACAATACCCACAATACCGTATTCGGTTATACTCAGTTCAAATCGACCACATTGTGAGTTATTAAATGTCAGGCCTCCAAGAGATGGATTAAAAAGAGATTAAAACACATAAAAACGTGAGTAAGACCGTTTGTGTTTACTTTATACGATATATAAATGGTCAAATTTTGTCCCGTATGTGTATTTTGGTGTGACAAACATTACGTACGCCAGATTCGACCCTGGAAGCGTCGGAATTTATTTTGCATGTTTTGGTGCAGGATAAGGACTAAGTTAAATATAGATTTTTGGAAAACCGAGATTATAGAAAAATAGAAGGGACGCGCAGATGTTATTTTTGGGGGTCATTTGAGTTGAAAATGCGTCAATGAAGCAGGATTTGTGCGTCATGAAAAACCCTGAATGTATTTATTCACCAAACCGACTAAATTCGTTAACCAAAAGTTTGTTTCAAGGTGATATTATTATTTACAGTGTGTCGCCATTTTGTGTACGTTGCCAAGCGGATATTAAGACGCGGCATACGATTGGTTGTTTTCGCGCACCTGTCCAATCAAATTTTAGTTAGCAGTATCGTGTGCGGAAATCAATACGGCCATTACTCGGCGCACTCGATTGTGAAACATGCGTTTTTTAACGTTTTCTGACAGAACGGAATGGTCAGAACGAAATAAAAACGTATAAATGCAACTCGATATTTTCAATTTCTTACAGACTAGCTTATTATCCCATAATTTTCAGCAGGCCCGACGGACTAGCTTATTGCATGTACAGCTGGCCCGAGGTAAAATCAACTGGCCACGGGCTAGCGGGCCAGCGGTTAAATCGACCCCTGAATCTGCAGCAGACGACTTTGAAAACAATCACACAAAAACATGAAAAATCTTTATAAATGAAGAAATAATTAATGAATAAAGTTGAAAATATTGTGGCAAAAGGAGAAATGGCTTGTTTTGAGCAATTTTTCTTTTTGTCACAATGTTTCAAAAGCCGACTGCTACAGAGGCATCAGAAAGCGTCTCTATCAAGGAAGGGATTAATAAATAGCAAGTGTTTGTAGGAAAAAGTGTCGCCTGCCAAAAACTATAAATCAATCATTGCACACAACAGATCCTCAAGTGGGATAGTGCCTAACAGGCACAACATCTTTATCTCAATTAGTTTGTTTTTTTGGTTTTACGCCATTTTTTAACATTATTTCAGTTATATCACAGAAACAGTTTAAGTTTTCATGGCTAAACAAACCAGTACTAGACAAAGAAATGTGCCTTGTCCATGGGGATTGAACCAGGGTCACCCAGGTCAAAATCCCCGACAGTAAGCAATTGGCAACTGCAGATTCCATGCTTACCAAAATTCGTGACTCACAATTGAATCTGGAGGGTTGGTTAGCATGAGATTCCAGGATTGAAATTAAGGAGCTTCATCTGGATTTAGGATCTTCAACCCGTGTCTGAACCTACAATATGGCGATGTTCGCTATATTAGTGTTTTTTGTAACAGTCTTTTTCGCAACACCCTACTCTTTGTAGATAGCGTCGTATGTTGTCTCTCAAATGTTTAATACATAGCAAGAAGTATGCCTGTGTAAAATTGGTTACAATCACATTTCTTAAAGCTATTTCGTCATCAGTGCCAAATGTCAGATGTTGCATTCCTAATTTATTCCTTAAGTTTGAAAAAAAGTAATGATACGTAGACTGCTCTGCATCAAAATAAAGACATAACAAACATAAAAACACTGGGTACTGACCCGTCTTCTTGGAAACAACACTCCCTAGTTTTATACGATGTTGCAGCAACAAACACTTTACCCAAATTGAATGTTCAATCGACACCTACCACACTACCATTTTCACCTAAGCAATTACGTTTCATATCTAGAGTTTGTTCCTTGGTATATAGTGTAATGATTGGTTCTTTATGTTTAAGGAAGATGACAACTTGTATGAAGGGATTTTCATGTTGAGAGAATAGAAGTTCTAGGATATCATCTGCAATATTATTTCTGACTACTTTTCGCTCCTGTGTTTTCTTTTTTTCGTGATAAATTTTATCTTGGAGCTGGCGGCTACTTTTTTCATGCTGTCGTTGGTGTCCTTTTCCTGTATTGCCTGTGATGCTTTTTTCTCTCCAATCTGCTTATATCTATCGTTAAGTACTTCGGGATTCATTCGTGTATAAGGTTCCCTGGCTTTAGAATTACCATGTGAGGGTTATGTTTTGGTCGAGATTCCTAAATATTCTACAAGTGCGCGAGATTTTAAATAAGTTTTGTTGTTTGATGCATCGGTTACTAAAGTAACCCGTTTCTTGAAATTACCATCAAATTTCAGTTTTATATTATCATATAGTATCTATGGAGAGTTAATATATCAGTTGGCACAGGGTTTAGGGGAGTAGACACATTTTTTTTCTTGATCATTTTTCTTGAACAAATGACCCCCATCCTTCCTATAAACGGTATTTAGTGTGTTTCCATCCATTATCATAAACTCATGTTTGACAGTGGTCCCAGAATTGTAAGTTCCACAGTCATTGGTGAAGCAGTTTCTTTTGTCAGTAGATTGGTGGTTCTCGATCACCAGATAGGAATTATCTTTCCTGCCCCCCGATGACCGTACAGAACTCTGGTCTGGTGTTCAGTAATATATATTGAAAACATCTTTGTTATTTAAGAATCGATTTCCGGTCATTTTATTAAAAGGTGTGGCAGTCTGTTGAATGGTGCAAATTTCCGGTTCAGAAAGAAGAAGATCATCATCTTGTTCATCATCAAAAAGAGTCTGTCAAACACTCAAATCTGTTTTTAACTGAACGGTATGATTTGTCAGTTATAAAATTGTCATGAATTGGTTGTCACATCTTTATTGGGCTTATCCATATAAGTGGAGCTCTCCCTTTTTGACTGATGTTAATGGTTTGTTTTGCTCAGGCTCTGGGTTTCATTAAAGTGTTGGTTGTGTCTGTAACTGCAGCAAAATGGTCTACTGCATACCAGTGCCTACGTCTCGGTATCAAATTACATTTGTACCAGAAGATACACAAGAGTTGGTTTTCTTCATGACTTTCTCTTGGAAAAAAACGTTGGGTTCAACATACGAAACGCGATGTGATTTTTTACGTTTGTATGTGGATACACAACACGCCCTGGCGCTTGGACTACATCTGTCAAGGCAATAATTGTCCAAGTATTGGAATAAGACCCAACTGATGCAGCATCTAAACGTGTTTTTGTATATCTACTTGATACATTTCATGATATGTGATCTTAGTGGATGTTTCAAGTAGGTCTCCTGGTTGTTTAGTAAGTTAAAACATGTATGGTATCTCAATGCTAGAGATAGGTTCTCGTTCCCAGTCAGAAGAATGGATATAGCATTGAATTAACACGTCACCATCGCCAGTGGTCTCCCTAGGATTCCCAGTGATATTGCCAACATACTTGTCAATCACTTAGGCCACAATTCTATCGACGTCTGGATAATCATCAGGTTGCTCTTTTGGTTTGGAGAATACAATTTTAAACAGCATTTCATGATCGACGGATTCTTTTAATTTACCGATATCTTTAGACATAGCAGACTGAAATGATAAATTTCAAACCAGTGGAAGTCTCTGAGGAATATATAGTGTCTGTATAATGACTGACTCGCTTGTGTAAAGATAAACGGACAATTAGTACTGATAACTTACCCAAGAATTGCCATGATATAACTGAATTTTTTTTGAAAGCGGCATAAAATCCCATATAAACAAACAAACAAAAACTTCATTTCTGCACCCCTATGATGAACGTCAATCCTTCCTGTCCGTACGACTGTCTGTTGGGTCATTCGCAAAATACCTATTCAGGATTATAATATCTATAGATATATCTTCATTTTCGTCATTGTTACCTTGCGCCCGGTCATTTATTTGCATTCATGTAGCCCTTTATTGTAGGTTTTTTCTTTCTCTGAGAAGTAAGTCTGTCTGTAAAACTGTCTACTGGGTCACGTAAAAAATAATATATGAGCGCTGTATTTTCAGTATGTTCAATGGGCTATAATATCCATATAGTAATACTTCCTTTAGAACAATGTTTCCGCCTTTAATTGCACTGTAGCCTTATTGATCCTCAACAGGTCCGATTTAAAATAATAGGTCCATTCACCAATGGGCCAACAGTCTATGTGGAAAAGCAGCCAATTGCTTGAAAAGTTTGTAATCTTAAAAAATCGTGCACAGGACTTTGAAAACATGTCACGATGATGTGGGCGAAAATGTCTCATCATTGTTGCATTTAAATAAAATCTTCCATAAATTAACAACTTGGTTTCTCACACTAGTATGTTGCAAACTGGACTGCACGTTGGAAAGGGTTAAAGGTTTATCGGAATATCAAGAGTTTACCACGCATTCATACCAGTTTAAATATCTCATTCTGTATCATTAAACTACGATTACTTACCAATGCTCGATTGTCAGCCGAAACTCTGCGGAGCCGGAAGTCACTTTTGCTTTTTTACTTGGTTTTACATCCGTGTCTCCTCCAGCTTTTCCTTCTTTCGTCGATGTTGGTCGTTTTTTCGCAACTGGCATTTTAATTGTTTGATGTTGCAAAAATAAATGGCGGGAATTAGAGTTACCTCCCTTGAAATTTAGGTTAAGTCTAAAACACTCCTCAGAAGTGTGTCCGTCGTCCAAATCGAGTAATAGTATTGGATCTGAGATTAGTTTAGTCAGGGACGTAGATAAGATATTTTACTTTAGTATACAGATTAGTTACCTATCCCTCTTATCTATGTCCCTGGTTTAGTTTAAACTAATTTATGTTACATCGATTGCGAAACAAGCTTTAAGCTTATATTAATCACGCTCGATGTCTGCTTCCTGGACACATAACCAGTACTCGCTCCGTTTGTGTGGAAAAATCCTAAAAGCAGAACCCTAGATTTTTATTTGATGTTTGATTGTCAATGAAGATATTGTTATATATAATTGTTATGCTAGCCTTTTTTAACTTAGTTTAAATGATTTGCTTATCTAAAAACAGTTTGTAACATTAATAAAAGGAATGAAAAATAAACAATGCAAACAAACATCTATAACACGTTATTTTAGATCTCTGGTGCAAACATTTCATTTTATTGTACACACAATCAGTTTGTGTACAACTGTTCTGGTACTGGTAACTTACCGAGGAAACGTCGTGATATAACCAGGGACGTAGATAAGAGGGATAGGTAACTAAACTGTATAGTAAAATATCACCCGTGCCAGGGAGGTAGATAAATATGTCCCTGATATAACTGAACAGTTTTTGAAAGGGGTATACATACAAAGGGGCTAGACTTAAATGCAAGCGTACAGTGTAAGTTCTGGCAGAGACATATATATATTTCTATTTAGGTCTCTGGTTCTGTCGAGAATATGCGTATGCATTTTATTTATTTATTAGGGTTTTACGCCGCTTTCAACATTATTTCAGTTATAACTCGCCAATGTAAGCATATGTAATAATACGCACGTGAATCGGCGCACTACAATATATTTCCCATATAAGCCCTTGTATGGGAAAAGGCACAAGTTGGCTTGTGTCAACAGTATGGATGTAGATCAGCATGTGTATCCACACAGTCTGATCAAGACATACACAGATCACATATGAGCCGTCCCATGAGAAGACCAACAGTGTGGACACTGCGTACAGTATCGTCCCGGATCAGCCTAAGCATGCCGCGCAGGCTAATGTTAGTTGTGTACAAAAAAACAACAACAGACAAGTGCCCCATAAATATCAATAATTAGTACATGTGTAATCGTTTAATTGACATTAAGTATTTAACCCTTTCCTTCATATATACGTTGTCTGACGCCTCTGTAGCAGACGAAAGAAAACATTGTGTCATTGAGCAATTTCTCCTGTTGCAACAATGTTTTCAACTGTTTGTTTTATAAGGGTTTTACGCCGCTTTCAACATTATTTCAGTTATATCACGACGACAGCTCACTTATTCATGATCCCTGGGTAAACTAACCAGTACTAGGCTAGAAAATGTGCCTTGTCCAAGGGCACTCCACCTCGACCGTAGTGCCGTGGCTGGGGATGTTTTCAACCAGATTCAAAGATTGTTCGTTCATTTATAGAGAGTATCAATATTTGGACTAAATGTTTTCAAACACGTCCGCTGCAGATTTATTTATGCGGGAAAGGGCTTAGAGTCGTCTGTTCTGCAAACATCTGTGGGTAAAATATAACTTCTAGAGACCTGGCGCTTTAATTTCGAACCAAAGTTGAAAACGTCGTTTGAAAGGGAGAACAATTCTAATGTTGATACATTTTTCCATTTTCCACGAAATATGCGTCTCAAGTCGTTTGTATCACCGAAATGATTAACAAAAGAACGTAGATGTACGAAATAAGTTATAAATTACAAGTAATAAGTAATAGTTTATAACAAACAAATAATAAGTAACAAATGTCCCTCCAGGGCTTCCGTATAGATGCGTATCGACTTTCTGCAAGTTTTTGGATGTCATTTATTTGGTAAATATCGATAACATAATATATCTATAGGTGCTAGCTATTTACGAAAAAACGTAAAACGACTGTAAACAAAAATTAAAGAGCATACATTGGCCATAACAAATTATTTTTAGAGTAATTGACTAGACGATGATAATGTTAATGTCATGTTTTTTGCATGATCACATTTAATGTTCGGAATAAGTATTGCTGTATTATTACGAACAGAAAATAATAAACGGTAATAAAGACTTTCAGAAAATCAAGGAATACATAAACGAGGTTTAAACATGAGGGCCAAGATGGTCCTCAATCGATCACCTGCATTTTGGTAAAGAATCAAATGTATAACTGATAATATAGGGGGAAAACATCTACGCAAGAATATGGAAACTATATGAGCCGTTCCACGAAAAAATCAACATTGTGGACTCTGCGTAAAGTATCGACCCGAATCAGTCTAAGCATGCCGCGCAGGATAACCCGGACAGACACTGTTCACCTCCTGTGGAGTTTCTGTTTCAGGAATCATTACTCTACACCTCTATCCCCCTGAGACGGAATGTGTCGTCTCGGATTAGCCTGCGCGGATTGCGTAGGCTGATCAGGGTCGATACATTACGCAGAGTCCATAATGTTGGTTTTCTCGTGGAGCGGATATAAATGAAAGAGCACATATTGAATACAGTTGAAAACATTGTGACGAAAGGCGAAATCGCTCATTATTAACATGTTCTCCGTTTTACACAGAGTGTCAAAAGTCGCATGTTGCAGAGGCGTCAGAAAGGTTTTATATGATACCGTTAACTTAGAGTCAATATCTTTGGAAAACAGTTCAGGATTTAAAAGTAAAACGTTCAATTTGATACTGCATTAAAAACATTGTGGGTAAAAGGACAAAATTGCCCTTTCAGATATATATATATGAGCCGTTCCACGAGAAAACCAACTGTATTGACTCTGCGTTATGTATCGACCCAGATCAGCAGTCCGCGCAGGCTAATCCGGACCGACACATTCCGTCTTAGGGGGATGGAGGTATACAGTAATGATTCCTGAAACAGAAAATCCAAAGGAGGCGAAAAGTGTCTGTCCGCGGTAGCCTGCGCGGCATGCTTATGCTGATCTGGGTCAATACTTTACGCAGAGTCAATAATGTTGGTTTTCTCGTGGAACGGCTCATATATATATATATGTTTTGTGAAAAAATACTATTTTTCTTGCTATAAGTAAATTTTTAGATTCTGACCAACAATACCATATATCAAATAGTAAATGTCAGATAGATGAACATGTGCGGTATAAACGAACATGAAACCTAATACACAACAACAAACATGTCAGTGAAGCCGCCAAGTCATAGGAAAAGCGATTTTGGAAACTTTGAAATATGCTGTTTAGTAGTCAGTCCCGTAGTCAAGTCAGTCATTCAATTATAAGGATGATGGGCATTGCTGTGACTAGAATTATCTAAAAGATCTGGTATGTATGTTTATGTTAGCTGATACTCATTAACCCTTTCTGACATACAAGCGCTTTTTGACGCCTCTGAAGAAGACAACTTTTGTAAACATTTTAGCAAATGGAGAAATTGCTCATGATGAACAATTTCTCCTTTTGCCGCAATTATTTCAACTCTATTCACTTATCATGCTTTAGTTTAAAGATATTTTCCATATTTTCACAGGTATGTTTTCAAAGTCGTCGGCAGCAGATTTGTTGTATGTGGGAAATGATGAAAACAACGACAAAGTCCAGAGGTCGGGTTTTATGGGACGTTTATGAAAACAACGACAAAGTCCAGAGGTCGGGTTTTATGGGACGTTTATGAAAACAACGACAAAGTCCAGAGGTCGGGTTTTATGGGACGTTTATGAAAACAACGACAAAGTCCAGAGGTCGGGTTTTATGGGACGTTTATGAAAACAACGACAAAGTCCAGAGGTCGGGTTTTATGGGACGTTTATGAAAACAACGACAAAGTCCAGAGGTCGGGTTTTATGGGACGTTTATGAAAACAACGACAAAGTCCAGAGGTCGGGTTTTATGGGACGTTTATGAAAACAACGACAAAGTCCAGAGGTCGGGTTTTATGGGACGTTTATGAAAACAACGACAAAGTCCAGAGGTCGGGTTTTATGGGACGTTTATGAAAACAACGACAAAGTCCAGAGGTCGGGTTTTATGGGACGTTTATGAAAACAACGACAAAGTCCAGAGGTCGGGTTTTATGGGACGTTTATGAAAACAACGACAAAGTCCAGAGGTCGGGTTTTATGGGACGTTTATGAAAACAACGACAAAGTCCAGAGGTCGGGTTTTATGGGACGTTTATGAAAACAACGACAAAGTCCAGAGGTCGGGTTTTATGGGACGTTTATGAAAACAACGACAAAGTCCAGAGGTCGGGTTTTATGGGACGTTTATGAAAACAACGACAAAGTCCAGAGGTCGGGTTTTATGGGACGTTTATGAAAACAACGACAAAGTCCAGAGGTCGGGTTTTATGGGACGTTTATGAAAACAACGACAAAGTCCAGAGGTCGGGTTTTATGGGACGTTTATGAAAACAACGACAAAGTCCAGAGGTCGGGTTTTATGGGACGTTTATAAAAACAATGAACACTTTCCCCACATGCAGACGCATTCTGACTTATTTGCAGCAGCCGACTTTTTGATAACATAGTTACATTTTTGCATTTGTCACAATGTTTTCAACTAGATTAAACTCAGATGTTCCTATCTTTGCGCTTATATCTTTTCAAAGTCATCTGTTGCGGGGGGAGTTGTATGTGAGCAAGGGTTACCAGTATAAAACCACTACCAGTGTCAGATCTTTCTTTCAACAGCTTCCTCTACTTCGAAGTTCACCTGTACGTCCTGATCATGTGATTAAACTATACATAAATGAAACTACAATCGCGAAACCTTTACTGCACATCCGCCGTGGTCGAGTGGTTAGCGTCGGGGATTTGAAACTGGGCGTCCCGGGTTCGTTCCCTAGTCGCGGCACAACATTCACGATGGAGTGTCCTTGGGCAAGGCACATTTTTTAGCCTAGTACTGGTTTGTTTACCCAGTGATCATGAATAAATGAACTGTCCCGTGAATTAACTGAAATCATGTTGAAAACGGCGTAAAACCCCGATAAAACAGAAAACATCTACAGAAGACGACGAGTTTTGAAATCATAGTGATAAAAGGAGAAATCGATCAAAATGAGCACATTCTCCTTTTGTCACACTGTTTTCAACTTTACTCAATAACCGTTATTTCATTTATAAAGAGTTAATAAATGTTTTCAAAGTCGTATTGCTGCAGATTTCTTGACCGTGGGAAAATATTTAACTCGTTCAGCGCCAATGGCAATATTGAGGGTTTTGCAAACAATACAGATTCAGGTGAGTCAGCTTATAACAAGCTGTCTAACCTGAAATCAGCATTGTTTGCCTTTTAGCTATCAAAATATTGCAAAACTCGTATTACATGATAAATGGAGACGCCCGATTATGAACATGGAAGAGTCTACTTTAAACAATTCGGCGCTGAATAAATTAAGTCACCTAACAAATACCTGTACCAGAGATTTCTTCCAACCGTTGAACCTTCTTTTCTGCGAATACACGCCCCGCTTGCTTTGAAGGTAGCGACGCGGGCTGTCAATCCATTAGTTTTGAGTTTGAACCCCAGATCGTCAATATTGTTTCCGACGCTTGAAAAAAGTCAATGCGACAGTAGGCTAACAGGTACATGTATATGTGGAAAAGTAGCAAATGGCTTGGACATATTGTTATATGGAGTACTGGTGTGAGAAAGTCAGGAAAAAGATAAGTAGGTGAGCTGGCCGCCGTTGATATGTCTCAAATACTGAAAACGGCGGAAAATGACTTCCTGGTCAGGTGAGTTAACTATACAATAAAAAAAAACCTACAATCGTGTAAATAATATGCTTACAATGACGTAGAAAACTGTTCTTTAATGACATTTGTAAATAAAAAGGCATTGGTATAAGTGAGATAACCATTTCCCACATGTATACGTTTTCTTACGCCTTTGCAGCAGACGAAAACATTGGGGCTAAAAGAGTAATGAGCAATTTTTTCTTCAATAATTATTCTTACGTCTGCTGCAGAATTGTCTTATGAGGGAAAGGGTTATGGCAAAACATATATAGAGAATTTCAATACTTTTGCGTAAGTGGTTTCAAAATCGTCGACTGCAGATTTGTTGCATGCAGAGCAGGGGCATTTTTCATGTTCTAACATCCTTATTTGACATTCAAACCCTATGTAATGGGTACTCAAAAGAATCCCCTCAGTGAGACGATTCTTTTGAGTACCCGCAACATAGAATTTGGTTAAGTAATAAGAGATAAGAGAAACATTGTGGGGGAAAGACCAGTTCACTCCCGCTTATCTTGTCCTCTGTGTATGTGGGAAAAGTAGAAACGAACCGTTACATCATTATGTCCTTGTAAATTAACGAGGCTTCATCAACCACCTGGACATATTGTATCTAAACGTTTGTTTTAAGGCAAATTGCGTACAGCATATGTAATATATAGCCTACATATGAGTCGTTCCACGAGAAAACAAACATTGTGGACTCTGCGTAAAGTATCGACCCGATTCAGCATAAGCATGCCGCACAGGCAAACCGGACAGACAATTTTCAACTCCTGTGGATTTTCTGTTTAAGGAATAATTACTCTATACCTCTATCACCCTGAGACGGAAAGTGTCGACCCGGATTAGCCTGCGCGGACTGCGCAAGCTGACATGGGTTGATACATTACTCAGAGTCCATACTGTTGGATTTCTCGTGGGACGGCTCATATATACATATCTTACCCTTTCATGTATCAACATATAAAGATGAACATTATACACACACGCTCGTATGGCTACAAAGAAAAGTTCAGTTCCAAATCGTTGAAACTTGTTTGTATTAATTAACATATACAAATGAACATATATTCGCTCTCAAATGGCTACAAAGAAAAGTTCAGTATCAAATGGTTTAAACTAAACTAATTTGCATCAACGTATACAAATTCCCATATACACAATCTGAAATGCATATAAAGAAAAGTTCAGTACCAACAAGCATATACAAATGCAGATATACGCACCATCAAATGTCTACAAGAAAAGATAAATACCAATATAAGCATATACAAATGAACATATTACTCACTCTCAAATGTCTACAAAGAAAAGGTCAGTACCACATTTTCAAACTGAACTTCAAAAGTATAATATCGACCCCAATAAAAAGCATGAGTAACTACAGGAAAATCCAACATCTATAGTACCGAAATGTAACTGACATTCAAAAGTATAATATCGACTCCAATAAAAAGCATGAGTAACTACAGGAAACTCCAACATCTATAGTACCGAAATGTAAGATATTCGATTTGCATTTCAATAAGCGACACTCAGTACCATTTCAACTATGCGCTATACGTACATATCACGGCCAAAGGAATCAATGTGAACCATGCGTTCGAAAGGACATCAATTTTCTCCCTTGAAACAGTTTATGAATCGCTACTGAAGGTATCGTAACCGTTACAGTAAGACACTGGTATGGTTATCCTTTATGCAACACGAAAACAGGTCTTTTCAGAGAAAACTATCAAAACAAATCCTGTATCAAAATACAACTTCCATCGAAGTATAAATCAAGGAAGATCACGTTTTCGTTTATGTGAGACTGTTTCTCAAATTTAGTCGTTTGGTCAAACTCGGTCTATAACAACATCGAATGAATCTAATTCTGGAAAACAAAGAAAGAAAGTTTTTGCATAGTCCTCTGCGAGGAACAGATTGCGTAGGACACGACTGTAACGGCGAACAGAAACAGAGCCCACGGGCACCCATACCGGAACTAATCCCGAACAAACTGTTTCCGGTTGGCATTTCTTCTTCGACTTCCGGTGGTTCAGGGGTCGTTGTCGGTTGTGGTGTTGTTCGTACGCCGTAACCCGGTAAACGTCGGTTATTACCGTTATGCCTTCTATTGCTCCCCAAAACGGTTGGTAACTGTGTTGTTATGAGATCATCGTCGTATTCCCAAGACGTGCCCCCGGCTGCTGGTCCGCTTGCAGTAAACGTGGCGTAGTCGTAAAATGAATCGGCTGTGTTACCACCATAATGAAAACCACCTTGTCGCCAATTGCTACCATAGCTCGAAGGAGTCGTCGTAAAAAGGTCGTCGTCGTATTCCGCTGTAGTCGGTTTATTTCGTTTGTTTCCGGTTGCTTTACCTGATTTCGTGGTCGATGGTTGAGTTGGTGGTCGTGTCAATACAGCCGGGTGTTGTATGCCACCTCTTCGATGTGGAACTACAAAGAGAGCAACGAAGGTCTTGTAAGAATTAGTCTGAACACAATGTTTTTACTACATGCATATTCAATATAAAAAAAATATATATGCTCATTTGCGATCCGGAATAATACAGATCAATCTGAGCCTCCACGGGTAAGCCTCACGAGTCTTCAATATCTGCATAATTATTTCATAAACATGGAGACCTAAATGCATCTTCAGACAAAAAAAAAACCTAAATGTTTATCCCCGCTATGTTAACGCCGAAATTACTTGAAATGATGTCAAACAACTTTTCATAATCTGAGTGCGTAAAAAGAAAACCTGAGCCGTTCCACGCGACAACCAACAACATTATAAACTCTGCGTAATGTATCGATCCAGATCAGCCTGCACAGTCCGTGCAGACTGATCCGGCCGACACATTCCGTTTTAGGCGGATAGATGTATAGAGAAGTGATTCCTGAAACAGAAAATCCAAAGGAGGCGAAAAGTGTATATCCGGGTAGGCCTGTGTGGCAAGCTTAGGCTGATCCGGGTCCTTACTTTACGCAGAGTCCACAATGTTGATTTTCTCACGAGATGGCCTACACATTGATTATTGAAAAGCTACGCCCCTGATTTAAACGCCGATGCAACTTCAAATGATCCGGAGAATCGGTAAGACGCTAAATCGTCAGACAGCGGTCCTGATAAGGAGGGGTTTACAGCTCTTTCCCCCACAATATCTCTCTTATTATCGAACCAAACCCTATGTTGTTAGTACTCAAAATAATCGTCTCTTTTGAGTACCGACAACATAGGGTTGGTGGATAAAAGAAGAATTTTAGAACACGCAAACGCTCCTTATCTAGAGCTCTGGTCACGGTGTGTGTTACAAGCAAGTCATCTGGTCACATTTGCCATCTATTGCTTTACCTTTTATAAACTAGGTCCAATTCCACCAACCTTACTTAGCGCCAAGTAATATTTTAAATATTTAAAAGTATGTTTCACCATTTTTGTTTCCCCTATATTTCGTATAACATGAATGGCGGAATGTATTTAAGTAAATGACTAAATTGACATGATAGTTACCTTGCTGACTAACAATACTTGATAAGAATGAACTATTTTGGCCTTTTTAGGAAAACAAAAGTGATGAAATATGCTGTTCAGTATTTAAGTAATACTAAGCGCTAAGTATCTTTGGTGGAATTGGGGGGTCTTCTTGATTGTTTATATTTTGCCGATTAAAATTTCATTCGAATTGTTTGGAGGGAAATATATAGAGTTTTATTTCCAAACTGGCATAATAAGTATGCATCGAATCGGTTTACAATTGCATAAATCTAGAATCTATTATCAAGCGTATTTTGTCGCATTTTACAGCACACGCATTTTAAGAAATTGTGACAAAATATGAAATTGCTCATCATAAGCAATTTTTCCATTTGTCACAATGTTTTCAACTATATTCAATAATTATACTTTCGTCTATGGAGATTTTTCATATTTATGTATAGATGTTTTCAATGTTGTCTGCTTCAGATTGGCCTCATGTGGAAAATGATAAATATAATGGGTGTTTTCTCATACTCAAACCACCAAACGTTTTGTAACACGATTGTATGTTGCCAGAAACATATGCTTTACCTGGTATTGTGAGAACGACACGATTTAACAATTAACGATGCGACTAATTGTGTACTCGTATATCTTAATTAATTAACTGATTTGACAGGTGATTTTCTACAAAGCCCTTATTAACCATTGTCAACATGCAACACATCTGTTGTAGAAGACTTTGAAACATACACAGACACAATTTGGAAAATCTATAATTATTGACGATAATTGTATTTTAGATTGAAGCAAACGGTGTATTTGCTCATGATTTTGCAACAATGTTGTTTGAATGTCGTCTGCTGCAGATGAGTCAAAATTCGTCAGAAAGGGTTAACGACATCTTGTTACAAGATACCGTTACGTTGTAGTAGTATTACGCTATCGATGTTTGAACTTTTAATGAATGAGACCTACTGACCTACATATTATTCGGTGACTTTCCGAGACCTTGTTTGACCTTTTACAATGTAGTGCATCTTGTACAATGTGGTCAATTACTGCGCTTGTATACAGACGCTTTCTGACGCCTCTGCATCAGATGACTTTTAAAATAACTGTGGCAAGAGTAGAAATTGCTCATAATGAGTAATTTCTCCATTTGCCACAATAATTTCAACTCTATACATTAATGATTCTATCATGTTTAGAGATTTTCTATTATTTTGACTTGATAATTTCAAAGTCGTCTGCTGTTGATTTCTTGTATGTGGGAGAGGGGGGTTAAAGTGCGGCATAACGCGACAATAGTGACCTGATCCTGACCTCTGGGTAAATGTGTAAGTTATTAAGACGTAAGTGCATTTATTTGTGATTTGCTTTATGAAAGCTATACACGACATTAAGCAGTATATGTGTAAACTGTATGATATCACGCAAGACTGAAACTCACAATTAAGAACGATGTAGACATAGATCGGTCATATCTGCGTCTACACCGCTCCCTACGTGTCCATTAATATTTAGTAGAAACGAGGCACGTCGGGCGATTCAGGGTCTTACTGACACTCCGCTTTGACATAATAGCATACAATCAGTGGGGCTGCACTTCTAGTTGTTTGTCAGGAGGTGCATTTAGGTATTGTTAACGTATTTGAGAATGGTGAAGACTCTGGTGAGACAGTGCGGATGCTTTATAACTCCAAATCACTAGTAGCGTCTCAATATAAATGTATACAATTTGAGCACAAAAACATAATAGTATTGGAATGGTGATTTGTGAGTGACACGGCTATTTCAAACATTGAAAAAGTTTTATGAATATTTTACAGACAAGATAATCACATAATAAAACACGTATCAAGTAAGACTGTTGTGCATTTAGAATGCTCAAAGACATCGAACGCTCAGCGAGCGCTAGTCAAACGATATGTCTTGATGAGTTGAGATTCGACTAACACATGCCCGAGTGCACAATGTGTAAGGACAATCTGAATGCGCATCTGGCCTTAGGGCTTGTTTTTTGTGTGTGCAGTAAATGATACTTTAAATCAAAGTGTAGACATGTTTACGCTATAACCATTCACACAGTTATGTGTTTATGACCAGACTGCACGGATATGTAGGATGATCTGGATCTTGGTTGGTCGCAGAAGTATGTGTCTGTGTGACGAAGTTAACCCTTCCCTCATACGACAATTCTGCAGCAGACGACTTTGAACGTATTTTCTCAAAACATAGAAAATCTCCATAATTGAATGGATAACCCATGACAAAAAGTGGAAAACATTGTGGCAAAAGGAGAAATTGCACGTTTTGTGCAATTTCTTCTTTTGTCACTATGTTTTCAAAAAGCTGTCTGCTGCGCAGGCGTCAGAAAGCGTCTATATGAGGGAAAGGGTTAAGATTGTAGAACTTTAAATGATTGGCCAACAACGCACACATTTATGAAAACAGTAAATAAATTCGACACTGGATTCGTTTTGGGAAGAAAATAATACCAGCTGAGTTATATATATCTATGATCTATATATATATACCTCTGCTTCCCTTTATCCGTTTCTCGCATATAACAGATCTGCAGCGGACAAATTTGAATAAAATAACGTCAGGAAAGGTATGATATTTGTAAAAAGTTCAAAACAGTTGTGGAGAAGATTAAAAAATAACCAATCGCAATTTCTCCCTTTGTCACAATGTTTTCGAAAGTCGTCTGGACCAAAAAAGCGTCTGCAATTTTGAAAAGCTTAAATTTTTAAAGTCGATTTTAACAAATCAATATAGTTTATTGCATGAAAATAATCAAAATATTTTTACCAAAAAAAAAAAAGTGTACAAAGAAGTATTTACAAATATTGAACTACGTGACCATTTTCGAAGTTTCGATAGAATTTAATGAGAGACTCAGTGCTGTGATCTTATGTTATATATGTGTTTATTAGGTGGAACAGTGAAATGTACGCACTGTGTACATATCTTTTTTTCTTAACAGTGACATATAGGCCCTTGGGGCCGGGTGTTTTCCCATTATTATATTTTGTCATACGTTCGTTTTGTTATACACATGTCACTATAATAAAATATTTACTTACTTACTTACTTACTTACTTAGTAGGTCATTTATCAAAACTAGACCCATCATATTTGTTCGAGTAAAGTTGCCAAGTCAATGTAGGTCTTTGTTACGCCGCATTCAACAAGTTTCAGTAATATCATGACGTTTCCTGGGTACGTTACCAGTACTGCTGGTCCGTTTATCCTGACACCACCGAGTCAGTCGTAGTGCTAACCACGCGGAAAGGCTAGGGTATGCCCCGGTCATGATCGAACCCCCGACTTCCCGCAACCGGACGCTCTACCACTATTCCACCGAGGCGGTAGGCCTATTTCCGTGAATAGTCGAGTGAATGGCGAATAACCTTTGTTGGTGACCCAGAGTGTAAGAAGATCCGTTCTGGACTAACTATGTTTAGACAACTTTGACTTGTCAGGTCCACTAATTAAAAAAAATATATATTTTTTAATATTTAGCATTTTAACACGTCTGCCGCTGACAGCAGTTGTAAAGATTGTGGTAAATAAAGGAGATATTTATCATATTAAAGGAATTTCTCTTTTTCGTCATTAATGTGTTTAACTCTTTTCAATGACGACAAACCTTCTTTCTAGAGATGTTCTACATTTTCAGCTGCAGATATGTTGCATATTGGAATGAGTTAACCTATTACCATATACAAATAGATTTGGGGCAGACGACTTTAAAAACATCTGTGAAAAAGAAGAAAAAGTTATAAATAAGTGAAAATTTAATTGTTGTATAAAAGGGAAAACATTAAAACAAAAGGAGAAATTGCTCTTTATCAGCAATGTTTTCGTTTGCCACAATGTTTTCAAACGTCGTCAGCTGCATATGTGTTGTATATAGGAAGGAAAGGGTTTATCAATTACCACAAACAAAACTTTTTTGCATTTATGAGCAATATGAAAAAGCTATATAATTGGGAATTTAATCATTGAATAAAAGTGAAAACATTATGGCAAAAGAAGAAATTATCATTGTGCTTTTCGTGTTTTCAAACGACCTCAGCTGCATATTTTGTTGTATATCGGAACGGGGTCAACCTATTACCAAATACAAATAGATTTGCAGCAGACGATCTTCGGGAATCCACGACCTATGATTGACAAGACCAGCCTGTGCTTAGTAGGTTTGATCTGTACGCCACCTATACAAACAAACATATTAGAAGCATATCCTATGCGCTTAAGCAATGACAAGAATGCCGTCTGCCGCAATCGTCCATGATTTAACTCTTTCAGCGCAAATGGCAATACGGAGTCTTTTTCAAACAATACGGATTCATATGAGCCCGCAGCGCTGGTAACGAGCTGTCTCACCTGAGATCAGCATTATTTGCCTTTTAGTTATCAATCTATTTCAAATCTCTCATTACGCTAAAAATGGATTCGTCCGATTTCGAACATGGTGGAGTACTGTAATGAATTCGGCCCTGGAAATGTTTAAAAGAATTAGGAATTTTAAACGGCATGTCTATATTGCCTATAGTTTGTCCATGTTGTATTTATTGAAAATATGAACCAGGGTCCAATTCCGCCAACCTTACTCCTTGTTGACTAAAATTACCTGTTAAGAAATGAAATATGTTTTCATTTTTTATAATAGTAAGAGAGATATTGTGGGGAAAAGAACTGTATACCCCTTATTATCTGGACAAAGTAAAAAATATGTGAGAATAATAGCACCGCAAATATTGATGGAAACAAAGAACAAAATATGCACCATTATCGGCCAAATATTTTCAGAATCCAATGTCCAATACTATATTATTTTCTTAACCCTTCTCAAAAACATGCAGACACATTTTGACGCAAAAGCAGTCCTTTGGCCACAATGTTTTCAACTTTATTTAACAATTAAGCCATATGTCGTCTACTTTGTTGTATGTGGGAAAGGGTTAAACAAAAGTACTAATAATGAGAGTATGTATGCACCAGAACTCAAATTAGCATGCCCGGGACTCTATAAGTGTCCTTCGTGCACGTTTATACTGATAAGTGTGCTTATACGTGTTAACCCTTTCCCACCTGTAGACGCATTTTGACGCAATAGAAGCAGAAGACTTTTGAAAACACTGTGGCCAAAGCTGAAATTGCTCATGATGCTTTATTTGACAAGTATTATAAAGATTTCTTTTATGGAGATTTTTCAATTTTTTGTCAGTATGTTTTCAAATTCGTCTGCTGTATATTTGTTGTATATGGGAAAGAACTGTATACCCCTTTATACAACTATTTTTTCTTAGAGTATGTATGCACCAGAACTCAAATTAGCATGCCTAGGACTCTAAATGTGTCCTTCGTGCACGTTTACAGTGATAATTATGCTTAAACGTGTTACTGTGTACTGTATGAATGCCATTTCCCACTGTATGTAATTAAATTTGTATCATTTCACTTTAAGCTGTAATGCTTAATGTCAAAATGAAGTTTCTGTTATATTCTGATATATTGTTATATTCTGTTATATTCTTTTATATACATGTACTAACCTTTTCATGATTCAGACGACATTTGGGGCATTGGCTGCAGACGAGTTTTGAAGAAAAAAACCTCTGCACCACTGTCTTCGTGGAAGACAGTGGTGCAGAGGTAGAGCGTCGGCCTCTCGTATCAAAGGTCCCTGGTTCGAGTCCCGTGATGAGCGGGTCCTGACTTTGGGATTTTTCCACACAAACGGCGCGAGTACTGGTTAAGTCTCCAGGAAGCAGACATCGAGCGTGATTAATCTAAGCCCAATCGATGTAAAATAAATAAGTTTAAACTAAACTAAGAAAAAAACAGTGCACACGAGAAAGTGCTCAAACGATCGATTTTCTCCTTCGTCTTTTAATCAAATAAAACTTCAATGCCTCTTAATCATTTCCCACATAGTTTTACGCCTCTACAGCAGCAACATTTTGAAATCATTGAGAGCAATTTCTCCTTTTCCCACAATGTTTTTAACTCTGTCAAATATTTAAAGCATTCATAAATAGAAATCTACAATATTTTTGTTTAGATGTTTTCAAAGAAGTCTGCTTCAAAATTATTTTATGTGCGAAAGGGTGTAAACTATAAACATATCAGAAAAACGGTCGGGACTAGGCAATGGTTTCAAAAATCGGGAAAATATGATAATAAATGAAAACCCCTACCTTTCGAAAACCCCAAACTAAACGTCGCCAAGATAATCAATAAACCAAGTTTAAAATTGTTGTCCATCTTGAACTCGAAAGTAACTACCTATGAATGAAAAAATCAAATCAGCAACAACTTCCTTTATACTAAAACAACAAATCGCATTATTCAACACTTATGGTATTTGTATGCGTAACTAATGCCTAATTAGAGAAAACGGACTGATAGCCGGTCATACTAATGGTTTAATTCAATACAGGGGTAAGTAAATTATACTACAAGTTGCAGCTACGACTGTGAGGAATGTCATTGTGCCATTTGGTTGTCAAATTAATTACATTGAACATTTGTTAGGAACACTCTGCTCGTTACGCATGCGCACTTGTCGCTATGTTTACACGAAACCAACATGACAGCTTAACCCATAGAGGTCGGGTTTTTTTCTTAATTAATCAACAGTTATTAATGCATAACCTTTAATATACACAATAAAGAAACAGGGTCGTAACGAGATACATATTTCGCCTTTGCTCTCCCTTTCAAGTATTCATTACGCGTACAATTTACATGCAAATAACTGTCTTTCCGATCGGATGAAGTGCTATATATATATTGCCAAAAGAAACTAGTGCAAATGAATCTTCGTAATAATTTCTTTAATTCCGTCAAATATCTTATCAGAGCGGAGTTCAAAGAAAAAAAACCCTGACTCTGGGATAATTAATAAATAGAGTAATGTTTTACGTGTTTTCATTTCCCTCACGACCGCCTCTGTGGTGTAATGGTAAAGCGTCTGCCTCAGGTGCGGGTTCGATCCCCAGTCGGATCATACATTAAATACTTTAACAATGGTAGTAATGGCTGCCCCCCCCCACCCCCTTGGCGATGAGGGTTGCGGGGTTAGTATTACGACAGGCTGACTTGTGTCTGGATAAATGAACCATTAGTACGGGTATCTTACCAATGAATCGTCTTGAATTAACTGAACTATTGATAAAAGCGGCGTAAAACACCAAAACAATCAATCATTTTCCCAACAGTATATGGAAATTGCAATTATATTTTGTACGCTATTACTTTAGGCAAAACGTATTATGAAAATCTGCTTTGTGAAATATTACGCGACCAGTAAACGCTCAGACCAGACAATGTATACGTACACACAGTCTGACCAGTGAAGTATAATATCCGCTCGCACTCGTAATCAAGTAATTTGCACCTCTTCAGTAGACGATTTTTGACAATTGAGTTAGTGCATTGGGACATATACGAGTTGGCATTTCTGGAAGATGTAGATTCGGATCAGTCTGTTAACCCTTTCCGTCATACGACAATTCTGCAGACGACTTTGAACATATTTTGTCAACAAATAGGAAAAAAATCTCTATAATTGAAAGGATAACCTATGACGAAAAGTGGAAAACATTGTGGCAAAAGGAGAAATTGCTCGTTTTGAGCAATTTATTCTTTTGCTACTACGTTTTCAAAAAAGCCATCTGCTGCAGAGGTGTCAGAAGGCGTCTATATGAGGGAAAGGGTTAATTAAATATGTAAGTCTTTCTATAATCTACAGACTTAAGTAGTCAGAAGTTTCTAACAAGCGTATGTAAATATTGCGTGAACAGTAGATATCTTGATCAGACAGGCTGATCTCGATCTGCATTTTTCTCAAAAGCAAACATTTTCCACTGTTAGGGCTCAATTCTCATAATTGACAAATTTTCCCTTTCGCCACGATGTTTTTAACTCTAATCAATACATCCCTATATTACTATAGATGTTCCATAGTTTTGCCAAGTTGATTTTTTGGGGGGTACCTCCTCGATAGTGTTATGGTAGAGCGTCCGCCTCGGTGCGGGAGATCGTGGGTTCGATCCCAGGTCGGGTCATTGAAAATGGTAGAAGTGGCTGCCCTCCTTGGCGCTCTGGGTTGTGGGATTAACATCACGACTGACTGGCTGGTGTCAGGTTAATGTACCAGTAATACTGGTAACTTACCGCAGAAACGTCGTGATATAACTGAAACATTGTTGAAAGGGGCGTAAAACACCTAACAATCAATCAAAGACGTCTGCTGCATGTCTCTTATATACGGAATGGATTATAAAATCCATTGACTGTCTGTTTCGGCATACAAATAATAATAACAAGCATACTGCGACGATGGTTCTCCCTTGTCTCTACTCTCACGACACCGCACGAATAATGAAACAAGCTATCGAGTTGTCGCGAGAACAGCGTCAAATTCACTTGAATATTTCTTCTCCTCGTGTAAAAGTACGGGAAACGGAAGTTGTAATGGCTATGTGAAGTGCTCTCTGGTTGGTCGATATTTGGTCGTGTCCGGATTTTTAGCCAATCAGCGATCAGGTTATAGGAAACCATTTCTTTTTGTGTCGATATATTTAGTTTTGATGTGTCTGTGTTTTCCGCGGAAATGGTACCCCTTACGGCAACTCAAATATTAAGAAAACGAAGAGACGGATCAAAAATCGGGACGATCATTCGATGTAGCAACTGATGGGCTACACAACGTACACCGAGTGGTTTCTAAATTCGAAAAACTGTGGGAGGAGATAGTTTTCGCAGGTTTTCGCCCGTTTCCATAGCAACAGTGGTTTCTATGGCGATCATACTACAAAAGGAACAACTACAGCCTAGACCCTTCATCCCTACCAAGTTTGGTACGCTTGCCACAAACAAACAAACGGACAGAAACGAAGATCGACTTTAAGGGTCTCTAGAAGAGAGAACCAACAATTCAACAATGGCTATACATATCCTATTTTCATATGGCCTCAAATAATATTACAACACACACAAACATTACATTTAAACAACATGCAAATTTAAATGAAAAAATATGGCATTAAATACAAATATAATTACATGTTTAATCATGTAAAGACAGACACTCCAAATACTTTAAACATAATTCTTAACATAATAACGGCAAGAAATTAAGATATTGTTAGTATGGAGCCTTTCTTATAATTTCGTTTGAATGATACAATAGACGTTAAATGCTTAATATGTGATGGAATGCTATTCCAGACTTTAAAACCAAAATATCTAAATGAATTTGACATGTAATGTGTTCTAGCGGCTTCTAGGTCAATGCTAAATTGTTATTGGATTGTTATGATCTTGATCAGGTACTAAATGCGTGACCATTGATTGACTCACCGAGGTTTTAAGGACGTTTAACCCTTTCCCTCATACGACAATTATGCAGCAGACGATTTTGAATGTAATTTGTCAAAACATAGAAAATCTCCATAATTGAATGGATAACCTATGACTAAAAGTGGAAAACATTTTGGCAAAAGGAGAAATTGCACGTTTTGTGCAATTTCTTCTTTTGTCACTATGTTTTCAAAAACACGTCTGCTGCAGAGGCGTCCGAAAGCGTTTATATGAGGGAAAGTGTTAACCCTTTCCCACATACAACGTCTCTGCTGCAGGTGATTTCGGAAACGTATAGGCAAAAGCACGAATAATCTCTTAAAACATTGTCATATATATTTGAAAACATTGTGAGATAATGAGAAATGTCTCATTACTGCCACAATCTTTGCAGAAGCAGGGAAGTAGCTCCCTTTAGGCACTGTAGGCACGTGCCTACACATTTTTTCTCAAAATGCCCCCAAAATGCAGCTGCGTCGATAGACATCTGCGTAATGTATTGACCAGATAAGACTGCGCTGTCCGCGCAGACTGATCCGGCCGACACATTCCGTCTAAGGCGGGATAGATTTATAGAGTAGTTATTCCTGAAACAGAAAATCCACAGGAGGCGAAAAGTGTATATCCGGGTACGCCTGTGTGGCATGCTTAGGCTGATCCTGGTCCGATACTTTACGCAGAGTCCACAATGTTGATTTTCTCACGAGACGGCCTACACATTGATTATCGCAAAGCTACGCCCCTGAGAAGTCGATTCACTTGTACGTGGGAAAAGGCTTAACAATTTACCTTACAAGCCTTTGTTTTTCGATATCTTTGGAAAGAGAAACAAATTGTCGAAAATAAACACAATGGAAACAGATTTTAATATAAGTGAGAAATTGCTCATAACGAACAAATACATGTATTCCGATTTACGTAGTCCCTTTACCGAATACGACAATTCTACAGTAGACGACTGTAACCATTTCTGCAGACGCATTTAGTATCTGTAACAGACGACATTTGAAGACATTGACATTGAAGAAATGCTCATTATGAGCAATATCTCAATTTGCCACACTGTTTAATTTTTTCCCTAATACTGAACTGTCATATGTAATTTTTTGTTTGTTTCATTGTTTTCCTCAATTGTTTTGAAAGTCGTCAGATGCATATTTTGTTTTATGTTGGAAAAGGAGCGTTAAATTATCTAGGCAAAACTATGGACAATCTCAATAAATGGCAGTATAGTCAACGACTAGAGTTGATTGAAAACATTGTGAAAAAAAGAGAAGTTGCTCAGACGACTTTGGAATCTCCTGCCAAAAGCATATTTTTGAAAATATATAGTTGATATCATTGTGGCATAATGAGAAGTTTCTCACTTAGTCACAATGTTTTAAAAAGTCGTCCGCTGCAAATGCGTCTGTCTGATAGTGGGAAAGGATAGCGTGCTATGTTCTTATGCTACCCTAACACGTTTCGACGCGGACAAAAACTATGACCGTGTTGTCAGACTAACAGCTGGGTCAGATAACAGCCTATAGTCCAGTAGCTCAGTCGGTAGCGACGCGGGCTGTCAATCCAGGGGCTGAGAGTTTGAACCCTAGCTAGGCAACATTATTTCCGACGTTTGACAAGCATCATTATTTTTTCACCAATGAACTAACGGTCTATGTTGAAAAGCAGTCAGTTGCTTTGAAAGACTACTGGTGTAAGAACGCCAGGAAACTCATGGGAGGGGGAAATGTTATTAAGCACAAACCAATCAATCAAATCATCTACGGCAGATTTGTTATATTTATGACAGGGTTAACAAAGAATACTTTGTCTGGATACGTAAACTGACCGCCGGGAAATTGTTAGATTAAAGTTAAACTTATTTAGTTTACATCGATTACGTAACAAGCTTTCAGCTTATATTAATCACGTTCGATATCTGATTCCTGGAGACTTTAACCAGTACTCGCGCCGTTTGTGTGGGAACATCCTTGATTCAGAACCCGCTTATCACAGGACTCGAACCCGGGACCTTTGGTACGAGAGGCCAACGCTCTACCATCCACGAAATTGTTGAAAACTGCAACACTCAACTAACTGTTAATACTAAGACTCTCTAGAGCGAGTAAGTCCCTTTACTATCAGACACGACTCAAATATTCAAACATAAGGACCATGATGGTCCTGTATAGCTCACTTGATTTAATCAAACTGTCAGATCAACCTATACTTTTGGGAAAGTAGATTTTCTATAGTTGTTACTATATATATATATATATATACAAATAAGGTAAATAAGCCCCATCCCTTGACAGCCGAGCTTTTCAATGGACCGGAATAAGTTTAACTATCTAAGTAGAGAGTCGGTCCCACAAGTAACATTTGTGCCAAATTATTCTCAAAGCGGGCCCATGCTTTTGTACAAGAAGATTTTCGCTGTCAATTAAATACTTATAAACCCCCTAGCTGTCATGATTTGGAAGGGATCAGAATAGTTTGAACATTCTTGGCAGAGGATCACACAATGACTATTTGTGCCAAATTATTTTCAAATCGGTCCAAAACCTTTAGACAACAAGTTTTTTTACGCTTACGGAAACAAGTTCCGGCAGTCATGTTTTTTCAACGGATCGGAATAATTTGAACAATTTAGTAGAGGGTCACCCAAAGAACAATTTTCATATAATTTTCAAATCTGGCAAGTACCTTGGACAAGAAGATTTTTAAAGTTTTTGTCATTTGACCCTCTTTCTGATTCCGTAGCAACCAAAGTTCTATATGGAATTTAATTCTTTGTTTAGCTATGAAAGAGGACCACCTTATGATGACGTCCAATGATTACAATAGCTCAACATGCACTTTGTGCTTAGATGAGCTTGAAAGAAAAAGGAATATTATTGTTTCGGGTACTGTGTATATTTAAAGAGGACAATATCAAATACAACATGTACATAATTAACAACTACATTGTGACATGTAATAACATGTGCTTTTCATACAAACAACAATCATGAAGGAGAAAAACAGCACAAAGCTTTTCAAAGAAAACACTGTCATCATAACCTTTCACCCAATGCAGACAACCTTTTAAAACATTGTGGGTAAAGCAAAAATTACTCAAAACTAACAACTTCTCCTTTTCCATCCAGTTCTAAAAATCTATATAAAAACAAAGGCGTGTAAATACAGATAAGAATCTCGGGCTCTACGTCCCGAAATCTCGAATTTACCGCGGGTATAGCGATACTCGCGCGAATCAAATCCCTGTTCTGCCACAGGCGTCCGAGTTTCCATTTAAGAAAAAGATGGGGGAAAACACACAAAGATACTCAAATAGTATCTCTATATTGCCCATATGCTATAATTAAAGTAATCGTAATAACTCCCGTATTACTATAAATAGCCTCTCTATACGGTTCATATCAAATAATAATTTTTATATGGAATACAAAAGGGAATCCATTTATAGTAACACGGTCACGGTGAGTTTTCTCACACTGTATCATTATAACATTATGGGCGTTATAATTTATCCCTTTCCCTCATATAGACGCTTTCTGACGCTTCTGCAGCAGACGGATTTTTGAAAGCATAGTGTCAATAGAAGAAATTGCTCAATACGAGCAATTTCTCCTTTTGCCACAGTGTTTTCCACTTTTAGTCATAGGTTATCCATGCAATATTAGAGATTTTCCATTTTTTGACAAAATATGTTCAAAGTCGTCTGCTGCAGAATTGTCCTATGAAGAAAAGGGATAATTATAGCATATGGACCACATAAAGAATATTTGTAGTAGTTTAACCAGGTATTGTGTTGGGTTTTTTTCTCAAAAGAAAACTTGGACGCCTGTAGTTCTGCAAGCGCTTTATACAACAATAACATTTTGTATTTATATGTGTTTGATACAAATTAATTTTCAAATTCTCTAAAATTAATAAAAATAAAAAAATAAAAGTTTTAAAAGAAGATGTCTAAAAGAATATAATATCATGTTAGACATTAAACCCTAACTTCATTTGACATGATCGTACTGAAAACATATAAGACATCTGGAAAAATCCAGCCAATTAAAAGTAACAATCAAACAGTTAATTATCTCATTGAATACAGATTGAGGTTCCCAAGCCAATAACAATTGTAGAAGAACGCAAAATAAAAATTGTAAAAGAACTCATGGTATACCAGTACCTAAATTAGTGTGTTCAAAAGTGTTTGCTTTTTTTCCCCATCGTTTCCGTTTAGTATTTAATCATTTCTGAGAGTTTACATAATTTTGGCTGACACGTGGTTCTAAAAAGAAAGAGATGGACAAAAAACGTGCAAGCTACACTCAATTACCGATTCTATATATTTTAAAGAACAAAGAACAATGTTCTAATCGAACAATGTTCCAACTGGTTCACGATTATAATGCATAACCAATTTAAGGAGCTGTCGAATTTTTAGATATACAACATTACTGCGCAAATTTTATAATTCATGAAAAATTACTGATTGTTTTGATTATCAAGTCAAATGATATGCGCATGTTCCATATCATAGTGTTTTCTCATATTGATCGCCGTTTATCTTTTTTAAAGATTGTTCTTGTTTAAATTGACCTAGTGACCTAGTTTTTACCCTACATGACCCAGTTTCAAACCTGACTGGGATTTGATGGAGATAAATGTTCTGATGGTTTATCATATAGATTGAATGAAAAATTCGAACCTGATGTGTTTTCAAAAGGTTTTTCTAGAATTGAACCTAGTGATCTAATTTTGGAATATAAATGACCCAGTTTCAATCCCCTAATTGGGATTTAATGCGAGATGAATGTTCTGATGATTTTTCATGAATGTTAGATGACAAATATTGCCGCTATTGTGTGCACAAGTTTTATTTCTAAAAATTAACAAAGGTTTTGAGCCTACATGACCCAGTTGTGTTGTATCTGACTGGGATTTGATGTAGATGAATCTTCAGATGAACCAGTACGATTAGATGATAACAAATCTAAGGTGGTCATAACTTTACCCTTTCCCTCATACAACAATTCTGCAGCAGACAACTAAAGTGGAAAACATTGTGGCAAAAGGAGAAATTGCACATTTTGTGAAATTTCTTCTTTTGTTACTATGTTTTCAAATAGCTGTCTGCTGCAGAGGTGTCAGAAAGCGTCTATATGAGGGAAAGGGTTAAGGTTATTCATTTTACTAATAGGTGACCTAGTTTTTACCTCAAGTGACCCAGTTTGAACCAAGATTTGATGAAGCTGGAAGTTCTGATAACATTTCATGAAGATTGGATGTTCCTTGTGGCCTGTAGATGTTCACAAGGTAATTGTGATATAAACCATGAAATATGTAGTACATAAACAATATAAGTTAAAGTGGACATAACCCTGATGTTTAAGCCAATCTTAGTGAAACTTGCTGTCCGACATTTCCCTATGGTGGTTAACATTTCAACATAGTTTTAATCAAATAAGCAGATGTTTATCATTTTAGCAAATAAATAATTAAAACAAGAGGCCCAAGAGGGCCAGTATCGCTCCACGGCCATAAGGCAAAAATAAAATCTCCAAACAGCCCTGCCCCGTGGTGGCTATTTTTTTTAACAACCACCATGGCTTAAAGGAATCTTGTAGAGTGTCACCAAAGGAATGTTTCTGCAAAATTATTTGAAAATATGCCTGACACTTTCGGAGGAGAAGATTTTTTAAGTTTTCACTATGGTCATATAAGTCAAAATAGCCCCGCCCTCTGGCGGCCATGTTTTTCGACCAATCAACATGGCTTGAAGGAATCTGATAGAGGGTCACCCAATGAACATTTCTACAAAATTATTTGAAAATCGGCTGAACACTTTCGGAGAAGAAGATGTTTTAAGTTTTCACTATAGCTATATAACGCAAAAAAGCCCCGCCCCCATGGAGGCCATGTTTTTCGCCCAATCAACATTTCTTGAAGGAATCTAATTAAGGTTCACACAAGGAACATTTCTACAAAATTATTTGAAAATCGGCCTGACACTTTTGGAGGTGAAGATTTTTTAAGTTTGCTCTTTAGCCATATAGGCAAAATAGCCCCGCCCTGTGACGGCCATGTTTTTTTACCAATCAACATGGCTTGAAGGAATCTGATAGAGGGTCACCCACGGAACATTTCTACATAATTATTTGAAAATCTGCTGAACACTTTTTGAGAAGAAGATTATTTAAGTTTTCACTATAGCTATATAAGGCAAAAAAGCCCCGCCCCCTGGCGGCCATGTTTTTCGCCCAATCAAAATTTCTTGAAGGAATCTAATAAAGGGTCACCCAAGGAACATTTCTACAAAATTATTTGAAAATCGGCCTGACACTTTCGGAGAAGAAGATTTTTTAAGTTCTCACTATTTTTTTCTTTCGGTTGCCATGGAAACCAGAATTTTGAATGGATCAAAAAAAATTGAAGGAATTTAGTAGAGGACATTGAGAGGATGCTTCCCATGAAGTTTCAACCAAATTGGCCAAGTGGTTAGGGAGAAGAAGTCGTTTAAAGGAAAAAACTAACGCACGCACGCACGCACGACGGACAATTCGCCATGACATAAGCTCGACTGGCTTTCAGCCAGTGGAGCTAAAAATTGAAAGAAGAATAAAAAAAAAATACATTTTGTACATAAATGTATGACAAAATGGCAAACATTAAAAAAAAAAGATAAAACATAAAACTGACATAACAAGTAGTGACATGGAGATCATTGAAAGCAAAGCATTCTTTATTAACCCTGTCATAAATATAACAAATCTGCAGTAGATGATTGGATTGATTGGTTTGTGTTTAATAACATTTCCCCCTCCCATGGGCTTCCTGGCTTTCTCACACCAGTGTGCCACACAACGATCTTACGCTTTGTCAAACCTCAGAGAGAATGTTGGCCTAGCTGGGGTTCAAACACACAACCACTGGATTGACAGCATGCGTTGCTACCAACTCAGCTACAAGGGCTTGACAAGATCACTGAAACAATATGAAACAATCTCTGTAAGTGAAGGTAAAACTATTGAAAAAAGTTGAAGACATGGTAGCAAAAGGAGAAAGTGTGCATTATGAAAGTGCTCATTATGAGCAATCTCACCTTCAGCCACAATGTGTTGAAAAGTAATTTGCTGCAGAAGTGTCAGAATATGTGGGAAAGGATAAACTTATTACCTGGAATAATATGCTAGAATTTCTAAGATTGAAAACATTTACAAACAAGAGGGCCATGATGGCCCTATATCGCTCACCTGATTTAATAGAACTTCAATAGTTTTCAAAGTTTTTACTTTTTTTAGGCCAATACTTTTGGACAAGAAGATTTTTAAAGTTTTAACAATGCATATATAAGGAAAACAAGCTCCGCCCCCTGGTGGCCATGTTTTTCAACGGATCAAAAATATTTAAACAATCTTGGTAAAGGGTGCCCCAAGGAACATTTGTGCAAATTATTTTTTAAATCGGGCCAGTACTTTTGGACAAGAAGATTTTTAAAGTTTTAACAATGCACATATAAGGAAAACAAGCTCCGCCCCCTGGCCACCATGTTTTTCAACGGATTGGAAATATTTGTACAATCTTGGTAAAGGGTGCCCCAAGGACCATTTGTGCAAAATAATTTTTAAATCGGGCCAGTTCTTTTGGACAAGAAGATTTTTAAAGTTTTAACAATGCACATATAAGGAAAACTAGCTCCGCCCCCTGGCGGTCATGCTTTTCAACGGATCGGAAATATTTGAACAATCTTGGTTAAGGGTGCCCTAAGGAACATTTGTGCAAAATAATTTTCAAATTGGGCCATTACTTTTGGACAAGAAGATTTTTAAAGTTTTAACAATACACATATAAGGAAAACAAGCTCCGCCCCCTGGCGGCCATGTTTTTCAACGGATCAAAAATATTTGAACAATCTTGGTAAAGGGTGCACCAAGGAACATTTGTGCAAAATTATTTTCAAATCGGCCCAGTACTTTTGGACAAGAAGATTTTTCAAAGTTTTAACAATGCACATATAAGGAAAACAGGCTCCGCCCCCTGGCGGCCATGTTTTTCAATGGATTGGAAATATTTGAACAATCTTGGTAAAGACTGTCCCAAGGAACATTTGTGCAAAATAATTTTCAAATCGGGCCAGTACTTTTGGACAAGAAGATTTTTAAAGTTTTAACAATGCACATATAAGGAAAATAAGCTCCGCCCCCTGGCGGCCATGTTTTTCAACGGATCGGAAATATTTGAACAATCTTGGTAGAGGGAACCCCAAGGAACATTTGTGCAAAATAATTTTTAAATCGGGCCAGTACTTTTGGACAAGAAGATTTTTTAAGATTTGGCAATTTTCCCCTTTTCTGATGCCGCAGCAACCAAAGTTCTACTTGGAATTAATTTCTTTGAACAACTTTGAAAGAGGATTACCTAAGGACCATTCCTGTGAAGTTATTTTGAAATCTGTTCATTGGTTTAGTAGGAGAAGTCATTTGTAGGAAATTGTTAACAGACGCCGACGACGACGCAGACGCCGCCGGACGCCGGACGGTGAGTGATCACAAAAGCTCACCTTGCACTTCGTGCTTAGGTGAGCTAATAAGAGGGGCAAGATGGCCATAATTACATCACTTGAGTAATGGTATAGTAGCTAATGTTTAACCCTTACCCACGTACAACAAATATGCAGAAGACAGACTTTAAAAATGTCTAGAAAAAAATAATGAAAATTCTCTATAAATGAAATTTAATTTATGGAATAAAGTTGAAATTATTGTGGCAAAAAGAGAAATTGCTCATTATGAGAAATGTCTTCTTTTGCCACAATGATTTCAAAAGTTGTCTGCTTCAGATTAATCAGAATGTGTCTACAAGTGCAAAAGGGTTTACTGCTGATGTCAAGGAAAGTTTTATACATTGTGAGGGGTCGACACTGAAAAAAAGGTTTCTAAGCCCTAGTCCGTAACAGCCATGTTATCCAACCAATCAATATGGCTAAAATATATTCAATAGAGGGTCACCAAATGAACCTTGGCACTCAGAATTGTTGGGTAAACATTACAACTGACTAACCCTTTCCCTCAAATAGACGCCTTATGATGCCTCTGCAGCAGATGGCTTTTTGAAAACGTAGTGACAAAAGAAGAAATTGCTCAAAACGAGCAATTTCTCCTTTCGACACAATGTTTTCCACTTTTAGTCATAGGTTATCCATTTAATTATAGAGATTTTCCATTTTTTGACAAAATGTGTTCTAAGTCGTCTGCTGCAGAATTGTCGTATGAGGGAAAGGTTTAATTTACCAAGGAAACACTCTGATATAACTTAACACTTGTTGAAGCAGCGTAAACACAAAACAAATCACACCCTTAGCGGATGCTACCTGCTGCAAAATGTTTCTCAACCAATCAATATGGCTTGAACAGGAGTTATAGAATGTCACTTAAGGAACGCTTCTGTCAAATTATCTTGAAATCAGACAAGCATTTTGTAACATTTTCTGAGGCGACCTGGCTGCAATGTTTTTAAACAAATCAATATGGCTTGAACAAGCATTGAAGAATGGTCAATGAAGCATATCGCTTGTAGAAACATTTCTTGTCAAATTACCTTGAAATCAGAAAAGCACATTCACAGGAAATAGATCTTTATTGTTTTGTCATTTTACCCACTTTCTGATGCTTAAGAGTTCAACATAGAATTTATGAATCATTGAACAGCTTTGAAAGAGGACCAGCAAAAGAACATTCCAGGGATATAACTTTTTGATAGTAATAAGGAAAGAACAAATCCGACACATAAAAATAAATATTGCATGAAAAAGTTGCTAATACATCAACAAGACATTCAAATAAAGGGAAACTATAAGAACATTTTACTTGTAAAAACACATTTTGTTAAATAAAGCAATCATCGAGTTATCAGTTTACCTGATATGACATTTTAAGAGTCATCTGCTCAAGAAAATTCAAGGAAAATAGGCTGTTACAATTTGGCATACAGAGTTTAAAACATAGTTGGAAAAGGAGAAATTACTCCTTTTGAACATTACCTCTATTTCCAAAAATGTCAATGATTTCAATAATCATCTACAGTACCATAAAGATATCTCTCTTAAATTAACAGTTTAACCTTTACTTAATACAACAATTTTGCACAAGACAATTTTGAAAAACATTCCCAGAGGGCCATGGTAGCCCTGTAGCCCTCACTTGATTCTGTTTCAAAAATAGTTAACCCTACACCAAATCTGCAGCAGACGACTTTGAAAATGTCTTGGCAAAAGAACAGAAAATCCCTTTAATTGAAAGAACAATAATTTAATAGAGTTGAAAAACATGGTGCCAAAAGGAGAAATTGCTCGTTTTGAGCAATTTCTTCTTTTGTTGCCATGTTCTAAAAAAGCCGTCTGCTGCAGAGGCATCTGAAAGCTTCTATATGAGTGAAAGGGTTAAATGTAATTAACAAAAATGTTGAAAAAGTAATAGCAGGAATTGACATCTTTTTCAAGTTCCTATTTTACTAGGAACTACCTAGCCTAGTACTGGTTTGTTTACTCAGGGATCATGAGTAAGTGAACTGTCACTGTGATATAACTCAATTGATGTTGAAAACGGCATAAAACCCAAATAAAACAGACAAACTTATTATAAAGCAAAACACCATACATTATAAACTTATAATAAACAACTTTTAGCACCAACAATTAAATGACTATCAGCATAAATGAGGAATTTTTACTTTTTCCATAATGTTTTAAAGAGTTTGTCTGCTGCATGGGTTAACCCTTTTCCACATATAAACACTTTCTGACACCTCTGCTGCAGATGACTTCTGAAAGCATTGTGAAAAAATGAGCAATTTCTCCTTTTGTCACAATGCTTTTAACTCTATTCCATGATTAAACTTATATATATATAGCGGTTTACCATATTTTGAACCACATAATCTTTGAGTCGTCTGCTGTAGTTTTGTTGAATGTGGGAAAGGGTTAACTGTAATTTAAAACCTATTCAAAACTGTCAAGAATTTCATCTGTTGGGAGACTACAATGTCATGCTTTTGAATAGTTTTAACACTGCTACATTTCAGTATCAACTCTTTATTTCAGAATTAGGGTCCTGACCTTCTATTTCTTCATCCTCTTCAGGATCACGATCATCAACTTCTTCATCACAGTCTTGTTCTTGTGTTAATTCAGTCAAATTTGACATTCAGAATGTTTTCATATCAGAGGCTCTGTTTCCTTATATTCATCTGAATCAGTCTCATTTGTAGTGATTATAAAATCATTTGACTCTGTACTTTCTTCATGTGGTGTAGCATTGAGGTCATTTGATATTGGGTCAAGGTCATAAGTTTTGGCAACAAGCGCATTTGATGTTACATATTTATCAGAGTCTGACTCAAGGTCAACAGAAGTTTGGTTAAGGTCATTTGATTTTGTACTTTCTTCATGTGATGTAGCCTTGAGGTCATTTGAGATTGGGTCAAGGTCACTAGCAATTGCAACATGTTCATTTGATGTCATGTCATCATGAGAGTCTGACACAAGGTCAACAGGAGTCGGGTTAATGTCACGTGACGCTGTACTAACTTCATGTGATATATCATTGAGGTCATTTGATATTGGGTCAAGGTCATTGACATTTGAAACAAACTCATTTGATGTTATGCCATCAGGAGAGTCTGACACAAGGTCAACAGGAGTTGGGTTAACGTCACTTGACTCTGTACTAACTTCATGTGATATATCATTGAGGTCATTTGATATTGGGTCAAGGTCATTGACATTTGCAACAAACTCATTTGATGTTATGTCATCATGAGAGTCTGACACAAGATCAACAGAAGTTGGATTAAGGTCATTTGACTCTGTACTATCTTCATGAGATGAAGCATTGAGGTCATTTGATATTGGGTTAAAGTCATTTGATGTTATGTCATCATCCGAGTCGGACAAAAGGTCAACAGAAGTCGGGTTAAGGTCATTTGACTCTGTACTAACTTCATGTGATGAAGCATCGAGGTCATTTGATATTGGGTCAAGGTCATATGATGTTACATCATCATCGGAGTCTGACACATGGTCAACAGAAGTCGGGTTAAGGTCATTTGACTCTGTACTAACTTCATGTGATGAAGCATTGAGGTCATTTGATATTGGGTCAAGGTCATTTGATGTTACATCATCATCAGAGTCTGACACAAGGTCAAGAGAAGTCGGGTCAGGGTCATTTGACTCTGTACTAACTTCATGTGATGAAGCATTGAGGTCATTCAATATTGGGTCAAGGTCATTTGATGTTATGTCATCATCCGAGTCTGACACAAGGCCAACAGAAGTCGGGTTACGGTCATTTGATATTGGGTCAAGGTCATTTGATGTAACATCATCATCAGAGTCTGAAATAAGGTCAACAGAAATTGGATCAGGGTCATTTGACCCTGTAATAACTTCATGTGATAAAGCATTGAGGTCATTTGATGTAAGGTCATCGTCCGAGTCTGACACAAGGTCAACAGTAGTCAGGTTAAGGTCATTTTGGTATGTGGCATTGTTATTAGACTTTGTGATAGGCTCATGCGGCAGCATTGCAAGGTCAAAAGGTTCTCTTTTTACACCATTAACCAATGAAAGAATTTCTCCATGACCTTGACTTATTTTTGGACTCTCATAAGAATTTGGTTCTTTCTTAATTTTTTCAAGTCTTTCATATGAACTGGTCGGTTCAATTTTAAATAACATTGCCCCAAGTTTAGAATCACCATGGCTGGTCATTTTCGTTTCATTAGATACATGATACTGGTGTTTTTCTGTTGTAAGTGCAACATTTCTAACACCCCCAAAGTTAGTACTTATACTATTGGCAAGATTTGCAATGACTTTATCAATTGAACTAAGATCATCTTCCATAACATCATGGACAAAACCTTTAGCAGGACTCTTAGAATTCAATGACTGTGCTGAAAACAAATTGGTACCTTTGAGTAAGGAATCGGCAAACAGTTGCTCCTTAAAGGACAAAGTGTTCGTTTTAACAACAGTTACTGGTCTTTTTTCAACCACATAAATCGTTTTCTTAACTTTTCTCTTCTTTTTACGCTTCAAAATTGGATTTGCTTGAATACTTTTCAATTGAGGAACTGCTACTGCAACATGTTCCTGTTTTACAACAGCATTATCAGTGTCATCTGTTAAGTCTATTACATCCTCAGCTAACATTTGATGAATCAGACCCCTGTTATAGTCTTCAGTGATAGGAATACTTGTTTTTGTTGATTTGCTCCCCACTATTCTTTGAACACTGTCAGCAAACAGTTTTTCACCTGGCTGCTTTTTCTTTTTAGCTCCACTTGAAGTTGACTTTGAACGTTTAGGAATACCTTCTGGAATACTATCAATTAAATCGTTTTCAGTACCTGTCGGCCTTTCATTTGACTTTGTTGCGACAGTTTTTGGCTTCTTTTTCTTCACATTGGGTTCATCGGGTACACTATCTTGTTCATTCAGAACAGATGCACCATCTAGTACTCCGTCTATTACACTTTTTATTGCATCAAGATCATTTTTGACACGCTCTTTTTCCAACAGCCTATGCAATCTCCTTTCATGAGTTTTTTTGTGACATCGCAATCCGGTAGTTGTTGCTGCCCGATATGGGCAGTGTTCACATTCATAAGGCTTCTCACCTGTATGTATTCTAAGATGTTCTTGTAGGCGTCGGTGTATAATGAAGGATCGCTGACATACACCACATGTAAAGTTCTTCTCCCCTGTATGTCGCTTTTCATGAACTTGAAGGGTGCCGATTTGTTTGAAAGATCTGAAAAGATTGACAGAAAATTAACACTTTCCCACAAAACACACATTTTGATGAATCTTCATCGGACGACTTCTGAAAACATCTGTTTAAAAAGAAAAATGCTGATAATAAGCATTAATCATGAGCAGTTTCTCCTTTTGTCAAACATATTTTGAACTCTAGTATAATCATTTTACCTGTATTTTATAAGTTGTGTCTGCTGTAGATTTCTTCTATGTGAGAAATGGTTAACTTTTGAATTGTGTTAATTCTTTTTTAAAGAGTTTAAAAACAATTATCTGCCACAGGTTTGTTTTAAGTGGAAACGGGTAAATATACCATGACAAAGGAAAACATTATATGATTTTTTTTGCTTTAACCCTTTCCCTCATATAGACGCTGTCTGACGCCTGTGCAGCAGATGTCGTTTTGAAAACATAGTGACAAAAGAAGAAATTGCACAAAACGTGCAATTTCTCCTTTTGCCACAATGTTATCCACTTTTTGTCATAGGTTATCCATTCAATTATGGAGATTTTCTATGTTTTGACAAAATACGTTCAAAGTCATCTGCTGCAGAATTGTCGTATGACGGTATGAGGGAAAGGGTTAAGCAATGATCTACATCCGCCTGTGCATCCATGCTAATTGAACTGGTACTACATTACTTGCCAGTCAGTAAATGAAGCATTTTTAAAAGCTTCTTGGGGAAAGCCAACGGAATCAACATCGAAGTTCATTCAATAATGTCAAATCCACAAGTGTTAGTCAGCATCTTTTTTTTTTTATTAGATAATATTATTCTTTGAAGATTAAAAGAAATATAGAAAAATATATTTATAAGGACATAAGAGATTTTTCATATTTTTAAAGGCGTCTACTGCAGAATTGTTGTATATATGTAGAAGGGTTAACACTTTTCCTCATATAGATGCTTTCTGACGCCTCTGTAGCAGATGTTTGAAAACATAGTAACACAATGTTTTCAACAATATTCAATTACTTTTCTTTCATTTAAAGGGATTTTCTATGCTTTTGCCTTGATGCTTTCAAAGTCGTTTGCTGTATATGTGGGAAAGGATTAAAGACTCACCTTTCACAGTAGCGGCAGTTATAAGGGCGTTCCCCAGTATGAAGTCTTATGTGACTCTTCAATGCGTGACTCTGGCTGAATGACCTCTCGCAAAAATCACATTTGTAGGGTCGCACTTCTAGATGATTACGCTGGTGAATCTTCAGTGAATATTTACGATTAAATTTTTTACCGCAGTCTTCACATTCAAAGTTTTTCTCCAGTGAATGCGTAATACGATGCTCCTTCAGGTTGTTCTTCCGATTGAATTTTTTACCACAAAAGTCGCACGAAAATGATTTCTCATCACTGTGCACGATAAAATGACTCACAAGTTTCTCTTTTGTCTTGAACATTCGTGGGCAGTGTTCACATTTAAATTTCAATTTTAGGTCCATGTGTATATCACGCATGTGCTTATTAAGTCCACCTTTCATCTTGAAGGCGCTGTCACACTGTTCACAGGGATATGGTCTCTCGTTGGTATGCACATATTTGTGGTCTCGCAAACTGTTCAACTGAAATAAAAATTAAACTTGAAGTTGAACCCTTTCCCATGTTCAACAAATCTGCAGCAAATGACAGTGAAAAATCTTGGCAAAAGTATGGCAGCTTTCTATATTAAAACAAGAAACCGCTGAAGACGGTAAGGCTGGATTGTCGGCAATTTGACCTTGAAAATCGACAAACCAAGGTCAAGGTCAAAGTAACCATAGAAATCAATTGAACTTGTTACTGGTTACCTTCAAGCAAAGTTTCAAGTTTGTAACACTTTCCAGTGCTGAGATTTTGCCTCATCCTGAAACTTTAACCAAAATGTTGATGGACAGACAGACAGATTGAGGGACATCGCCAATCTATAGACCGAAATTGCTAGAGCAATCTGAAACTTTAACCAAAATTTTGCCTCAACCTGAATTTTTAATCAAAATGTTGACGGACGGACAGACAGACGGACGGACATGATCGCCAATCTATAGACCGGAATTGATAGAGCAATTCGTCCAATGAACAAACAATTATTATATATAGTTGATTATGATCAAATTTCTTGTTTTGCCACAATGTTTTAAATAGTCATAAATTATGTAAGTGGAAAAGGAAATGGTCAAAACACTGACCAGTGGCAACTCAACAATTAAAATTGTCATTGAAGGGGAAGAATATTCAGGATCTGTATTCTATATCTATGTACTATGAGATCCATTTCCCATAACAAAGAAACAACAAGAGGGCCATGATAGCCCTGGATCGTTCACCTGATTTAATATAACTTAAAGAGTTATCAATGTTATTTCTCTATGCATACAAGGAAAACAAACAGAGTGCCCCCGGTTGAAAGATATTCAACAAATCTGAATAATTTCAACAGTCTTGGTATAGGGTCAGCCAAGTAACACTTTTGGCAAATTATTTTTCAATCAGGCTTAATAAACCGCCTTTACTTTTGTCAAGAATATTTTAAAAGTTTTCAGTTTATTCACAAATACATGTATAACATAATAATATATATATATTGAAAATAAGCCTCGCCTGCGGGGGCAATGTTTTTCAACAAATCTGAATAATTTGAACAATATTGGTAGGGGATCCCACAAGACTGTGCCAGATTATTTACAAATTAGGCCAGTAACCTTTGGACAAACAGATTTTGAAGTTTTCCCTAGATACATGTGAGGAAAACAAGCCTCGCACGCTGGCAGCCATGTTTTAAAACAGATCCAAATAATTTGAACAAATTTGGTAGAGGTTCACCCAAGGATCATTTGTGTGAAATATTTTTCAAGTCAAGCCAGTTCTTTTGGACAAGAAAATTTTAAGTTTTTGCATGTTGCCGCTTTTCCGATGCTGCAGCAACCAAAGTTCTACATGGAATTAAATTTTTTGAACAACATTTAAAGAACATTAAAGGAACACTAAGGAACATTACCGTGAAATAATTTTGAATTTGGTTTATTGGTTTATGAGGAGAAATTGTTTGTAGGGAAATGTTAACAGACAGACAGACAACGACAATGGACAGTGAATGATCACAATAGCTCAACCTGCATTTGTTGCTCAGCTAGGTGATCGAGCTAACAAGTTATGGAAATTTGAAAATTTCTTTCACCAGGATCTTTCCCTTGTTGCTGCCAAGTAACTAAAATAATAATGAAAAAATGTTTTAATATAATATTATGTTCTCTTACATGTTCAAATATTTTTCCACACACTTTGCATTCGTGGGCCGTTTTTCCTTCATGAACAAAATCCATGTGATTCTTCAGCTGATGAGGCCATCTGAACACTGCATCACATACATGACACATGTTTTTGAAACCTGTTGTATCTGGCTTGAATCTCGAATTGAACTTTGATTTCTCGTTCATCACAATAACAGTCTCGTAATCTTGTGTATCGGCGTCAAATTCCAATAACACATCTGTATTTTCATCCAACACATTTTCAAGTCCATTTTTATCGCATAAATCAGGTTTCTTGTGATCACTACCATCTGTTTCATTTCCGCGTCCATTTTCCTTGCCATCATGTTCACCCTCCTCTGCCTCATCTTCAATTTTATCATCTAATGTACTCATGATAACGTCAACAGAACCTTTATCATCATCTTCATCACAAATTGTCTGAGTTGACGTCAATACATCACCATCCACCACGTCTTCTTCATCCATTTTTATTGGAAATTTATGTTACCTAAACCAATTTAAAGATCGATGTGTCCCTCGTTTAATAGTAATACAGTCTTCATTCACAAATGCATGTAACCAGTGTCAAGTGTTATCACTCTAACAGCTTTGTCTCCAAGTTTGTGATCATAACTTATTCCTTAGCATTTAAAAAATATCCCGCCAAGGACTGAATGAATCTTTAGAAGTCAGAAAGTAGTTAAACACTTTTCATTTGACCACTTAAACAGAGTAACCCAGACAAGGGTGAGAATAATGACGACGATGGCTCCGTCATTTTGACTTTCTTCAATTTAAGACCTGGTTTCTATCATAGAATGAGGTTTTACATTTTGACTGTTCGCATCCGATGTATTACAATGAAATATGTAACGTCGAAATATTGAGGCTATCTTCAGGCTAGGGACACCTTTACAAGAAGAAATTTCACGGTTGTTTTTTTAGCATTTTTAAAGAAAGTTCGAAAGGATCAAACCACAAAACCTACGTCAATTTTTACCAAACGATTATTTAAGTGTTTGTTCCGAGGAATCTGTCCATATGGTGGTTTCTGCGTGGCGCGTCGAACAATTTAATCTTGAATAATTACAAAGGAAACGCCGACTTAGAAATTATTTACAAATGGCGACTTTTTTTCAAAGGGAAGGAACTCTTACATTCGGTTGAAAAGCCCAACGGATCAATATATTGACGTTCTCTGAAATTAAAGTTGTTGGAAGTTTTCATCTATCATTTATATATTATTTCTGATTAAATATAATACTTTCTGATTCATTCTTTAATCACCTGCAAATAGAGCATTGTATAAATGCCGGCAAATACGCATCTGGTCGAAATGGATTACGGTCAAACTTCAACAAGTAAAGACCGAAAGACACTCGTGCTATGCCTTTTTATGTAATCTCATCATGTACTTGTCATTTCCATGAAATAAAGGGGTTTGATTGTTTGAGTTTAATCCTTTCCCTGATATAGATGCTATCTGACGCCTTGCAGCAGACGACTTTTGAAAACCTTGTGATAATGAGCAATTTCTTATTTTGCCACATTGTTTCCAACTTTTTTCAGAATTATACCAGAAACGTTTATATGTCTCTGATTATACCTATATTTCTAGAGATTTTCTG